>NQII01000938.1:515022-622921 GCA_002778355.1 Clitarchus hookeri
AAAATAACGTAGGATTATAGGGTTCCCATGTAGTCTGTGATTGTAGGGTGTTGATCGGAGATTTTTTAAATATTGTATAATCTTATATTACTGTACAACCTTACAATCCTAGGTTAGTTTAGAGCCGTACAATCCTAGGTTAGTTTAAAAACGTAAAATAGTGATTCACCCATCGTTGAGTTAGGTTCTGTTAGGTGGGTACATGTTAGGAAATTCGTAGTACGTTAATGCCCCTAGTTTATTCGTGTTCTACGTTATTAGTGTTCTACGTTATTAGTAGAGTCGAAATATACCACTTTCTGGAGTTTTTTTTATTATTTTCAGAAAAGCCCCTAAACTAGAAAATTACCAAAACATATTTGCCAAGCTAATCTATAACAACAAAATTTAAAGTCTTAACACCAGAAAACATGAAATCAATCCACGTGTCAGTAACTTGTGCAAATTTTCCTGGTCGGGAACAATAAACGTAACCCACGAACCCCCAAATTCTCACACCTATAATCAATTTATGGGGAAAAATTTTAGTCGACGTCCTGTTGTATATAACTAACGTTTACAAAACATAACTATACGTATCACCTAAAACATAAATTTGTGGTATGTAATCTGTATGTTCATATGTGTGTAAATATCCACATTGTATAATAACTATAACAATCCTGACAAATGCTATCCTATTGAATGTATATGGAGTGCAAATTAATTATAAATAAATGATTAAGTAATAAATAAACAACGTGTCTTAGTATGCCTACGCCAAAGTGAATGTATGACAAAGAAATCTCATATTACTCCGACTCGAAACCTAACATACGACTTCGCTGAAATCTTACACAATATTTATGCACGTTCATTCAAAATTCTGATTATAAAATACTACAGAACCTTACCTCAAATAATACTATCTAATTTCTGAATCGTTCAAGATGTCAACACAGAGCAATTCAACACATCCAATAGTAGTTCATGTCAATACACAGTTATAGCCACGAAACAATTCTGGCTAACGTATAAAATAAACTTTAACTTTTAAAAAATGAAAATGTTTATAAAAATTATAATAACAAATTTATAGTTATGTGACAAACATAATTTAAATAATTAGAATTCCAGGCGAAGAGTTTTATTTAAGTACACTGGTTACACTGGGTGAGGAAAATTGCACATATGTTGAAAATAATTTGTTCAAGCCGGTACCGAATAACGTACCTTTGTAATATAAATATGTTACCACTAACAAAATCTACCGTACAATATGTGAAAAATTATCAGGAATTCAAACTTTTTACTTGTTCTTATAGTACATGAGAGTTAATTCGCACACGTTTTTGAGTTAATAGTAATGTTTGTAATGGGCTGTTCAAGGCGAAGCGGGCCCTTTTTAGGCCCTAATTATTTATTCCTTTCGGCTATTATTTTATCCTTTACAAACTTTAAATATTGCCAAATAAGTATAACACACAACGTGTATATACCACCACACTCGGAAGTTAACGTCTAAGGCTAAAATAAAATACATTTATTGAGTACTGTTCAAAATTCGAGGACTTTCAAAAGTGCTCAAAAGAGCCCCCTCGGTACCATAATTTCAGCTGATATTACTTAATGGAAATAGTAACTTAATTATCCAGAACATTTGATTTATTTTTGTACCGAGAGGAGAACCACCTGCATTCTCACCGGAGAGCTTAATGCTACAGCGGATCTGCATAACCGCCACGTTGACTTAGATCATTTTCACGCAAAGGTCACTGGCAGGCCATAAGTGCTGGGTCTGTTTCTTTTAATATTCACATGTCCACTTCTTGAACATGTAATCAAGTATGTGAGTAAACAGCTTTACAAAATTCCATGAGTGTTGATTTATTGTCGTCCGTGACACATAGGGCGCTACCACCCTTGTAGTGCCCCCCCCACGATTTTCTAATATATTTCAGGCGTACGAGACGGCTTACATTCTCGCCACAAGGTCAACGTGTGTAAGTAGTGTAATATTAAATTTGTGACAAATTCATCTTAAAACTGATGGAGACATCCAGGACCCGCTGGGCCATCGACCGAACGACCTACATTATTAACTCTCCGTTGAGTTATGGCTCCGGGCAATTCTACACTTAACCAGTCATGGGTCACCTCGACCACCATGCATATCTAAATATGCATTGCTGATACACATCAGTTCAGTAATGATTTTTTTCCCTTTGCATTAGTGTCAGTGAAATAGTACATTTTGATTTTAAATGTAGTGAGAATTCTTAGCTTTATGTGAGATATTCCTATTTTGTTTATTACTTTCCAGGCTTTCAAATGTGGTATTGCAAAATCTCAGTTCAAAGTACATATTAAGTATTTGTACAATATTTTGCAGATGTATCTAATATAACTGAGCTATTTCCAGTATTAAGAATAAAATTTCAAGTCAACTTGTGTACTTTGTATCGGGATTCTGCTGTACATCTGAGAGAATTTTAAGTATCTGGTTGTGTCATTCGAACCTCTGAGATCATGCATCGCTGGCCAAATCAAATCAATTTCTGTGTCGTAATTACTGAACATCTAGACTTGAATTTGCTGAAAATTGCAGTATTTAGGTGTGCAATTTTTCTGAATGTTGCCACATGATTTGGTTTTATTTAACACCAACATTTTATGATGGTTTTATGTGTGGGGCTACTCATCCTCCATCATTGTTAATGCCCGCATAGTTATGTTTACTAAACACAACATAAATTAAACAATTTTGGCAAAACAAAGTATTTTCATGATAAGTGCTTAATGTATCACTTTTGTTGATGACAGTACATACATTAACTGGTATATTCACATCTGGCATTGCAGTTAAAAACATTCTTTCTGGACTATTTTTAATTAGCTGTGTTTTGTAACTAAACATTCATAGCTGTAAATTGTTCAGGAAAGCTTTCATTATATATTTTCTTTAAAGTAATAATATTTATAGATTCTTACTTTTTGAAGAAATATGTATGTATGTTGAAATGAGAAGTCCAGTCATATTTTTATTACTGCATTCGTGCGGTCCTGCCACCCTGTCCAAACAAATTAAAGCATCTTAGACAAACATATTTCTGTAACAATTTGAGAAGACCTAGAGACTTGAGCATATAATTAAAATTTTTAAAAGACCAGTAAGGTTCTGTGTTACATAGCCAACATTTCCAATCAGCGGTGATAGTTTTACTGAATACACTGTTGAAACTTATCTGAAAGATGACAGCTTAAATGTACAATGTCAATCATGAAACTTTTGACAAACATTTTAAGATATCCTCGAACGGTTTTTGTTCCGCTGACCAATTTTTTTAAAATGTCTAATAAGAGTAATGCTTTGAATGTTTATAAATGTCTCTTGTTTTTTATACATTTGTCTGCAAGACATGGTTTGTTATTTTTAGTAAGTATTATTGTGATATGTCTTTTTAGTTAGTAGAATATCCACTGGTTGAATTCAATGCCTCACACTCTACTTTGTAGTAACTACTGCTCTCAGTTATTTCTTCTATGCCAAACACTATAGAGGTAACTGGTATCATAGATAACATTTTTGTCTCAAACACCCATCAAGTAAAAAACAGCTGTTAAACTATTTTATACATCTATATATTTTTTTTGGGAGGTAATTCTCTTGTATTTATTATTTTGGAAAGTAATTCTCTTGTATTTATTCCAAATTTACAACTGGTACACCTACATAAGTTCAATCGTATCATTATCACCTTGCATCCCTCTGTTTCCAACATTGTATTTTATTTTAGTTCATTGTTATATGGTTCATAGTCCACTGTTCTAAAGGCATATTATTTTGAAATTTTTAAAAATAAAACCTTTTAATGTTTAAAATATGTGCATTAATAATTAGTGTAAAAATAAATTATTATATTAAGGTTATAGTTATATAGTTTTATTGCTGTGTTTAATTTTCCCATTCTATTTTATTATCCAGCGATCACCATTTCATTTGAAAATAATAAAATATTGATTCGATTAGTCTGCTGATACAAAAAAATTATTTTTTTCGGTACCATATTATTTTCTATTATTGATTCTGGTGTTGGAAGGAGGGGTGCGACAATGATTATTATTTTGTAAGTTGATACACACACTTTCTCTGCTTAATGGTGACTATGGGATATGTATAATTACAGATTGGCCCCCCTTGAAGCCTATCAGTGGAAATAAAATTAATATACAGATTCTCTGTTTACCGACAAAAGGTGCAAGAGGATTGGAAAAATTTTACATGAACTGCACCAACACCACAATTAGCCACTTAGTTCTTAGAAATTTATTAGCTACAGTGTTGCTGGCAAAGAAACTTTTATAGTTCTCGTAGCGTGTCCCAAGGAAGTATCCATACTTAATGTTGAGAAGTGCTTGATGTGAATTAAGGAACAATGATATTGCTGAGTACTAAAGGTAGATTGCGAGAGGTTTTACTACTATGACCAACAGAAAAATATATAATTTGCAGCATTACTAGTATTTTGAGATATCCATATAAAACATGTGTTCAGCTAGAACAACAGATCACTTTGATGGTTATTCTACACGGGCTAGAAAAACACATCACTTTGTTGGTTATTCTATACTTATAGGTGTGGAAAACACTTGTGTATCATCATGTAGTAAAAAATTATATGTTTATATATAGATTGCCGAAGTTTTCTGTTCCAGTGAAAGACTGTTTCTTTGAATGAAACAATTGCCAGTGAACATTAACTACTGTTGGCCTTAAAACTGCTATGTACTTCATTTTCTGTCTACTGTTAATTTCTTCCTCGAATGTTGATGTATTAACATAAATTTGGGAAAATGCACTTTTTTCTAAATTCTCAATAGCAAAAGAATTATCTTCCATTATTCTATATACAGTATGTGTGTCAAAAATATGGAAAGCTTACAAAAAAATAAAAATTTCAATTTTTCATTTGAGTGTAAATTTGTTGTATGAGAATAAACACTGCCCTTCGTGAGAATTAGTCGATAGATACCGTTTGTGTTTACTGAATGCTTACTCACTATTGAGGAAACAAAACAATAACGAACTCAGTGTTCATTTGGAGTTCCAAATGGAATAGTGACTAGCATATTACTCTTTGGTCCACAGCCATCTCCAATATCAGAGCCTAGTTGGAGGCCAGCTAGGCAATATATTTTCAAACTTATACAAGTTGCTCAAAATAAAGCTTTAAATACTGTTTTTGGTCTATCTAGGCTATGAGGTGCAAACACGAAAAAAATTTCGATATAAAAACTATGTTTTATTGTACAAAAAACACAATAAAACTTTTAAAATACATACATATGTACAGTCCATGAGAAATCATTGCTATACGTCTAAATCACTGAAATAAAGAACAGTAAACAAAAAACAATGCCATACATAGTGGTACTGTACAAAAAGTGTTGAGTTACACCTTCTTAAAAAATCGGTCACTCGTTTTTGCTTCTTGCTTTGGAAACACCTTTTCTTTATTCGAAATTGTACTTTCCTTAAAATGAGTTTTTCTGCTAGATGTGCATCGTCGTCTTGTTCCTCTAAATATTGAAGCAATCCGTCTACGTGCTGCAAAGCAGTTTCGTGTGTAATCCGCACAGGCGCCTCATCTTCAATTTCATTTTGTTCTTCTTCGTTCTCGTTCACTCCCATTGCTTTATTCGTTATCTCTATGTCAGTCAGTCGTTCAAAACCCGACTCACTTGCGTCGCATTCTAGCCACTCTTCTATGTTCTCTTCGTCGACATTCTCACCTCCCAGAATGGATGTCACTAGGTCAACAAGTGTAGCGGTCGGCATGACTTCATTCGCTTCTTTACAAATGTTTTGGTTGACATTTGTTTCGATACTCAGAAATACTTTTCTCCAAAATTTAACAAGGGTTGAGGGTTTGATCTAATCCTATGCATATGCAATATCATAAATGCTATCCAAAATTGTATAATTCCACCAAAATTCTTTTAGATCGCAGCCTTCCTCGATTTTTGACAGTAACAACTTTGTCCTGTATGTTCTCTTCATTGTTGCAATGACTCCCTGGTCGACAGGTTGCATGAGCGCAGAAACATTTGGGGGCAAAAACTTTGCGAAGATTTGCCCGTCAGAAGATTTAAGCACATTTGTAGCTGGGTGTGAAGGCGTGTTACCAATTAACAAAACAGCCTTATTTGGCAAATGTTTTGAGTCAAGATGTTTACATACTTGAAGCACAAAAATCTCTTTAAACCATTTTTGAAAAATCTGCTTGTTCATCCAACTTTTTTTTGGCTGAAATAATCAACTGGTAAATTTTCTGCTCTTGTCCCCTTAAAATACCTCGGTTTCTTAGATTTACCGATTACAAGAAGCCTAAGTTTGTGACTGCCCGCAGTGTTGCTGCATGGCAAGATTGTAATTCTTTCCTTGCTACTTTTGTGACCTGCTGCGTGATGTTCACTTTCAAATGCTAAAGTACGAGTGGGAAGACGCTTCCAAAAAAGCCCTGATTCATCAGCGTTATAAATTTTTTCATATGACAGCTCCTCAGACAACACAAACTCTTCAAAATCACGTTGAAAATCATCAGCTGCTTGTTGATCACCACTCAGCTTCTCTCCGTGTAGACCAATCTCTCTAATTCTAAGACATTTCTTAAAACGATGTAACCAACCAGACAACGTATCAAAATTTCCTTGCAGGCCTAACAAATCAAAAAATATTTTCGCTTTAGCTGCAATGGCAGGACCAGACACGGGGGTGCCCTCACTTCTCACCTAAGCTAACCACTCCGCTAATGTCGAGTCAAGCTCATTATAGGTGGATTTCTTCATTGTTTTTCGTTTTTTCATCCCAGAAGCACTTTCCGACACTAATGCAAAGACTAACAGTTTGTATTTTTGCTTTAAAACAACTCACACGGTTGTTTACCCGATCCCGTAATCCAAACACATCTGCTTTCTTGAAGTGACATTTTCTATTTTAGAAATCATTTCAAGTTTTTGTGCAATCGTTACACAACCTTCTTTCGTTTTTCAGCCATTATGTATTACGTAGTTTCAGGAACTAACAAAACACTAAACTTGAGCACTGACAAAGAAACATAAAACACATCTGATCACTAAGCACGCTCAAACTAAACACTAAACACTGACAACTGAGGCCACTGGCAGGCCGAGAGAAAACGTAGAGGGTGACGTCTATACATGAACTTCACAGAGTGGACTCGCCCTCTCGGGTCGTCAAGGTCAGTGATCAGAGAATGTGCGTACATACTACATAATTTTCGACCTTCGCACTGTAGGACCTCTTGTATTTTCCTTGCTGTTGGCTTAGATTAAAAATTAAAATTAAAAAAAATATATATCGCGTCTCGGATTATTGGGGCTTTACTGTACATATCAGAGGACTATACTCATTAAATATAATAGCTGCAATAGAGCCATTGTTGATGAATAACAAACACCAATCAGGATACACATACACAACTAGAAGGAATGGAAACATATACTTAAAGCAGGTCAGTACCAACTATGGGTCATCACCTTTACCTATGTAGTCTTTAAAATATTTAATCACTCTCGAATGAAATTAAGTAAAATAAAGCATGGTCACTTTAAAAAGAAAAGTAAAAGACTGGTTTATCAGAACCATTGATGATTGGAACAATATCTGGTCAGGCTTATATAATTTACTGCATACATATGCTTTTCTTATTTGTTTTAAATAGCTTTGTCATGTATCACAGAAAGAAAGTTGGTCTCTTACCCCTTCTCTCATATCAATCTATTTTTTATTAGCTACCTGCCAAATTCATTCCTATATTAATTTAACTTCAGCTCAAATGATCTCACACTCGCTGCTACTGAAACCTTGTCAATACCTAGTTTGTATGTTATGTACTGTTGTGTACGGAACAGCTATTAAATAGCAGAGGAAAAATGTTGAGCAATGAGGGTTTTCAGCAGGAAATGGCCCCAAAGAAGGGCTCCAGTTTAATGCCTGTTGGCTGGGTGGTCTTGGCTTAGCTTTGATGTATGGTGAGAAATATTGTTAGCTAGGTTTGGAGTTGGATACCTGACTAGGCGCCAGACACCATCTGCAGGCTGTGTCGATTGCTGCTGCTGATGATGATATCAGGGTACGGTGGACCATTCGCCCGGATGTACGCAGTCCATCGGTGAAATTGTTGGATGAGCCCCTCTAGACAGGCGAACTAGGCATTCCCTTTGCCTGATACTTAAATCGGAATGAAGTGTGCCTGTTCAGGCTGACCCACATGCATTCTACGAATAAAAACTCGCTGTGAGCATGCTGGTTATTAAGGTAAGATATGTCAAATTATGGTGAAAGCGGGTTGTAGGGTACCCGGATCCCCAAAAACGCCCGAAGGCAGTGCCTGAAATGAAAAACACAAAGTCTGAATACATATGTGTAATTACTCTTGCACAAAACTTATCATCATTCTATGTGAAAACTTTACACGGGTTCTAGACTGTTGCCCGCCAGATAGGCAAAATTGCGAAAGTACACAGATGTGCAAAACAATGAATTACTGGTGTGCTAAGCTTCTCCGGGCTATGCTATTCCCGGGAAGAACGGGTGGAGTCTCTGGACGCAGAAAATAAAAGGTTCCAGTAAGTTATATAAGACTATTGCTGCAAAAGATGATTGGCGCCAAATGCGAAAGAACCTGGAGTGCAACATGGCATGTGCCTAGCCCTTGAAACACTTTACGGCGACTGAATCTGGCGAGCTCGCGAGGCGCGGACTATGGCAGCATGTGGCTTGCCCTGCACTACTTTCTGTTGAATTAAAACACTTGCACAACTAAATGGACATGAACCCTTTATAAAACATGAATAAAATGAACAAATTCAATCTAAATGTGGATGGTATGAAATGAGGGTAAAATAACTGAGGCTAAAAATATCAGAATTTTAAAATAAACTTTAATAAAGCACTGAAACGCTTATAGGGACGCTTTTGAGCACGTACTCGCCTGATGTATCTTTCTGTTGGTTTTAAATATTTGATCTTAAATTGCTCTATAATTAAAGTGTGCCGAGTCCATCATAATGCACCCTCACCCATCCTATTTCGTCGATGGGGTGGAGAGGTAGTATGAAGTCGCACGGCACTACTCAGCACTCTCCTGCTCTCGCACTGCACTGCATGCGGCACTGCACTGTGCGCTGAGGGCACACTGGTGCCAGTTTATGCTGTGGTCCTGTAGCGTGGCAATCTGTCTGGAAGCCAGGGCACTGTCATGTGTAATACTGTAATATGGTGTGTACGTTTGTGTTATGCACTGCCTTCCTTAAAGTTAACTCAACTGTGTCAGTCTGCACTTGGATCAAGATAATGGCTCAAGGAGACACAAATTTTAATTAACCAACATGTAATTATTGTTTGAATAAATAAATAAACAAATAAACTTCCAGAATGCTTTTTCATTTAATGTTTCCCTAAGCTGTCGGGGATAGCAATGCGGACATCGCCCGGCTACAATGATAAGAAAAGTCAGAATACTACACAATATTCCTATTTCGAATAGAATGGGAGCCAGCTCACTGGGTGAGCACGAAGTCACATTTCTCAGGATCGTGGGCCGAACGATCACATGGCTGTACCCCTTGACACACACAGTACAAATTTACAGAAAAACATAATATATAGCCAGAGTATTCAGGCTCCCCAGCACACCTTATAAATGAAGGATGCCTCCTTGAGGCATCGATGACTTCCTGGATAGGGCCAGGACCCGAAGTACAACACTAAATGAGAACTCACAGGTTTCGGTTAACTCAAGTAGTATACACAGTTACATGTATACAATGCAAATTAAAGCGGACCTGTATCACAAGGCCTACCAGCGGCTGTTACTGCACAAAAAGGCCAAGAATTGTGCGAAAACCTGCACTAGTAATTAAACCTCTGGGGTCTGTAAATTGAGCTGACGGAGGTGTGCTGCGAACTCGGGGAGACTGTTGGTAAACTAAATAAAAGCTCCTGTAAATTACATTAACCTATTGCAGTTAAGTGTTGAGAACAAAGTATGAAAGTTCCCCTGCGATGCAGTGCACGCGCATCATCTAAGACCCGTGGAATCAGACTGCCAGGGGTAGCGTGGGTGAACCGCATCCTCGCCGAGACCTCGCACCATTCCGAGAGGCATCATAGTTTACTGATGTCTTTATATAAACACTTAAAACATACAGACAATGGGACCCTTTAACGTTCGAGAAGGACTTTCCTTAGCTTGAGGAGAGTTCAGAGTTCTTTACTAAGCACTAATTTAAATACAAAACATGCTTATGTGGTGCCTTGCAGAGCATGTGGGAAATTTAGGTCTGTTAAGTTTTGGGGCACTCTACGACTGGAACAGTCAGGTTGAAAAAAAGACTAATTATTTCCCACACCACTAATTGGCTTGATTAGACACCAAAATTGCACTCGGAATATGATATAGAACACTTCAAATACTCTAGTTTTGCTACTCTACACCTCATTAAATGTGCATGTGGCATGCATTTATTCTGCAATTACTTCGCAATCCCCTAAGGGAAAATTTCACGAACATTTGCATGTGGATGATAAATTCTAATGCTATTTAATACACATTCTAACACTTGATTCCTATCCTATTTACACAGATCTGCCGTGTATTGACACATTCTACAACCACCTCACCAGATACAGCATCAGCGACCAGGATTACCTTCACATGCAGATGGTCTGGGCAGCATTTGGGCACCGCACACTGCGAGACTACTCAGTGCTCTACTTGAAGACAATGTGTTGCTGCTATGTGATGTCTTCAAAAACTTCCGGGGGCTATGTCTGTCCATTTACTGACTTGATTGTGTCCGCTACGTGAGTGCCCCCGTATTCTCATTCGATGCAATGTTATGCAAGACACAAGTGGAGTTAGATCTCCTTGTCGACCACAATATCTACCTGTTTATCGAGGCATCAAGCATCATGTGGTGGTGAACAACAATGATGTCCCTGCCACATATGATGCCAGCAGGCTGTCAACATACATACATGTGTATATAGACACAAATAACTTCTATGAATGCGCAATGTCCCTGCCACTGCAATACAGAGGCTTCAAATGGAATGGCACAGATATCGATGTTATATCAGTGCCGGACGATTGAGATGTTGGCTATATATTGGAGGTGGATGTAGAGTACCCTACCACCCTCTACAAGGACCTTACAGGTCTTCTATTCCTGCTGGTGAACAAGTGTCCCCTGGGGTACAAACAAACCAAGCTCATGACCACCCTGGAGACAAAGAAGAATTATAATGTACATTATGTTAATCTCAAGCTGGCATTGGGTCATGAGTTAATGCCGAAGGCTATACACCGCATTCTACAATTCAAACAGAAAGTGTGGCTGAAGCCTAACTGAATACGGATAAATGACAGGCAGCTATGAACGCCTTCGAGAAGAACTTTTACAAGCCAATGAACAATACTACATTAGGTAAGCTCATGGATAATAAGCATAATTGCCAGTATATGGAACTTGTATACACTGAACTGTGTTTGAAGAACTTTATCGCCAAACCAGTCTTTAACTGTAGAACAATATACAATGAACCTCTATCGCAAGTACAATTATATCATGAGCATAGTATACACTGATGAGTCAAAAAAACTGGTATAGCTGCCAATTATCACGTAGGGCCCCCGCAAGCACGCAGAAATGCCGCAAGACGACGTGGCATGGACATGACTAATGACTGAAAGTATGCAGGAGGCAATTCACACCATGAATCCTGCATAGCAGTCCACAAATCCATAGCAGTGCGAGGCAGTGGAGATCTCTTCTGAACAGCATGTTGCAAGGCATCCCAGATATGTTCAATAATGTTCATGTCCGGTGATTTAGGTGGCCAATGGAAGTATCTAAAGTCGGAAGAGTGTTCCTGGAGTCACTCGGTAGCAACTGTCGATGTGTGGCGTGTCGCATTGTTCTGCTGGAATTGTCCACGTCCTGATGCTTATGTATCTGTCACCTGTCAAGAGTCTTATCTTTGACATATCAGGGGTCCCATTTCACGCCAACTGCACACACCCCATACCATGACAGAGCCTCCACCAGATTGAACAGTCTCCTTTTGACATGTAGGGTCCATTGATTCATGAGGATGTCTCCATACCCGTCCGTACACGTCCATCCACCCGATAGAATTGGAAACGAGACTTGTCAGACCAGGCAATGTGTTTCCAGTCATCAACAGTCCAATGGCGGTGTTGGGGGCTCAGGCGAGGCATAAAGCTTTGTGTCATGCAGTCAACAACAGTACACGAGTGGGCCTTCGGCTCCGAAAGCCCATAACAATGATGGTCCGTTGAATAGTTCGCACGCTGGCACTTGTTGATATCCCAGCATTGAAATCCGCGCCAATTTGAGAAAGGGTTGCACGTCTGTCGTATTTAATGATTCTCGTCAGTCGTAGTTTGTCCTGTTCGTTCACGATCTTTTTCCGGCCGCAGCAGTGAAGATTTGATGTTTTACAGGATTTCCGATATTCACTGTTAACTCGTGAAATGGTCGTACGCAAAAATCAACATTTTATCGCTACCTCGGAGATGCTATGTCCCATCTCTCGTGTGGTGACTATAAAACCATGTTCAAACTCACTTAAATATTGATAACCTGCCTTTCATTGTAGCAATAACCGTTCTAGCAACTTTGCCAGACGCTTGTTGTCTTATATAGGCGCTGCCGACCGCATTGCGTTACTCTGATTGGTTCCATACCTCTGTTATTTGCATATGCACGCATATACCAGTTTTTTTAACCTCCAGTGTATTTTATAAGCCCATATATGCTGGCTTCACCGTACTTGACCTGTCAAAGACTCTTATGTACCGCTTCCACTACGATGTAATGTGGGAATGGTATCGCTGTAATGTGGCCCTCGTGTACATGGATACCAATACCTTTGTGATGGAGATTGCCTGCCCCGACTTCTAAAGGTACCTCGCCTCAGGTCCGGCACTTATGGTCAGGTTCGACACCAGTGCCTACCCTCCCATTCATCCCTGCTACTCGCCTGCCAATGCAAGGATGGTTAGCAAATTAAAGGATAAGTGTGGAGGCAATGATATGATGGAGTTTGTTTGACTGAGGGTGAAGCTATATGCTTATAGTGAAGCGAGCTAAATATATACAGAAGAGTGCCATACAAATAACATCGCCATAGTGGATTATAAATGTATATTATTGAACCAGATTGTAATGAGAGTACAGGTCAACAGCATTAGGTCGCACCATCACGACATATATATTCAATACATTAACAAACTAGCTCTTTCATGGCTGGACGACAAACACAATATCCTGGACGATATCGTTCATACTGTCCCTTATGGCTACCATGTATTCTGTACAATCGTCATATATGTGTCTATTCCTGGGAGAGGGAATGAAGTCGGGATGCTTAGTAGGAAGCAGTTCCTCACTCTGGGATTGTCGAAGCTGAAGCATTCCATTCCCCTCTGCCACAATGAATGATATGTGTTAGTGTTTTTTTTTCCAACAGCATACTATAGCAAATGTAAGAGTCATATTCATATTGTCAGATTTGCTGTTGTTAGTGTTGGATGGTAGTAGTATGTCCTAGTTTGTGTATGTATTGTTTCCACAATCACTCGTGTGCATACTTTTACACTGTTCCAGTTATGTGTTTTTTCCAGGTATGCTGTTGTTTATGTTGGCTTGTAGCAGTATGTCCTGCTGTGTGTATGTACTGTTTCTGCAATCACTCATACACATACTTGTACACTGTTCTATTTATGTGCTTTTTTCCAGCATACTGTAGAACATGCATCTTGCTAGGTGTGCTGGCTGGTAGCATGCTGTAGCTTGTGCAAGAGGTATCCTTATATTGTCAGGCGTGTTACCAGTATGACCTGCTGTGAATATGCACTGTTTTTTTTCAGCAGCATTCTGTAGCACATGCAAGAGTCATCTTTATTTTTAAGGAGTGTTGCTGTTGGTGGATGGTGGTGCTGTTGAATACTCTCATGCTGTAGCCTGTGCAAGAAGTATCCTTATCTTGTCAGGTGTGTTACCGATATGTTGCGATATGTGTACTATTTATGATTCTACAATCATTCGCGCATGGGATTTCTCATCTATGTTGGATCTCCGACCTGGGGTTGTGAATGTGAAATGGCATTCGTATCACACTAGCGCTGTAGTAACTAGTGATCGCATCGTACTGGCTGTTATTCGCTAGTTATTGTGCTGTCCCCCCTTTTCTCTTTATCTACCTTTACTGTACTCTTCCCTGTCAATGTCGCTTGCCTGTGCATTGCTTTGTGCACTTTTGATTTTTTTTAGGTTGCTTTTTTCCCTTCTGGTATTGTAAGCCACCTGTACGCTATGCATGCAGCGCCATTGGTGTTTCCCCCCTTATACACATACATGTACACGACTTGTTTGCATATAAGGAAAACAATATTCTGGTGACATTTTTGCTGGTGTAGTGTACTGCCCTAGTTCCAAGCTCGATAGCCATTCCCATCATTATGCCATAGGGATGGTAAAGTGCTAATGCAACACTGCAGGAGCTATGAGAGAGAGAGTGAATAGGCTGCTGTTGCTCACAAGGTCGTGTAAGTGTAATTATCGTACTGCTAGTTGTTGCAGAACGAAAAGTTTCCCAGGCGCGAGTAAGGCTGATACATGTATGTGCGTTATTTCTTCTCTTAACACTTCTCACGCAATGGCGAATGTTTTTCCAGGGCATCAGACTCACGAGCCAAGGGTAGCTGGAACGATACCACATGCCTCCTGCATTTTTTGAGTTCACAAACAAGTACAAATAATTCCCAGTGCTCCCTGCAGCTACCATTTTAACTAAACTCCCCGATGATAGCGTGCCTCTGCAGGCACATAGTGGGCCAACACGCACCACATGGTCGCCCCAAGGCGAGAGCAGGAAGTGAGGACATCGATAATGGACGATAAGCAGGAAGGAGACTGGGAGAACTCTGGAGCAATTCTCCAGGAAAGAGCCTGGTATTCTGTTGGGCACCTGGGAGGTATAGCACAGATAAAACCCTGGTGACCTGGGAGGGATAGCATGGAGAAAGCTCTGGTGACCTGGTAGGGATAGCAGGGATAGAACCCTGGCATCATGGAGGGATAGCACAGTGAAACCCTGGCATCCTGGTGGGTACATAGGAGAGATAGAATAGCGAAAACCCTGGTGTTCTGGCATGGACTTGGTAGGGTTAGCATGGAGAACACCCTGGCATCCTAGCAGGTACCTGGGAGGGATAGCTTGGAGAAAACCCTGGCATCCTGGCAGGGACCTGGGAGGAATAGCCTGGCATCCTGGAGGGTACTTGGGTGGGATAGCATGGAGGAAACCCTCCACATGTGGGAGGGATAGCATGGAGAAAACCTTTCACATGTTTGAGGGATAGTATGGAGAAAACCCTAGCATCCTGGCAAAGACTCGGGAGAGATATCCCGGAGATTACCCTGGCATCATGGTGTGGACCTGGGAGGGATAGCATCGAGAAAACCCTGGTGTCCTGACAGGGTCCTGGGAGGGATAGTATGAAGAAAACAATCCACACAGAATGCAAGAACACGAAGAGGGGACATCTGGTAGGAAGGAATTAGAGAATATGACAAAATAAAGGAGATCGGGAAGACTCTGAGAAAGACATGTTAGACACTGGATGCTGGATTGGTACCCAGGTTGGATAGCACACAGAAAACCCCCCACACAGAATGCAAGTGTATGAAGTGGAGACATCAGGTAGGAAGGAATGAGAGAGTGAAAAAATAAAGGGGATCGAGAGGACTTTGAGAAAACCTCACACATGGAATGAAAGACTATGAAGGAGGCCTCCAAGATGACCACCATTGGCCAAAAATGACCAAGTGTGAGGGGAATCCAAGATGGCCAAAGTTAACAAGGAACTACAGAACAGGAGGTTGCCTCATGAAATCATCGAAGATGGCCATCAGCTAGAGACCAGGTTCACTAGAATATCCATTTCCCTAATACTAGCTGAGACGGACTTTGCTTCTAAGGTCCCCCACACAAATTGCCTGAGAGTTGGCCACATGGACAGCTGGGGCACCTGAGATCCTAATGCACACAACAACAGCTGCAAAAAAAGCAGCAGGGGGGCAATAGGGGCAGCAAGAGACGGGTGAGAACACAACCAATTCGAAAAACTTGAAAACAACCAATCTTGGGGGGCGAAAGCCGGTGACTGTTGGAGTGAAGGCCCCAATGATCTTACATGTACATTCGATGAAGCAGGATTCAAATGCAAAACTGGTGGTTGGGAGTCTGAATGATGTTTCTTCGTCGACACTGTGGCGACCATAACAGTAGTAAGACCCTGGTCTCTGCCCCTCCCCCAAATGGCAGTATTTAAAGATGTTATTTGACTACAGTAACAGGTCAGACAACATAAGTTAGAGGTAAAACCAAAGTGAAAGTGAAGTTTGGTGACCTTAGCCTATAGCATGATATGTATATAGCAGGAATAGAGGACAAATGTATTTTAGGGCTTGATGTACTATGTAGGTTGGGGTGCTGTAGCGATACTCGACTTGGTGTGCAAAGGGTATGCAGTACAGAGAAGGTAGTGAAAACATGTCAGGATTTGTCATCACCAGTGAGCTGCCCAGTAGTCTGTTGTAAACTCTCGGTACTGCCCACTTCTAGTGAAATACTGTGATTGCAGGCAGATCTCACGAAAAATGTGTCAGATATTTGGGTCTAAATGAGTCAGCTGAGAAAGATGGCATCCTGTCAGGCGGTTTTGTTGTAGCAAGAATTTTAGTCTCTTAAAATTCTGAGAATTTTGGTAGTTAGAATTATTAATTTGGTTCGATGTTGGCATTCATCTTGAGGAAGGGGCCATGATAGAGGTTTGCATGCAGGTCAAAACAGGTACTTCCAAATGTTTCAGAAGCTTATAGAGTAAAACAAATCGATTGTGTTTTACTAGAAATATTGGAGGAACTGCTTGTACGAACAAGAGGAAATAGTTGAAAGCTGTCTGAATTACTGCAGAGAAAAATGGACTCCTTCATATGTGGACCAAAATACCTTACGTGGACTAATGTGATTTGACACCACAATGATAAAGAAGATGCCTATAAATGAGCAACCAAGACGACTGCCACGAGCTTCGCATAGGGCAGTTGAGGGAATTCTGGAAGAAATGAAGGAGTTAGATGTGATAGAACCCTCAGTTAGTCTATCATAGTACCCTATTGTACTTGTTAAGAAGAAAGATGAATCTCTGATGTTCTGTGTGGGTTATGGCCAGCTTAGTAATGTGATACAGAAATACTCTTATCCACTTCCACTAGGATAGACAGCATACTGAACAGTCTAGCATGTTCGCAAAGGTTTTCTACTTCGAACATGAAGAGTGGGTGCTGGCAGTGCGAGGTGACCCAGAGGACCAAGATAAGACTGTATTTTGTGTCCAAGGGAAAAGAAACTGGCAGTTTTAAGTTATGCCTTTTGGATTATTTAATGCCACTGTCGCCTTTGAACGCCCAGTGGAAAAATTCCCCCCTTTATATATCTGTCGGGTTTACCTAGATGACATTTTTGTGACAGAAATGACATTTGAAGAGCACCTGTCACACACAGACACACAATTCGAAAAAGTGGCTGCAGCCTTCTTGAAATTAATTTCTAAGAGATGTAACTTTTTCCAAAAGAAAATACATTTCTTGGGACATGCTGTCTGTCCACAGATTAGAAATAGACCCTGAGAATAACAACTCCATAAGAAATTGGCCGACACCAAATGAAAAATCAGAAGTGTGGAGTTTTCTGAGGATATGTACCTACTACTGTAGATTTGTACCTAGGTTCTCCACGATCGCCAAGTTACAACATGAACTGACTGAGGCAAAAAGGAAATTTTATTTAACCACTGAATGTGAAGTTGGTTTTAGGAATCTAAAGGAATTTTGATATATCCCTTATTCCTGGGATTACCGAAAAGTGTGGGAATGTTTATTTTGGATACTGATGCTAGTGATGTAGACATTGGAGCTGTGTTGTCTCAGATTAAAAATGAGAAGGAGAGGCTACTAGACTTCTTCAGTAAGGTATTTCACAAGTCCGAGAGAAATTATTGTGTAACATGTAGGGAGACTCTGGCAATGGTGAAGGTAATTTCACACTTCCACCCTTAACTTTTTGGCAGACATTTTATTCTAAGAACGGGCCATGCTTCATTATGGTGGCTACTTAATTTCAAGAACTTCGAAGGTCAAATAGCCAGATGGATACAGTATCTTAAAGAATATGACTTTGAAATACAACACAAATCTGGACACCATCACAGCAATGCAGTTGCTCTTTATAGGAGGCCATGTGAACCATTCTGTCATCATTGTGAATGCAAAGAAGAAATGAGTGGCGAATCTGTATCTTGTAATGGGTAACCTACCTGGAGTGATGAGGATATTAAGAAAGATCAGTTAAATGATCCGACTTTTCATCGATTAGTAGAGTTGAAAGAAGCAGGAAGTATGCCATAATGGGAAGATATATCCAGGCCGAGCACAGTAGTCAAAGCATACTGGGCACAATGGAATTTCCCCGTACTGAAGAATGGTGTGATTTATAGGAACTGGAGAAGTAATTATGGAAAACACATAGGTTTACAGTTGTTCCTTTCAGAATGCATGGCTCCTTATTTCTTGAAGGAACTGCGTAATGTGGCAGCCAGTGGGCACTTCGGTGCTAATCAGATCCTCGACAGAGTCAGACTGAGATTCTACTGGCTTCATTGTTGGGAGGATGTTGAGAAGTGATACTGAAAGTGCGATTCCTGCTCTGCGAGGGAGGGCCCAAGGAACAGGAAAAAATGTCACCTCCAGAAATGCAATGCTGGAGCCCCATTCGATAGGAGGGTAGATCTACGGCCAAGAGGCACATACTGTGGCCAATGAACTCATAGAGTATGTCTTCTCAAGGCTTGGGGTGCCCCTAAAACACCACTCCTATTACGGAAGAAATTTTGTAGCTAATGTGTTCCAAGATGTAACAAAGATTCTGGAGATGAAAAAGGCTAGGACTAGAGCCTTACACCCTCAGTCGAATCGAATGGTCGAGAGGTTTAACCATGCTCTTGAGCAGTACTGCCTAAATCTGTTGCAGGCAACCAAAATAACTTTTATTCAAAGGTGTAATTGTTTGTCCTTGCTTACCACTCGGGAGTTTACGGGTCTACAAGTGTAACACTACCCAGGATACTGTTTGGAAGGTCTCTAGGGACACATTATTTGGCCGACCGACAGAAGAGAAAGCTGCTGCCCTTGATTATGCCGGCGAATTATGTCACAGATTATTTGGCATTCATGTTTTTGCTCAATAGCACATCAGAATAAATAATGACAAGTTGAAGATGTTGTATAACAGGAAAATGTCGGGCGAGGTATTCCAAGAAGGACAACTGATGTGGCTGTACAACTCACAGAGGCAAAAATGGTACTGCTGGAAGCCACAGGAATGTTTGGAAGGTCCTTATAAGATAATGAAAAAGATCAATGGTGTGGCCTTTCGGATTTCCCGTAAAGGCTCTCGGACGAAGCAGAAGGTTGTCCACATCGACTGGCTGGCACTCGATGAAGGTCCGGGTGTTTCAGAGGAGGGGATAGTGTTGCATTTTCCCAGTATGCATCATAGATTGCATCGCAGATGTGTATGAAGACAGCGATGAGACGAGCCAGTGGAGCATCGAGTGGTGGTGGGAGTGAAGTCTGTGGACTAGTGGTACAGTGGAGAGTGAGACTAATGGGCGGGAATACTGAACTGGATGCGCGAGTGTAAGACATTTTAAATTATGGCACTAGAAAGGTTGAATATGTGTAAAAAATGAGTGTCACTTAAGTGACTAACAAACATACAGACATTGTTAAGGATTTTAACTAGAACTGAGTTAAGCATTAAATTTTGCGCTCACTGAGAGTGACAAGAATAAAAGTATAGATAAATAATTTAATATAATAAATAGTTGTGTGAATAAATTAAAAACCAAATTTAGTTCTTTGGTTTTTATAAAGACATCCACCCTTCACGAACCCGGATACACCTTTCTGGCATCCTGAAAAAATATGCTGTAATATACTAAAATACTGCCCTATATATGGTCCATAAGGTAATATATATTTAAGACCCGAACATGTATTTATATTCTATTAAGTCTTAAAAATGCTTAATCCAGTTTTTTGAGCACACATTCAATATGTTTTAGGAAGCTCACCTTGTCATGGATGTTGACTCTTAGATATCTAAACTCATTTAAATATACCACTTAGTCCCTATCAATGTGCACAGTGGATAGTCTCTCATTTTCTTTTAAACAGCATCGTCTTAATCTTTGTTGAAGAAAACTTTAACTTAGTATTATCTGCCCATATCTTGATTTATCCCATGATTTCAGTGGATTTGTCTTCCAATTGCCTTCTTGCATTACCTATAATATGACGAATTCACCATTTGCATAACCAAATGCTGTGCTCTCGACAGGAGACCCAGTTCCAGAAATCCTTTAAACTGGACATTCCATAAGATTGGCCCTAGGACAAACTTCTGCAGACATACTTTTTTAAGTCTCTTCTTGACTTGTACAGTCTTGGCTGTGTACACACTCCATCTATTCGAGAAATATTCCAACATCATTCCATAATTATTCGCTGGGTATCTCTTTTGCTTTAGTTGATACATTACTTCCAACCACTGTGCATTATCAAATGCAACATCAATATCCAGGAACACTCCCAATACATATGTTGCTGAATTTTCTTGCACATATCTCATAGCATACCTTATCTGAAGCGATATTCACTGAGTGTTCCTTCAGCTTATAATGCCACTATCAATAATCTGTTGATCAGATTTTCATATATTTTAACCAGCACCAGAAATAATGTAAACAGTTTACATGATCTTGGATCGTCTGGATTTTTATTTTCACCTTTCTACAAGATACTTACAGTGAGCTTTCTATCTTCCAAGGGGCAGGAAACATACAACTTCGGAGATGGTAATAAATTTTCATGTCGTTATTAATTCTATAATTGCTCCTCTTGATAATTCTACGAATGGCTTTGTCTAACCATTAAGCTGACAGAAGTTTAAACAGACTCTCATAGAGTTACCATTCTTATTAATTGGCACAAAGTGAGACGACTAAGGAATAACACAGGGTTCGATCACGCCTAATGTCTTAATTTACTTCCATGTACTGTATCACGGGGGCTACTAAATTAGCCAGGTATCTCGTGTATTTATTCGATGGCAAGCAACATTATCCTTACCCATATAATTTGGTATACAGAAGAAAGCAGTTCGATTCTTCTTCGGTAATTTAGTTACTGCCTTCTCGTGCCACAAGTTTAGGATATCTCTCGTCCAAATGTTACCCCAGTTGTTCCAGTAGGGGACTCTCACTATTGTCTTGCAACGTAGCCTCAGGGACATTAGAAAGTAAAGGCGAGACTTGCTTGCAGACCTCAATCAAGGCCTCCTTTTCAAGTCGGACTGCTGCGCCAGACAAGTTAATCACCCTAACTGAGAATATGTCAGATTTTGGGGAGAGCAGTGTTCTTGCCACAAATATTCTGTCTAGTAGATTACTGTTTTTGTCTTTGGGTTCAATTAAACCTAGATGCCAAAAACATTTCTTGATATTGACCTGAGATAACAACTTTATTATAAGCTGGTAACACTATTGACATGCGACTGACTGGGCAGTGATGTTAAATCTCGTTACATTGACACTACCAACTCGGTTTGCCAACCAGGAGCTTCACCATACTAGTGTCAATACAGCATCCCAGTTTATGCAGTATATTCAGTCCCAAAATAGGTTCAATTTCTATATTCTATATTAGCTATGTAGTTATCGTGTTCCAAACAGAGTTCACTAATTACCAAATGCTCCCTCTTCTTACCTTCCACAGATGTGGTCTCGCTTGTTACTGTGGCCAATAGGCACTGACCCTAACTCTGCCCGGAGGTTGCTGTGGGGAAAGCCATAGGATATCTGGCCTTGTCAATGTTAGGGTCCATGTGTCGACGACTATCTGACAAGGGACATTAGCTAGGGTCTCCTCCACAAATGTGGCATTAGCTCCTTGCTTCATGAAGCATACCTGTAATCAATATGGGGCATTCCCTCCAATAGTCACCGACTTTTGACCTTCAAGATCAGAATTTACCACAATACTTTCTCCCAATTACGATCTCCCTGTGGCGTTGATTGTTGCTGTTGTTGAGGAGAATTGGTTTTCTAATGACTAGGCTATTTGCATCCCCAATGTTCTAACATTCTTTACCCTTAGGTGGTCGCAGATGGAGCTGTGTGGCATGGATTCTCTAAACAGTATCCTTGATGGTCACCTTTATGATTCATCAAGGTGTCCTCTATGCTACTCCCCTCGCCAGCCTGGGTCATTGTCGCTGGACACCAGGGTGTAGGCATCTATCTTGCCGACTCCACTTACAATGCTCGGGCCAGGGCATCCTGCATGATGTGAGGCACAGCCAGTTGCATCCATTGCTTAACATCCACATCGGCGATGGCATTGATGAAGAAGCCGACCGCAATGGCATCTCATACATCCTCTGGACAACCCTCCTATGACAGATGAACCAGCCTTCGAATATCTCGCCATAGCTCATCTGATGACTCCCCTGGTCGCTGGATGCGACTCCGTAGTTGGGCATGGTAGGTACATCATAGGTAATGGTTGCCAAATTACGGCTCCAAGTCTGACACCATTATGATGCAGTCTAGACGATGTCATTCTGGTAGAGGATGAAGTATGCTGATCATTGAGCCCCTCAGCACAGTTGAGAGGTAATAAGCACGATGTTCCTCTGACCAGCCATTTAGAGTGGTGATGATATTGAACTGGTGCTGGTATTCCCGCCAAAGTTTCTATCCATCGTAGGGCGCAGGCTTAATTGTGACTCATTTACCCATCTCTGGTAGAGGAGAACCCACACTTCAGAGCTGTTGTTCCTCGTGTGGGTGCTGTACTGGCTGTTACCTCTGCCTGCTCCAAGCTTCTCTCACTCGTCGACTCGGTGTTTGCCAGTCTCTACTCTTCGTTAGCCATATAATTACTTATTTCCTACTGCTGTAGAAATGTTTGCCATTCTTTCTTGAGAGCACTTACTTCCTGCCCCAGTCCACATGCTTTGATGTTAATCATTTAGTACAATATGTCACTATCACTATCAATTTTCTGATCCTCTAGCTCACCAACACTCAATTTTCTTGTCTATTCATTCTGTATATGTGTTCACTAGCTCCATAATTGTCTCTATATTCTTATCTACATTTTCGATTATTGTAGCTATTTTTGTATCTACATTAACTTGTAATCTATATCCTCATCAAAAAAATTTACAAATTTCCTAACACTACTGTACCTTACTGTCTTTTTCAGAAAATTTATGAAATAGGCTTAATTTTAACTTGCAATGTCTATGGCAACTGAATATAATTTATTTCTAATTGGTCGATATTTTCCTTCCCTTTATCTGCCCGTTCTTGACATGTTTGTTATCAAAACAAGTATTAATAATATACATCACACAAAAATGTACTCAAAATTCTGTCAATTTTGGAATGATTTTGTAAAATTTTAGGTTCGGATAAGTTAGATAAAGTTCATTTTAATTTACAAGTATTTTTTTGTAAGTGTTTAAATAAGGTAAAACGGCTAAAATTAAATTACACAAATAGCGAAAAATTAATTTCACACACAAAACACCATCTACTAAATCCGTTTACTACAAATGAACTAACTGTATACACGGTAAATCAGCCCAACAGAGCCACTTACACATTTTATGAAATAATACATCAAGCCATAATTTTTTAATTATTCACAACTATCAGACATTTGAGTATTACACCCATCAAAATAATTTGATTCATTTTCCCATAAGACTGTTAGGTCAACAGATGGAGGCTATTTATTTGAGTATCTACAGTTCCTCTGACACTGCTTATTCGACTACTAAGCCCTTCAGTGCTTCCATATCAGTCACATTCTCCTAGCTAGCTTTCACTGCACTTGTTATTACAAAAAAAAAAAACATCTATTTTCATCCGTATCATTTATTTTGAATGATAACAGCAAATTATATATATAAAAAAAAAAGATTTAAGATGGACCTAGTAGTTCTCAATTTGCGCTTAACAGTTAATTATACTGTAAAATCTCGAAGTAAGAACTGCAAGACATATCAAACACCAGATTGTTATCTTTCGCTCCATGACCAACATATGTATGGTTTTACAAAATCTGAAATGATCTAGTCACGAACTCATATATGCTTAAAAATGCTGGTGAGTTTACTTATTCGCACTTTTGTCAAGTTGATTACTTTTAATGCAGGGCATCTGGTTTGCAATTATGACGTTTAGTTTCATGTAAGATGTTATTGATTTTTTTTACTCATGTAGGGACTTTCGTGGTGAATGTAGGGGCAAGTCAAGTGTTCTGTAGGGCCTTGGCAAAAATTGAGTTGGCAACACTGTCGGTGAAGTGAGGGCTGTATTTTTACTCGTGCCAGTCCTTCACGGATATTTCTGCTCATATTTATGCCTCAGATCGCCCAATTCAGTGTCTAGAGGTGTCTTGACCAAAGGTGTAGGTCACCGCCAGGATCGAGGTGTTAGTCATAAGCACGTCTCTCCCCGCCTCCCGCCAACGCACCGAGCACTACATCAACCAAGGTTGGGTTCGGGGAGTAGTACCATGCCGTAAAGTTGAATAAAAAGTGGTAGGAAAACATTTATGAATAAATTACATGTCTTTTGCTTCCGACTTTTTGTGCATATACATGTAAAAAATTTTAAAATATTAAAACATTTACGTTCTGATAATTTTATTGTTTCACTTGAGCGATGCATAAATAAAGTGATCAGGCCCATGACAATATTAACTTTACATATGGTGGCAGAATACGTAATGTCCATAGAAGAATTAGCCATATATTTATTTATATTACTTGCAAAAATAATCCCTGGGGGTAAAACGATCACTTTGAGGAATCATTTTCCTCGAACACGACATTTTGTTCAACACCGATGTTACATTTGTCAATGATTTATCTGTTTATACATTGTATATTAAATCTGCAGAGTTTATTTTTCCCCTGGTCTCCTCCAACTACCAGCTAAATAATATTCAGTTAAAAAGGATTATGCCATGTCCGATATTTTCTTTGCTATTTAGTAGATTGTAAAAAAAATCGAGGAAAGGATTTTATATTGGATAATAAAATAGAGTTACATTAACAAGATATATATTCATCTTAACATTCATAATGGAAAAGAGCTTTTTGGTTGTAGAAACATATAAATTAATTATGAACAATTAAATGTTCGTGCAGCAGATAAATATGGCTAGCGAAGAGAGAAAATTTCCAATTATAATGAAAAGAGCACGAAACACAAAAGTCTTAAAAGCACACACACACGCTTCACCAAGAATTATTTTTTCTGAGATCCACTTGATTGCTGAGTGTCGTGGAAAACTAAGCCAGTCACGCGACTGATACCAGGAAGAAATAACCGCACAATGCTTTAGTCTACAGTTCGCTACAGGACACTCTCGGAAGCCACATAGGAAACCATTGTTACTGGCACTCTTTGCGAAACGTGTTCGATAGTGCATATTTGGGAATAGAAGGAGTTGTCAGGAAATTGGCACCACATAGTTACTACTGGATTCGACGAATCTGACACAAGAAACAGTGAGGAATGTGAATTCCGACTACGTTTTATAGAAGAACGCTTGCAAGATATCTCTAGAGGCTTCCAACCGAACGGGGTAGCGCAGTGCTAAACCTTCGGACTCGCATTCGGGAGGACATGTGTTCCAATCCCGTTCCAGTCATCCATATTCTGGTTTTCCATGGTTCCCGGAATTACCACTAGGCACGGCCGATTCATTCTCTATTCCAGCTTCTCTGAGCAACTTGCTCGCTGTTGACGAGACGTTAAATACCTTCCTGGTTACGTATTATCTATAGGCTTCGAAGCTTCGACGTGCGAAATAGGCAGTGTGTTCTCTACTGGGTTTATGCCATAGAGAAGATAAATACGTAGACGAAATTGTGTTGGGGTTACTTTGATGCAGGCGTACTGATTCTCTGATTGGCTGCGCGAGGCTCTGGGAGCGGGCTTCTTTTCGGATTGGCTACTACTGCACACTGCGACAGGTTTCCTATTGGTTGGACTGCCGGCTGGCGAGTAGGTTACCAGGTGCTGATCAATAAACGTGTGTGCTGCTGGAGTTCGTGAGGTATTGACGGCTGTTTCGCCTTTTTATCATGTTTTAAAACCTTCTACTATTCATAACAACAATATTAGTAAAACAAACTTTCTTCATAGTATATTTTATTAGATATGTTTCTAGTTAATAAATTAATTTCCAAAATGAACCCCTTATAACAGGGAAGATAACTGTGCTGCGACAAGACTTAGACATGCCTATCTGGCGCTACAGCTGCGCGCCCCTGAGGAACTCCTTTGCACCTAATCAGTACAGATACAGTCCCTCTCTGCTGATATCCGGTAAACAAGTGTAACAGTTTTAAGGCTCTCCCCTACATAGCGTGAGGCCGAGAAGCACGTAAGCGACAAGGGCGACACTGCCACGCGCATCAAGTGCGTCATTGCCGTTATGCGCAAGGCTCTCAACTAATGCGCAATGTTCTCTACCATTTCATTGATGAAAAGTCCATAGCAAAGTTCAATACAGGCTTCTATTGTAGTTTGACTCTGTTCGACTAGTATGATTTGAGATACGGCAGTCTTGAAAAGCCGTTTTTACCTATATTGGAGGTCTCCAAAATATATTTACATAATGCGTGGTTCCGTCCTCGTCTTGGGTATGATGTATTCTCGTAGTTAAACCTACTGGGGGCACGTCTAATGTTTTCGTAGGAAAACAAGTATTTCAAACACAGTTCAAGCGCCTGGCAGGCGGGTGTCTTAACAACAAATGCAGTAATGGCCTTCAGCTGGATACTGGATACATTTTCTCTCTTCCTCCAGTGTGTGTTGAAGTGGTGGGTCACGCACAGTGGCCGTCGCCGACGGAGAGGGTGGAGCAGGCGGGCGAGGGCGGCAGCTCGCGCATCGAGAACGGCTTGAGGGCGAACACCCTGAGCATGTAACGGCGCGCGCGCCCGGGCTGGAAGGTGGCGGGCACCAGCACGTAGCGGCCGGGCTCCAGCTCGAAGCGCCCCATCACCTCGCGCGAGTTGGTGAACGGCCCGGAGCTGGCCGCCTCCGGCTCCCGCTCCAAGAAGCCTGCGTCTAGGCGCTCCACATCCCCGGACACCTGCAAGCGTACGAGGGAAATGTAGCTGCGCGGTTAGCCACTCCCCGTGTTCCGACACCGGGCTACTTCCCTGCCAGTAGCACCGTCAGAAACAACGTGGCTAGCATTTTGAGGTTAGAACACTGCTTATGTTAGTACCTATACCGTCAAATGGGGATACTTTGACTATTTAGTTAACTTTTACCAAAAATTAAACAAAAGTGAAGTGACATCTTACTTTTACAAAAATTAATTTTGTTTATATTTTATACATAGTGATCCGGAACTACAGGTACAGACGCTGTGAGATGGTTCCTTATGCAAAATGAGATAAAAAACATTTCACGACCTATGTTTTAAAGTAATTCGTAAGGGAAGTAAGTGCCCCTGAAAATAAATACCTCAAACGGTTTAAATCCAACATTATAAAACACACTTGAAATTAAAGAACGATTCCGCGACTATTGTTGTCTTAGATCGAGATCTGAAATCTAATAACTTGGCTGTTGTGTAATATCCCCATTCATTCAGAAAATAAGGGGTGCCATGTTATTACCCAACAAATGCGTGTAACCCTAGGGTGTTTATCGCTTTTCATGACGTCGTTATCATGTGTAAATTAATGTACAAAAAAGCGTTGCCTTGGTGTAACTCTCTCAAGCGAACGGTTTTCAATATAGACAAAGTTTGTAAGCAACCATCTACACCTTTACAAATTTTGTCTGTTTTCTCGACAACCGTTCGCCTGAGAAAGTTACATCAAGGTAACTATTTTGTACAATAATTACACATGATTATGACGTCATTAAAAGTGATAAAACACCCAAGGGTGATACGCATTTGTTGGATAATCACAAGCTACCACCTATTTGCTCAGTGAATGGGAACGAAATTACCCCACAACCATTCGCAGATTTCAGATCCTATTCAAGACAAAAATATTCATGAAACTGTTCTTTAAGATCACGTAGGTGATATATCGATTTTCAAGGGTACCTACCTCCCTAACGTATTACTGTAGGAAATAGGCTGGCATTCGCACTCTCCTGTTCTCCCTGTGTGCTGTCAGCATGGTCAGCCCGCTAGTGAACAGCTTTGCCATGGACAGATTTGGGACATCGACATCGATGTTAATGAATCATCGACGTATCGGTAAAAATACATCGATGTTTTACATCGATGTTGTTCAGCCGAATGTGTTGATAATATCGGTGTTTCCTAAACATCGAAACTAAAAAAATAAAATCTGCTGACCATAAGTGGAATTATTTAAGATAATAAGGCCTTTAATGCCAGTTGGAGCAGGTGAATATAGAAAATGTTTTAAATACTAATGGAAAGCAGCATTTTGGGAACACTTCCCAGATGTGTAAATTTACTGACAGTATTTGGCTTTCCGGCTGATCAGCTCACTCTGAGACAACTGCAATGGACATAAAGTTATTGGTACTTAAAGGCCTTTGTAGTTTATCTCCAAATCATCAAACTTCGAAGTTCAGAAACATCGATGTTTTGCTACTGATACATTGGGAGACATCGATGTTTAAATTGCCGATAACAATTGAACATCGATGTTTCCTTGCTATGTCCCAACCGTATACGTGTCTGCAGTTCGAACATCTAGGAAGACTAGAATCCAACACTCCTCCAGAACGGCGGTTAAATACGAGTCACGTTTGCAGATCACGCTGAACAGAGAGAGAGCAGATAGCACCAACTGCCATTCAGAGAGCTTCTCTCTGTTGAACCAATCTCAACGTTTCCAGCGCAGACAATGTCGGTAGTACTCACAATTCGGTGGCGACCAAAATGACTGCTATCGAAGATATCTTATTATTAAGGTTCACGCGAAGGAAAGGTGATCATCGTGACGTGTACCAGGGGAAAAATAGATAAAAGGAAATATAAAAATGTATTGTTGTAATTTCAATATCCACAGAGTGTAGGTAACTCTAAAATGTACGAAAGCTTTCTTCTTGGCAGTTGATCGCCATACCAAGCAAAGCTTGGAATTAGAGGTATAGTCTTTCCGCGGTTTTTTTTCACAAGTTTTGAATCAAAACTTTGAAAAATCACTTCATGCATAACGTGTCCGGTTGTTTCCTGAACATGTCACGTATCACAATCATTTTTCACTTGTGTTAATACAAAATAGCTAATAATTTTTAAATTGAACTTTTACATATATTACATCTTTTAATTAAAACAGTTAATTACGATTAATATTAATAAAACACGGACGAAATAGGTGCGCTGTTAATGCCTAGTAAGAAATAGTTCTTATGCGAAGTATTATTACTTAGAGTACGCAAGAATACTGTGCTCTGTACCTTTAGTGTAATTTTCTAGAATCGGTTAAGCTTTGTTTGCATGAGGCGGAAGAATAGCCTGAAAGTAGAGGTTTAGCAGGACTTCAGAAATGTTGGAAGTAACCATGGATGAACTATTTGCAGATACCGCAGAAATTCTAGTGATGTGTGCGATCGGTGTCTCTATAGTCCGTTCAGGTCGCTGTATATGGCCGCGGCGTAATCTGAGAACGCGTGAATCTAAATGGGCTTACACAATGAAAACATTACGCATTAAGGAGTAGAACTTATAAAGCTCTCCATCACCTGGGTTCAAATCTAAGTACGTTTCACACAATTAATTTTCTACTTCTGACTGCTTAATTTTCACAGTAGAAAAATTCGCGAACTAGAAAAATCGATACCAGTGTCTTAAGTTTAGTCAATAGCAGAGGAGCATACATTTAAATTAACACGTATTCCAATTTTGATTTAAAACAGATTTTTTCAATATTTATTTATATTTTACTGTTTATAAAACAATTGTAAACTGAAAAAAACTATTACATAAAATTTTTTTCTATTCTAATTTCAAACAAAATATTTTAAAAAGTTTTCCTGTTTGTCGAACTTAGGCAGTAGTATCGTTATTGCGTCAATATAATTTTTAGAGCCCACTACTTACTCCTTACTTCTTACTGCTTATATTTTTCATGATATAATCTCCTTAACATGCTTGGCCTTGAGGGTGTGTTACGGAGGAGATGGGAAATAACATATAGAAACTGCCATTATACATCAGAAGTGATATTGACCGCACTGTAGCATAAAGTTTAGAAATTAAAATTTGTAGACACTGGCCTGAAATACACGCTGATTAAATATTGGAATTGCAACTAAGAATACAATTACCGAACAAAAGTGAATCACTGTAGGCTATGAAATTCCTAAAACTGTCTTAACGTATCAAATCAGAAATGAGGTAGTTACTGCAAGTGAAAATGCTGACAGATTTTTAGTTTTATTTTTTCTCATTTAGGGTATATAATTTAGAGGGGGGAAAAAAAAACCTTGCTCAAATAGCATTTATGTTTGCACTTCCGAATAGTAAGAGCCCTGGTTTTCCCACAAGCATTTAATAATTTGGCGATGTTCTTTGTTGTGAGCTAAATATTTTATACAAATATTATTATGGCGAAATAAATATCAGTAATGATTGTCATATTCATAAGGAAAATGCATGTAAATTCTCCAATATGTGATTTATGAAATTTAAAAACCACACAGCCCCGCTGCAAATAGCCAAGGCAGAAAACATTACCTTATAGAGAAAGAAGGCTATACAGAGCATTCTGAGTTCTCTGTTCCGTTCGCTGCGACGATGCTCCTGCATCAGACCAATGAGTATACTGCACCTCGGCGCCACCGCTTCATTTGTGTCAGGAAACGCATCGTCTAGAAAAATCAAGTTACATGTTTACGTCTTCTCAGTTACAGCACATAATAGTTAATTATGTGGTTACAGATATATTAATTAACAAACATTCACAGTTTAAAAATGCAACACCAGACACCCTGCAAAAAATTATTCTCATCAAAGGTTACAAAATATTTAAATTCATGCAGATACATTATATTTCAATCTATAGTTTGAAAAAACAAAGGGAACATTTTAATTGTGTCTTAGCAAGAAATTTAACATACAGATGATAGTCATCAATAAAACGAATATCGTGCGGAAAATTCTTATGTGAGAGTTGACACGTTTTGTACTTGTTTTATTCCCACATATTCATTTATACTCCTAAGCTAGGAAGACAATGAACATATTATTATAAATACTTTTTTTTTAATGAAGGAACTTGAGCACAAAATCATGAATAGCTATATGAAAAGAATAACTACAAAATTAAAAAATTCCAAATTTACAAATTAATGTGATGGATACTGATAAATACAGGCTGCTAGTAAATTTCCATGTAGTGGAAAATATTTCATCAGTACGAATACAGATGGTGAATTGTGTATTCGCAAATCAGACATAAATAAGGCAAAAGCAGATTTCAGTATCCAGTGATTCAATTAGTTCTTTTTAGCGCGTATAGGCATCAAACACCTCTTGAGTGGTTAATTTGGTAATCTACCTTTCTTAATACTCTGCATTTTTTGCAACCAATATAGGGTCTCAACCAAATTAATTACGACAAAAGAGAAGCGTGTATACAACTATCATACATATGAAGTGAAGGAAGTAGATTAAGATTTTAGAAATACAATCAAGCTAAAGAAATATTTTGTAGGAATTCACACTGCCCGATCTGCGTGAGTGAAAGGTAATCAATGCTTTCAATAACTTGACTTGAAACTGAGTGACAACTTTAATAAATATATTTTTGTGTAGCGAGTCGTGAAAACTGGGGAAGTTATGGAAAAAAGGAGATAAACAGTTTTCCAGTCTGGAAGATACAAATCCGCCTAACCTCCAACACACCATAGGTAACACAATTCATTAATAACAAAACATGCTTTAAATTCCACTAATACTAAAATGGAAAGTGAATAAATGTTTTAAATTATTTGAGAATGGCGCAACGCTGACAGCGATTTTCAGATTTTATACCCATGAAATATTAATTTAGAGGGCAGTATAATGCCTCAAATGACGCTACAATATTAAACCAGAATTACAAGCATTAGCAGTCAAAATTAATTGTAGATAATGCGGGGACACAACAGCTGATTTTCCAGTGTATCATTTCAGGTAATAAACAAATAGCAATATTATGTCCAAATCACAAGAATCGGGAATGATGAAAATTGACTCGCAAAACAATGAGTGCCAAGCTTGAATGCAGATTAGATCCATCAATAATGCACTGTACCTAACGAGCTCCTACTTCCCGTACTTGGAATGTTATCCAAACCCACATTAAGAAGTGGAATGAAGTTATTCGAGTGTTGTGAAGTAAACGGGTGCCAGTGTTTACGCAAAACCTAATGGTACGCAAAATATATAGATGATAGAGGCATTTCGATAGATGGCTATCTCCTAGGTAATGACCTCCATGTCGTGAATGAACTAGGGACCCTTCCTGCGTATATTTATTTAGCTCACGACACTGAATCCATATTTGACGTCACTGTTGTTACCCAAAAAATGACTCCCCGGCTTGTTGGGAACTGGACACACATTGGAAACTCGTCAAACGACTATATACTAACATCGTTGAGTTAATGCAGTTTCTAGGAACTGGAAATACGTACAACTAGAATATATATCCACCATGGTGCGAATGTGGAGAGGTTCCATGACATATTGATGAAGAACATCCAGATACAGAGCTGAGCTCTCAAAATATTTGCATCAGATTACTGAAGACCTCTCCAGACAGATTCAGGAAACATGTCAACAGGTACGACAAACTTCAGGATCAGGCATCTCGGTAATACGACGAGTTCAACTATTTAAGAAATTATGTAAGGCATACAAAACTTAAGTTGAATCTCGAGAGAGATCCGTAATAAAGAGAGGAAGTTGCAGTTAAAAATAGAATAAGTAAGGAAATCTATGCACGAGGAATAAAAAACAATAAGAGTTCCTGAAGAATTTAGGTGACAGAAAGGAAACGAAATGCCATGGAGACTATACTATAAGATATTGGCAAGTAAATTTAAGACTATTTAAGCAATGACTAGTATAAGGGTTAACGACAGAAGTGTAACTGTCATGTGAGGAAATACAGGAAAGTTTCAGTGGGCTGTCCTGCCGGAGGATGACTTCGATGGCAAGTATGAGCTTCACCTCGAGAAAACAACATGTATGGAGCTACTGAGTGTTCCAAAAACAGCCGAACTTCTTCAGAAAAACCTGACCGCGTAGACAAGAAAATTAAGACGAAAAAGAAACGAAGAAATGATAACATACAGCATAAAATATTAAATAAGTACATACAGTGGTGCGACAAGATATTATAGACATTTTCGATGAATGACTCAAGAGAGGATACATTCCTAGGTAGATGGAAATAATGAAGATCATATACAAAGGAGGCATAAAAGAGCCAACTAGCCCAAAGACGCATCATCTATTGACTCTGCTACCAGTCATTGGCAAAATGATGGAGATATTAATAAACGTAAGAATCCTTGTCTTCACGAGGGCTACAGAAGGTAACATAATCACAGTAGGGCCTATGCGTTTACACAAGTGATAGAAGAAAATATTCGACACACTAGAATTAACGAAGAAAATGAGTCTCCCTTAAGAAATATAATCTAGTAATGTTCTTTGACATAAAAAGAGACTTCGATGATGCCTCGTGGCCGAAATCACTCTGAAAGCTCAGGCATAGTGTCCATGAAACATGTATAGAAAGGCCCTTAGCTTTTCGGAAAAAATAACGAGTACGTATAAGAACAACACAGTCGAAGTTGAGCAGAATATGACAAGAGGATGTTCTTACAGCTCTGAGGGGCAACGGTGGCAGAGCGATTAGCCTCCTTGCCTCCCACCAAGGCGGACAGGGTTCAATCTCCGGCCGAGTCACCTGCGGATTTTCGCATGTGGGAATCGTGCTGGACGATGCCGTTGGTCGGAGAGTTTTCTCGGGGATCTCCAGTTTCCATCACTCTTTCGTTCCGATGCTACTCCGTACTCACCTCAATCACCCTCATCGGCTCTCAAGACCTCGCTGTTAAGAGCCGCCAAAATCTCTTCATTCACACTACAGCTCTGTACTTTTCATTCTAGATTTGTTAGTTTCTGCCGTAGCACAAATAATACAAAATACGATGTCACTTTTAATGTATGTAATTACAGAATATTTTACAAGTTAGCAGCACCTTAGGATTGAACCTTTGCATCAAAAATTTACAAAAAATATTACATGTAAAATTCTAAAGGCCAAAGGCTTGAAAAAAAAAAAAAAAAAAAAATCTCTCAAAATTATTGCGTAGACCAAAATTGCAATAACTGCTTAACTGGTAAACATTCCCAAGTAGTGTAAAACGTTTCAAAAATATCACAAAGTAACTCTGTTGGCAATAAATACTTCAAATACTCATACAAAAGATTAAATTGATGCGCAATTGCTTATTTAACAGTATTACGTAACTCCAAAATATACAATAAAAATTCAATTGAAAAAAAAAAAACGAGCACAGTAATATAAGAACGTTTCTAAAACACCAATAGTTACAGTGATGACTAGATAAATTCAAGGTATTTAGTGGAGCAATTTGACCAAAAGAAGACAGCGTTTCAGGCCCAGTAAAGCCTCCTTTACGTAAAAATACAAGTTAAAATCTGAAATAAAATATTACGTTGAAATAGTGAATCGATGGAGGCAGTCCGTATATCATAACTATAGCTCCATCGAATAAAATAATAGGCGACGACAATTAGAACACTTCAACAGACTACACCCAACGTGTAAGTCGTGGTAGCACGGTGGCGACTATTAAACTTTAAGTAAATCATTGGGCAGCAGACAAAAAAACTATACACAACACTTTAAAGCAACTGGAAATATACTGAGAAGCAAGACAATAGTTAGGCCGAAACTAAAATTAAGGCAGGCGTCCAAAACCATAATTTATAAAAAATCTAACTCACTCCAAATCCCAAGACAAACACAATACTACGCCACGCAATTATAAAAAAAAATACTAAGCTGACCCACTAATGAAAAGCTGCGACCATGACTAACCGTTTCACAAGCTCTAGCATAATCAGCCGCTCACGTAACTGCATTATTTAAACGGTGTCTCATAGCACCCTCGTCCAAAGACGGGTAAACTGACAATTTTAGCTCACATTACAATTTAAATTAGCTCTAGCAGGTGTAAAATCGACGATCTTCACAGGCGCAGAATGAGGCGTAGAATGAGTACTGCAGAAGGCGTGTAACAACTAATATAAACTAACTCCTGAATTAAAAAAAAACTGAAGTTCAAGGAGGGGTAATCAAGGAAGGAAAATGAAGGGAGAAAACTGTAGGGGAGCCGAGTCGGCCAAGACTCCAAAAAACGATGCGTGCGGCGGCGCCACCGTCGCAAGATAAATACGAAATTTTTATATACATTTTCAGAGGATGCATTTGTCGTCTTTTCCGCATGGAGCAATAGGAGATATATGGTAGAATAAACTTAACAATTTAAAAATATGGGGATACATACTGAAGCTTAACTTCGCTGTTGACAAGACAAATGTGGCGCTAAACTGCAGTATGAAATGACTTCCGGTGATATGATTCAAGGAAGATTTAAATGTATTAAAGATGAAATAAATTTTCTTAGGTTGGTAATGGATAGAAAAGTGCACTGAAACTTACATGTCAGATACCTGACGGAAGAATAATTACGCCTTTTCAACTAGATGAGAGCTGTATCAACTGTATTTAGGGGACTCGGTTTCAAGTCAATAACGGCGCTTCACATGGGGAGAGACTGTTGGCATGGCAACATATGATGCTTAATTGTGATACAGAAATGCAGCACTGGTATAAGAGAATATTCTCCTGTTTAAGATGCAAGGGTCAGCAATATTAGCAGAAACCAAGATATAGATCTATAGGAATATTTCGACCAATGCGCTTCACATTATTACAGGTGCAATTTCCCTTAACTTGCTTTCTAGAGACAGGAGCAGTAATGTGTCGAAAATAAGTCAGAAAAGCATCACCGCAGATAAAGGAGGAGAAAAGTAATGAGAGACAATTTTATTCTGGCAGGAGAGGTGGGATACTTCTGGAATAGGAAGAACTACATGCTAAATATTTCCAAATATTAAAAAAAGACTATGGCACTACTCGACCACTGCAGATAATTGTCCGACACAATGACTGTCAGGACATAGGAATCTGAAGGCTAGCTGTACAGCTTCAACTTAGTAAAACTACCTTATGTGAAAATTTGTGGAGTTGAGTATGACGTCCAGCATGTGGTATAGATGTGTCCCAAGAATGAAGACTTTAACAATAGAATTTAAACAGAAGCTAAATTTACCCAATTTACCCAATTTATCCTTTAAGGTAGTCTAGGAAAATAAATAAACATCTAAGATAATGTAAGAGTTGCAAGGATAGAAGTCAAACATTTGGAAAAATTTGACGTATGAATGGCTGTGCATCAGCGAATGACTGATCTCGATGATAGTAACCCAGATATGAATAGTAAATACGCAATATAAACCAAGCAGTGGGAGCGGACCAATCACGAATATTGGGAGCATTTCCGTTGTAGAAAAAACTTTGAAAAATAATAATTAGCCGCAAATAATGTGTTTGGGAGGGGAGATGGCAGAAAATCCACAGAAGATGACCTTGTTGAGATGGAGACTTGGTTAAGAAAGTAGAAACGTAAGAACGGGAGGAATTATGACCATTGCAATGAACAAGGAAAAACGAAACCAGTGATATGACCTAGAAAGAACATGGCCAATGGTAAAGAATTACATAATTCTGGACGGAAGGATTAGCCCCAGAAGGTGGGTAAAGGGAATCGAAGAGCTACGGTGTTACAATTAGACTGTAACCATTCTGTCTTGCGGTGTGATTTCTTAAAAGATGACAATTTATTCTCGCTTGATTTTCTTATTCAAAATAATGTTGGTGGAAATATCTCTACATTTCGTATCCTGTATTTATGAATTGAATAAAAAACATTGATCTTATAGTTCCTACGAATTGTGTTATTATATAGTGTTTTTGCTTTATGTATTTCGTAATGACAGTGCTTTCCAGTCCAACACCTACCTATGCATGTCGCATATTTTATATGCTTCTTTCGATGTGCTGATAAATATTCAGTCTTGTATTTTATTCAGTTCGGTGTCATATACTACCGTTACTTGTTTAATGAACTATACATTTTCATATAATTCTGATAATTTTGTTTTCAGGCAGACACAGTTGACTTATATTTTAGCTGCATCTATGATGGATATATTTTCACAAGTGAAAGATTAGCTTATGCTCTTTTACAGTGGCAATTAGTGACGCCAGCACTCCTTGGCGGCCTCTTCTTCCCCTTTTTCGGGGCCGCAGTGACTAAGCTGTTAGTCTGCTCGCCTCCCACCAAGGCGAACCGGGTTAAATACCCGGCAAGGTCACTCCCGGATTTTCGCATGTCGGAATCGTGCCGGACGATGCCGCTGGTCGGCGAGTTTTCTCGGGGATCTCCCGTTTCCCCCACCCTTTCATTCCAGCACTGCTCCATACTCATCTCAATCATCCTCATCGGCTCTCAAGACCTCGCTGTTAAGAGCCACCCAAATCTCTTCACTCACTTCTTCGTCCCCTTTTTTATACTTCAGTAGGACACAATTCTTCCATGTCTTGTCTGTATGTCACCAACTATCTTATTAACTGGTAAATTATTAATTTTGGATGGCGTCCATAATTATCGTTTTGAGGTCATCAATGTTAGCTGGCAATGGTGAACGAAACACTTTATCCTTTATGTACCCCCATAGAAAAAATCGCACGGTGTAAGATCCGGGCTTCTTGGGGGCCACTGATGAAGAGCCTGGTCACCAACTGCTCCTTGACCAATCCAGCGTTGCGGCAACGTCTCGTTCAGGTATCCGCGAACAGCTAGGTGCCAATGGGGTGGCGCACCATCCTGCTGGAAAATGAAGTCTCCCGCCACCTCTTCTAACTGAGAAAACAACCACTCTGTAGGCATGTCCAAATAAGGGATACCAGTAACAGTGGCTCGTGAAAAAAGAAAGGGCTGAAAACAGCGTCTTTGGATACAGCGCAAAACACGTTCACTATGGGGGAAGCGCGCTCGTGTTCGGTGGTTGCATGTGGAGGCTCCTGACACCATATCCGCACGTTGTGCCGGTCCACCTTACCATTTGTATGGAACGTCGCTTCATTGCTAAAAACCAGCTTAGACATGAAGGCATCGTCTACCTCGTTCTGGGCAAGAACGAACGTGCAGAAATCACTTCTCGGTTCTTTATCCCTTTCAGCAAGAGCCTGTACAAGCTGTCAACTGTATGTTTTGTACAGCAATCGCTTTCGCAACACTGTCCATACCGTAGATTGAGGGATTTACATTTCCCGGTTAGCTTGTCGAGTGGATTTTCTCGGACAGCGAACGAACGCTTGTTGAATCCGTTGCACATTCTCTTCGGACACACGCATAGTGCGAAGACAGGCGCTCCCAGTGTCATCTCTCAGCACATAAATATAACATTAGACCGTCCCCTTCACATTGGCGTGTCGAATGCCAGCTCGCTTCCCCCTCATCACCTCAAACCGAGCGTTACGAACGCCATCCAAACCGTAACACCGGACATGCTGACAAGAGCGTGGAACGAGTTTCATTATTGCGTAGATGTCGTTCGGGCCGCTCATGGTGGCCACATTGAACATTTATTAATGTATGGTAAACGAACTTCACGGTTCATTTGATTGATCAATCAAGGTTGTAGGTTGTTTTGTTTTGATATTATAGACATTCAAAGTTGGAGTATTCTTTTATACTCAGCCTGTATTGTAAACAAATGATATTATAGTGATGTTAAGCATTTTATTTCCATAATTCGATACTCTGCCTAACATTGATGTACATCCGTTAGTCCCACTGGGCCATAATATTAATATTTAGAAATTTTTTTCATGTACGAATTTTTATTTTATATTATTTTTAATGTCACCTTCCCGTAAATTTTAGAGTAGAGTGGCGTCCCTCCCAGCGCTGCACCTGACTGTCCAACATGTATAAATAATAAAAAAGAAAGACAGACATAATAACAATTTTCAGAAAATTACAATCTGTGTTGTATATGAACGAAGAATGCCTAAACTGTATGTCGTAACACTGTAAAATACTTTGTTAGAGTACACATTTCTTAATGTCAATGGCCTCGACTCACATAAAGTGCGTTCCAGAGGCTTGGTAGAAAACCCCTTATTAAAAAACGGATGGGTATTTTGTAGAATTGCCTGATAACGAAAAGCTTCTAAGAATCGTTTCGTGGTCAAAGACCAGTTAAAAGCTCTCATTTCAACACCAATGATTATTTTGTAGGACGTGGAAATGTCTAAAACAGGCGTTTACGGAATCAGTTTTAGCCGTTAAATTTTCACTACAGAAATTTCAGAGTTGTCTTTAGTTAGACAAACATCACAATTTTATCTTTCATAGCTTGTTATAAAAATGTTCAAAGAAAGTCAGGTTCAGGTGAGACTGTACGCTAGTTGAGTGCCTTGCACATGGAAGCGAAGAGGCAAGTTGTGAGCGAACAGGAGTTCAAGCATTTCTAATCCTCGAACGCGTAATAAATCTGCAACCAGGCGGAATCCTTAAAGCAATTGGTCAATTAGACTCAGTTTTACTATAAAAATTTAAGCATATTTCCATTTTGGCTTCTTCAGAAATGATTTTGCAAGAAAATCTCCTCTAAGCATTGCACCTAAAAAAATAGAAAACAAATTTTAAGAAATATTTTTAATAATGGTTTTTGAGTCCAACTATTTAGATCATAAAAAATAATATTCATGGTTGAAGCGTGTACATAAAATAAGGGAAATAAATATAGTTATATAATTATTAAACATATTTATGTATAAGCTTACCTAACTTCGCGGGAAGACGATGTAGAATACGAAAAAATTCCAAGTTGTTGCAAATGAAATAATTCATTACCTGGTTTGTGGAGGGTGATGAGATATTGCGGGTTGGTGGCGAAGCTGTCCATGTTGTTGCGACTCCCTCCGGCATTGACGCCAGGCACCCAACTGCCATGAAGCATCTTCACCTGCAAGCCATCACTATGCTCAGGCATGCTCCGAACCCAGCGCGAGCTCAACACGTCTACCCGCAGAGCTGTAGCTTTCTTGTTCAGCCTCACATAGTACTCATACTCCTGCAACATGGCAATCCAGGTTACAAGACCAGCGGCTTTCGCCTCGCTCGATGGATTGTGTGGGTTCATCAAGAAGCTATCCAATAAGTTCAAACCCTATCTTCCCTTCTACTGGTTACAGTAATCTAATTACTCAGCAGTATCGCAAATGCAAGGCAAAATTACAGTCTAGAGTACTTCTAAGGTACTTCTGGCTCAGCTCCTCTGTCCAAGGTGTTGTATATCTTAGATCCGGTTCCCATTTAACGGTGATTTTCAACAAGGCAATTACCATTAGAAAAAACTAATGGCTATCAACTTGCATTCATGAGCATGAGTCCTGACTGCAGATCAGTTTCGAGAAGGTTGCATTCGATGTTATAACATTCTGTACTAATTTCAGTTATCCATCTCTACACCAGGAATTCGTTTGTTCAACCTGCTGTTAATGTAAAATTCCATCGTTATTTCGGTTATACGCACTACAACATAACAGGTTTGGGAATTAATACATTTATCAGAGAGATATCCATGACAATTTTCTGGAACGGGAACAATATATAATTGTTTATATTGGAGAAGTTTATTTAAAAACCAACAACGCGACTTTAGTACTACAAGTCTACTCGATGGTGTTCAGACGTTTCTGGCAGGACATTAACTCATCCGACGCACAAGGGATGGCGAGTGTCGAAGCGCGACTCGAGCAGCCTGAGAGTCGCGTTGCTGGAGAGAGGTTATGAATGCCACTTCATCCAGCTTTCCTACAGTCAAGCGCTAGCTACCGCTTCGGGTATTGGGGCATGGTACTGTCCCTTCACCTCAAGCACGCGGATGCCTTCTTCCCAACTTCAGGGAGTACGTGACTCATCCCCCCGTTTGTTTCTGTCATTAGGCTGATAAGCCTTTCGGATTTACTCGGCTGTTTCTGTCAAACAGATCAACAGCTACTTTTGGAATATCCTAGTTAAAGTTTGCCATGTACGCCACCAGTAGCCATGCAGTCAGATTGTTTGGATCGAATTCTATTGGAACCCACAAGTTATAAAATGTAAAAATCCTCTTTTAAATCCATGTAATTAGCTGCGGTGCATTCATGGTACTTAGCTTCATGGAAACGTTTCGGGTGAAGGGTTCCTGTAATATGTCTCCCAAAATGGCCAATGAAAGAGATTTATATAAAGCGCTCTAATTTTTTAAATAACAAAAATTGAGTTCACATTGATCACATTCTTCTGTAAATAAGGTATGTCACTTAAAAATATTTGTAAAGGCTGCAATCCGGGAAATATGCTTTCGATGTATTTTAAAACTAGTCCCGCTGGGTTTCCTTACTACGCGTATGTCCTAGTGCAAGGGCAATACTTGTTATGATGGGCATGGTTGCTTAGTATGGACACCTTCCTGCAAATAGTGGTATCGAAGTCGCATTCACTGATGCATGTTTGCAAAGCTTGCTATGCTCAAAGAATCGTTGTAACTCCTGAAGAGAACCCACATCAGGTGCAATGATGTGTGTTGCAATCAAGAAACCTCCTTGTACAAACTGTTTTTGTTTCTTCGTCAAATACTTTAACATAAATTAGACAATCATGGCCGAGTTAATCTTTGGCGAAGCCTTGATCATGTTGATGGCGTGCGAGTCTTTCAGTTGCATAAGGAACCTGTCTATGCAAACCTCGGAACGTCTCAGCAGGCTTTAATTTCGGGCATACAGTTCCTCACACTTATTACATATCATCAGTAGTAAGGGGCAGGTTGGTTTTGCAGATTTTGCGAATAAATTTTACTACAATATCACAACTGATCTGATGAAAATGGCCAATTTATAGAGATCTCTGCAGCCATTATTGTCGATGTTACTGAATTTTTACGGCAACTGTACCCTCGCTACATGTTCATGGTCCTCATATCTCCACCGGTGCATAAACAAAGCCGTATATTCAGTGAAACAATGCAGACAACATTATAATCATTTGCGCAACTCATCAGATACTACGTATGGACATAAAATCGCTCAATTTAACTTTTTTGTATGTTTCGTTTTCTTTGTTCGGCAGAGTAGGCCTACATATACTATAGTTTACAAATGTCGCTTGGAAAAATAATGTACATACTGCAACACTAAAATATTCGGTGTCCCAAATTTTGTTTCTTTATTGTTGGAAATATTTTTTCAACTGTAAATTTACATAAACAAATATTTACATATCACCATGAAAGTTCCTTACTTATAGCATCTCCACTTGTGCTAGTAGTACCTCGTGAATCGCTGTTTCTAATGGCGATGTAGTGACGTCGCAGACATGCACATTTTTCTCTACTATAGCATTTGAATTATTGTCATCGTAGTGTAACATCGCTTGGTAACACTCAGCTTGGAAACACCATGTCTCGCAACGGCGATTTGGAAACACTTGGCTTTGCAACATGAGCTGCTGGACGTTTACGTTTTGCTATGAATACCTATATGGCACACCGATGATGTTACCAGGCAAGTTTCAGCACTGGAACAGCGAGAGCTTTTGGTCGACTCATCACAGGTCGTGAATGGTTGAGGTAAAGTTTTCTCCATACAGTTTTGCGCATAAACTTTAATGTACATAGTATTCTTTGTGAGGACAATGTTACGACGCATTCGAAAGATGGTACAATCTTCGGGATCACAACAATTTATTGTATGCTTTGTCAGTCCATATGAAGGAGGAACTAAAAAAAAATGCGTAGTGCTCTATACCATCATCACTTCTCTGTGGCAGAAATGTCGTATCGCAAAAATGTATCCAATACGCGTGCAGTCAGGCTCGACACCCTTACATGTACACGTTAGCAGGGTGAAACGTGCTGATATTTTTAACTGGCATATAACAACAACAGAAAATGTGAGTCTAGTCGCTGTATTTTATGGACAGAAGCACGAAGTTATACGTACTATTTTAATATTTACATTATTGCACTCAGTGCCTGCTGCAGATATGTGTAAGTATGCTCTTTGAACTTGAACTTGGCAACGACGCAATGTACACAGTACGCCTGAAAAGTTCCAAGGATGATATTTTGCAGGAGAGACAAGAGCCGTCATCTATTAGCTACTGCTAGATATAGTTACAATGAAGCATCGTATATAACGTGTGGACGTTTCGTTAGCATTTAATGAATACTCGGCAAGGACGAACCGTTTTTCGTTGCGTGTGTATATGTGTGTGTGCAGTTCAAATGTAGCAACACACATGTATTGAATTTTGTTTCAAGTTTTGTAGAAGTACAATGGAAACGTACGAAATGATGAATACGCTTACGGATGGGACGTTTCATTTAAGCTTTGATGGACTCTGGAAATTTGGGAATTGCCCACTTATTCACGACAATGTCCCTTCCCACACAGCGATAATAGTCTCGCATTTCTAAGCTAGACGACAAGTTATGGTCGTCATCCCCTTTATTCGACTTATTTGTAAGCGGCAGGGGTCCCAGAAATAAAAATCTGCTCAAAATAACTGTTTTTGATGACACTAGGACTACGATGATAAAGATTTTACAGACGAGCTGAATGCGATGTCAAAAAATGACTCCTGAAATAGCTTCCAATCACTATACAGTTGTTGTATAGTGCTTATTAATAGGAGGGAACTATGTTTATACTTAAATACTCAAAACGCAAACATTTATTATATTCAAATTTTTACTACCCGAGTCTTGGAACTTTTCAGACATAATATGCATTTTCATTGTTTGAATCTTGTGTTACGGTGCGTGCTGCATTGCAATGGGTTCTCACAGTAATGATATCATAAAAGTGCACATACTAATGTATTTGAAGTAATTTGGCTTCCTACTGAGCACGTAATAATTACTGGTTTCTTAGTCCTGAACGCATTATTTAGAACATGAATTATGTATAACTCTCCTATTCCCAGAGGCTTCTGACGGGCATAAATACAACGAAAAACTTGTCCAGAATATTTTATGAACAAACGAGTTCTTCGTAGAAAAACCAGACGCACGTACAGCTTTAGCATCGGCCATGATGGCATTCTTTACTCGTACCCAGACCCGAGAAATTTTTTTTTCTAAAATCTTAAAAAATACGCTGCATTCATAAGGTATGTACTTTGCTTTGTACAATGAGTAATTTCCAGTATAAGATTTATCACGCTTTGTGTTCCTATATGTGTATTCACGTGAGCAGCCTCTCGTGATTAGCACTTACAAATAGAAGGCTGGCTGTGACGTGAGAACTCTGCCCTGAATGTATGCAAGTGCTGATTAGAAATGCAAGTTTCATCAGCAGGCATTTTTGTACTTCTTTGTAGAGGGTAACCATACAAATGAAGTGAGAAGTTCCGTGTTGGGTTTTATTTTGGATTATCTTACTAATGTTTCTGTTATTTATGTTCGAAGAATGCAGATTATGATTCTGCTCGGAAAATAACTGCAACAACCAACAACATTGAATTTACATTGCTGAAGTCACTAGCCAATATTTTGTAAATTTCAATTGGCGACTACAGTATTGCAGTTGATGACGGTAATATCGCGGCTTTCATCTGTATTATTACATCGGTGACAGCTAAGTTGCATTTGGGATCAACAATATTGCAGTCGGTAACTGCAACTTTGTGATCTCCAGCAGCAATTTCAGTTGGTAACTCCAATAGTGTGAACATTAGCAGAAATATTCCAGATTATATCGGATAGAAGAGCTATTTCTTGCACATGCCACAGGTTTAAATGTTTATACCTAGAAGAAAGAACATAATGTATGATTTTACTAGTTAACACAAAACAAATATTTTTAGCTTCATGAAGTATTTTCGAAAGCACTACTCATTGTAATCCTTATTTCATTTAATTACATTCACTTTGGTGCTTACAGTAACAGTGGCAGATTTTTGTAAATGTAAAAATAGCATTTTAATAAGATAAAAAGTTTATTGCTAAGTGATGTTCTTATAGAATTGCAAGCTAGCGATTTCAATACTGCAGTGTGGCAACTTGAATATTTAAGTCAGATAGCTGCAATTATAGAGTTGACAACTTCAGTATTGTAGTTGTATAACTAATAATGTACGTGAAACATCAAAATTGTAAGTTAGTCGATATTTTGCAACATTGGTGTTGTTTTTAAATACATGCAACAAAAAAAAAACACAATTATACATTTCCTTACAAAACAGTTTGCAAATTCAATACCGCTGTTAGATAATTGCAAAAATTCAGTTGGCATCTTCAGTACTGTCACAATATAACGGCCTTTATTGTAAATGTGTACAATCAGGTAAACGCATGACTGCAAATTTGGTATTGTAAACTACAATTAAAAGCAATAATTAATGCAGTTTCGTAGTAATAATTGAATCGTACCCTCATTACCACTAACTTAGTATAGGTATTTTGTAAAATTACTTTAAAAGTAACGCACATGTCTAGTCTTTTTTTCGAGTGAAAGGTTAACTGATTCCATCTCAAAATAATCACGTTAAAATTTCGTTAACTATTTACTCCTACAATAGTGGCTGTTTATTTCTGCATATGATAGACAAGTTTTGTTATCGGTCTGAAAATATTTCCTGTCAATTATCTTGAATCCTTTCGCTTTGGACATAAACTGGGGAATTGATATTCATTTTCAGAATGTCCAACAACTTTGAATACCAGGATACAAGCTTATTCGTTCACGTCTGTTTGTTATTATAACTCACGGAGTGGTTGTTAATAGTGTCATAGACTATTCTGAAAGATGTTTCTCAATATTCTGGATCTTAAATTGTTGAAAACCAGTGTTATTAATCTGGCAGGTATACTTATGGTTAGACGAAACTAGAGGGAACTGTTGTATAGGAAGGTTAATGGACTTTTGAAATGAAGCCTCTCAAAATGAGTAGCGTTCATAAGTTTTAATGTTGAAATTTAGGTTATATACTGATTTCTTTTAAATTTGGAATAGTTGGGACGTTATTTTACACACAACTACTTGGCACTGACAAAATATTTATATCTGAGGAAGTAATAAATGCGTTTAGAAATATTGCTCGCAGGTCGGTCTGGCTCGGTAATATCAGTAGCGTTAGCTCTTTGTTTTGAAATGGGGACCCCCGGAAGTGAAGCTATTTCTTTTAATTAGTTAAACGTGGATCCGAGATTTTCCACCCCTAGGAATTAAGAACGTTTTGTTTATGGAAGTTAACTGGTTTAAACATATTTTTAGTGTTATCTCGGCGATTAAACCTAGTCTAGTTTTCAGTTATAAGAACTTCAGAAACCTGAAATGTGCACGAGACGGGTTGTGTAATTACTGGTAGGAGACGTGTACAAGAATTTGTATCTGTTTACATGTATTCACATCTCTCTTTTGCTACCAATTAAAACTTCATATCATCGAACTTAAAGCACGACCACGTGATATGTAAAATTAATTATTGCTATTTCGGTACTCTGCCAAATTAAGCGTTCCAATTATCTAGGATATAGATAATTTCTCTGATTTAATTTTTAAAATAACAATTTAAGTCAAGGTTACAGATAGCACGAATGCAGCTTGCAAGTCATCGGAGGTATTTTCAATTGGTTNGCCTAATAAGAGCAGGTTGAAATTACCTTTCTCCCTCTCATGGCCTTATCACTAAGAGCACCTGTTTTTCGCGAAAATATTTCACTACAAGTTGTGTTCCAAACCACTTTAGTTCGAAACCACGTTCGTGATTGGATCATTTGAATTGTTACGCGTCTTTTCTGTCTACCCGCGAATCTACCCAGAACCATGGAGAAACATGATTCTTATTGGGTCACTCATGTAACAGACACTCTTCACACAAAGACAAGCGGCCAACAGCCAAAGGAAGGCTGCAAGAGTGCACATATGATACTGAAGTCTAGCCTCCGCATAAATATTTTCGCGAAAAACAGGTAGCTCTACTTATCACTATTTCCTGCTAACAGCTACGAACCATCTTCTCCTTTCCAGGCGAAGCAATGTTCTTAGGATGAAACTGAAAGGGAGGGGGGGGGGTGCATGGTAGTGGACATTGAGACTACTAATATTTTGAGTAGACTGGTACTGCGAACAGTGGAAAGAGAAATTAATTGAAATTGTTTTCACAGATATAAGTAATTTACGAGAAAAAATGATTTATTCACAAACTTAATGAAATTCGTTTTTTCTTTTCAGCATTTTCGTTACAATGACAAAAGCGAAGAAATCATTAATTTTTTAAATAATCACGAATAAAATACTTCTTACAATAATAAAATATTTAAAAATTAAAACAATTATAAAAAATGCTGTACAAGCTGCTTAAACTCTTGAAATTCCTACCTAATTTGGCCAACAATGCGAAGAATAGCAACTGTTATCATTGAGTTTCAGCTCGTCACTTTTCACGTTTTTTTGCATTGGCTAGTGTTTATAACACGACCTCTCACAGAGGAAGGAAATAGGATATCTTCAGGACCCTGGCACAATAGACGGTTTGTGGTGAGTATTGTTGTCAGTTTGGTGGTTTTCGGTTGGTGTGCGATTAAGTTCCATGGCACAATAGTCAGTGTTGGCGGTGGCGTAAATTGTTTCGCAGATGTGCCAATAGATATCAGTAAAATCTTATGGTAGGTGAACCAATTGTTTTAATTTGCTATTCCTGGAATCTGAGTGGACGAAACATTAATTGCTAAGGTTGTAACATTTTAAAATAAAGTGCGCTTAAATAAGCAGTTTTAAAAAAAATTTAATTTTTTTCTTAAAGCTAAAAATTAAGTTCACTGCATGTTATAAAAAATAATGCTCACATAGCTAACTCCAATTTGTTTATATTCATGCAATTGCTTCACAGAAGCCTTCAAATAAAATAAATTTCTATGGTTTGCTTTAACTTTTATGTTCTTACACATGTGGGATTTAATAATGAATATTGACTTATTAACAACATATATTATCAGCTCGAGAAAAAAAAAGTTTTTATTTTCACGATTATTTCCCCCCATTTCAAAGCTTTTCAACTGTCACTCATTCAGAAACAAGAGAACGTTCTCTGTTTGGTCGGTTGGTGGTAAAAGTTCAATATATTCCATCTCGCTACAACACCAACTACCAACACCAACCACCAAACGCGAGTTCAAATGATTTTAGGACCAGCCACCAACCATCTATTGCGCCATTTTTTTTAACCTACCGTATTGCTAAGTGTTAAGTGTACGTCCGAGGTAGGCACGGGAGTTATTGCGTCCCAGGACCAGGCCCCATACGCTTACAGGAGAGGGAATTACATGCAAGGAGGCGTGCATCGTGGCAGCGAGGGATTTAAGGCACCCATGGCCGCAATTGGGGCCATGAACTGCATCCCTAAGTGCACCTATAGCTGAGGCTATAGCTAAGAAGGAGGAGGGGAAAAACTGGCATAGGCACCGTAAAAACCCACCGGACAGGAAATAAGTTCAAAACTTATTCGTGCATTACTGAAAATGCAACAGGAGGCGGTAGGTGTGGATTCCGTGCTTTTTAATGTAGAATTGAAAATCTAGAAGAGAAAGGCGAGGGGCTGTGGGCGTAAGCGCCCTTGAGGTTGAACTGCTGTCAATATTTCTGCACAGGCGAACCAGGACAATAATATTGACAGCAGCTATTGAATGCAAGGCCCTCTGCTTCTCGTCAAGTGCGTCGGCAAACTGGAAACTGGGCAGCTCAGTCATAGCACCTACTCCATCTTCACTCTTCGGCGCTGACACCAGGGTCTCCACGCCGTGGGTGAAGGTGGGAAGGGGGGTCCTGACAGGTGAGCCACCCACTCCCCATCCTCCAAAATAATTGGTCGGTCGGGGTGAGTGCAAGCTTGGCGTGACATCCGGGATCTACCAGGCCTGATGGCGAATCAACTGGCCCAGGAGTGAAGGCTGATAGCAGGAAGCTTCCGAGGTCCAACGCATTCCATTCCATTCCTCACCAATTCGCAGTCAGCAGCCAGCAGAATCCAGCAGTGAGGTTTGCTACCCTTCGCCCGTGGCACCTCGAGATCTCCCTCCCCGCCTTGATCGTTGGGATGCCTCATGCACGATGCGCTTCGCCATCTCGTACCCAGGTCCCTGAGACGTCCATCACGACAGCGCTGTCGCACTGGCCAGTTGATCCGCGGACTGGTATTCGAGTATTCCCAGCCACCCCAGGGTCTGGGGATCCCCTGCCCGCCACATGGGGACGCGACGAGTTGCGGAATAGCCGCCGCACCCAAGCTGCTGCAGTCCCTCCGCACTCGCAAAAGTCCTCGACTTCGCTGGTACCAAGGGGTGGGCAAATCCCGGAGAGAGAGCAGCCACGAGCACGATGTTCATCCCAAAGCAGCTTGGCTCGTTATTGTACAATCTCCATATATCGCCCTGTACTTCAACTGCTACCAACACAAACCACCAATAATCACTACCAACACCAAACGCCTATTGTGTCAGGGGCCTTTAGTTTCACCTCATCCTGTGTCAAAGTTAGAGAGAGTGTGAAAAGGGGGGGGGGATGTACAGAGAGGAATGTCTTCATTGTTAATATCTCTGCCTGTATACCGACATTACGCGTAGCGATATGCAGCGGAGAAAGCTATCAGACGGACTCTGACAGCTCTATACAAATATCATAGGTGTGAGTGCGAATAATAACCTAGTGGCAAGAGGTGTTACTATTATTATTTCTGGAGATATTTCAAAGTTATTTATTATTATAATTTCTCAGCAAATATTTTCCACTTCTGAAAAATTTTACGTATTTGGAAATTATTTTTCGTCGTTTATGTCTTGGTCATTGTTAAATAATTTCTCCAGGGAGAAAGGAAGGTTTCGTCTTCACATACACTATGTTGGTATCGTATTATTAATATCAATGGTAAGTAGTATTAAACAGAGGTGCTGCTGTCTGCTGGCTGGAGGTGACAACACCGCCAGATTTTCTCGAGTGTCTCTAGTGTATTTGCTATCACATAGAGTAAATAAGTACACAGAGACGAAATGGCGTGGCAGTTCTGTCGTTCATTTGATATGGACATACCCATTCTATTATTGGTTGCGCTAGACTTTGGGAACGGGTCTTGTGTCTAGTTGCAACTGCGTCATACGAAAGGTTTCCTACTGGCTGGGCTGCCGGCTGGCAAGTAAGTTACCAGACACTGATTGACGAACGGCGTTCCGACATGAGCTGGCTAGTGGCGGCATTTTGCTGGCGTGTGCGGCTGGAGTTGGCGGAATAAGCGATTGTTCCATCTCTGTATTATTAAGTACTTTGTGGCTTACATTTGCGACCTTCCCCACAGGACCACGCCTGACCCACCCGTCCCTCGTCAACGAACGTTCCAGACGAAACGCCGGCTCGCAACGGCGTATAGCCCATCGCTCAGTTTCGGTAAAAGCGCGATAAACGGCGAAACAGGATGGGAAATAACGCGACTGCTGCTCATCAAATGCTACACGTCTGTTTTGCAGAAAGTTTCTACACAACTGACACTATAATGCAATTCATAATGTAATAATTAATTATTTTTCAAGAGAACGTTGGGCATCTAGGACTTTTAAGCCCCTGGTAAAATAGGCAATTGGTCGTGGTGGTTGTTGTTGGTGTTGGTGTTGGTAGCAGTTGAAGTACAGGGGTGAGATGGCACAATAGGCGGTTGGTGGTTGGTCCTAAAATATTTCAACTCGCGGTTGGTGGTTGGTGTTGGTGTTGGCAGTTGGTCATGTAGAAAGTTGAATATATTGAACTTTTTACCACCAACCGACCAATCAGAGAGTGTTTTTTGTAGTTTACCACTAACCGACCAATCAGAAAGTGTTTTGTAGTTTGAACATGTGACGGCAAAAATACGCGAAAAGGTTAAAATGGAGGAGGTTAAAGGTGAAAATAAAAGAATTGATATCCGTCAGCGACCAGCAGTTGTAAATATTAAAAACCCAATATATAAACACCTTTGAAATGTATGTTTTGGTTGGGTACAATATGTCACTTATTTTCATTTTGGTACAATTCAGTATCTCTATGTAACATAACATTTTCAATTATCTTTTACCTCAGTTAGTGTTGATGTCAGACAATCAAAATCTCATCAAACTAAAACAATACGATTTTTTTACGTATTTGCTGCTACCTGGTGGTTCGATCGCGAAACAATTCACACAAATGCGCCGACCGGCTATTGTACCATGGGATACGTCGCACACAAACCAACACCAACAAACACCAACAACAACACCAACAGCCAATTGTGCCAGAGACTTGATGGCGCTACGCCACTGGTTAATACGCAAACACGTCGAGGGACTCTTTAACTGCTATTCAGTCATCTAACGCTACCACTAGCGCCATCTACCCAAAGTCTCTTAAAATCAGAGGATGAACATGGCATGCCATTTCACTAGGTGATAGTGGGGTGGGGTGTACACGGCAGGAGGAGGCCACCTGGTCGATGTACTGAAATACAGATTCATAATCCTGTCCATGTCAGCAAGTACTATATATCTACACTTACATTTAATTACGAAAATAAAATTAAAGTATTGGTTTAAAGTATATTTAATGTATTAACAGAATTCACCTGCTCAGATTCATCTGTAAGACCATCCAGGTCAAAGTCAGGGCCCAAGGTTGAAATCGTCACTTCTTGGAATTCTCTCTGTAAATCCGCGAACTCCATCCAGAACTCTCCATCGTCAAGCTGCTTTAATCCAAGAGACTGCTTTACTGTCTCGTCAACGGACTGCCACCGAACATCACTAAACAAACCAGCCAAACATATTCCACATTTATAACATTACTAAGTCTCACCCACAAACACATATCCATATGTACATCAGTTCACATACATCTATGTACACGCATACCAAAATTTCGAGGCACAACTTGAAACATATTTTAGAGAATAAAAACACAAGTTAATGAGATTTGGTATATTATTATTTGTTATTCAAGACAATCTACAAAAAAATTAATTACCATCTATGAACAATGTTTTTTTCAAATATACCAAACGGTTCCGCATATTTCGCATGCGAAACTTACAATTTTGAAAGTAAGCATTTTGGGGAGAAAAAAAACCTAGTTTTTAATAAATGCACATGATAAAATTCTGCAGCACAATACAGATATAACAATTGGTTGTAGATTTTTAACCATTAACAAACATGGAATGTATGTCTTATTATTTGTATATTACTATAGCCCCTAAAATGTAGGCAAAAGAGCTTGTTATTTAAAAAAACTATCTTAAAGCTTAGTATTGCACATATAACCATTTTAGTTGAAAATCAGTTCAAATTGTTAGATGAATGATAGTCAAAAAATATAATATAGATATCAATTTATTTAAAAAAAAAAAAATGTAATATTCTGTAAAAGAGCAAAAACCGCTTACTGTGTTTCGCTTACTACTTCTTTACTAGGTTTGGTGGGAAGTGGTCTTTAGCCACTGAGCTAAAACTTAAAACTAGACTTATATTTGCATTGTCTATCAAATTGATAGAAGTTAGCGATAAAATTGTTATAGTCATTGAAGTTACAACAACTACTACTAAGAACATTTTCGGTTACACATGTTGAATGAAGTTCGAGCTTGGTGATGAAATTTGGATGTTTCGTAAATTAATCCGTACTACTCGTGATGTTCATGTACTTGATCATGTGCAAATTATGTATAATTCTTAAAAAAAAATGTATTTTGTATACATAATAATTAATTTTTCAAGTTCGTGCACTAAAATAAGTCGCAAATTACAAGGCCCTGAGACTGAACGCGACGAGGCTCTGAAGAAGATACGAAAGACACAAGTGGTGAATCAGATCTCATCAATTCACCTTTTCAGTATGGAAGTATTTCGAGAAAACGACAAAAAAGTACAAATGGCTACAGAAAGAGAGGAGAAAGGCCCTTTCTAAGAACAACAGATTCTTGAAAATCGAAAAATTCTTGATGATGACGATGACAAAATGTCCCCCCTGTCACTTCTAGGAGACTTCAAAATATAGCAAACAAATATGGCGCAAATATTTAAACTCTTAACGTCATGAGGGGAGTAGAAAATATAAAAAAGAATTCTTTGGGAAATACATTAATCAATTATTCCCATTTGCGCCCTGCACGAATCGGATGACAACCTGGGCAGAACCACCGGTGGTGGTAGAAGTTTCAACATCGTCCGGACGCCGACATACGCGAATCTGCAAGTCCCTCTTCCTGGTTAATGTGACTCAGCTGTTTCCCAATGTACAGATTACTCATTATATTCACAAGACTCTGACATATTTGATATGGCAGATTAATTCCCGATTTTTGCAACGCTATGCTATTAATTACGTTCTCAAGCCTCTCGCATGTTTTGTTTGTCTAATTAATTCATTATTATTCTAGGTTAACTCAAGATATAATGATATTCTAAGATAAAGCCAACTGTATTTTTAATGTAACAGATATCCTCTTCTCTTGTGGAATGCATTATCTCATCATGATGTTCTGATTAGCGAAGACAGGGCCAGGAGCTTTCACACGTTTATGAAAGTATTCTGCTCATTTCATAAAAATTTACAGAAGTTCTTTGAAAATCCTCTTAATCCATTATGTAACGTGTATAAATGGCCTTTTAAATGCTGTGTCTGGTGAAAGGAACAACTTTAGATTCTCTGTAATGTTTACGTCCCTTACCTGAGAACGACAGTAACAACACACGTATTTCCAACCAAATCCATAGTGAAACTGGCCGTGCCTTGCGAGAGTGGACAAAAGCGGCTTCGTGTGAGGCCGCGTACATATGTGTGGGTGGCAAGTTTTATGGTGCCACAAACGTGGCCGCTACAAATGTGGCTGGTTTGCGGCCGCCGCGCGCATGTATCGAGAACACCGTCGCCACTAAGCGCAAGGCAGGGTTCTCGCCGTGCAGCGGGAAAGTATACAGCACGGTCCAATGCAGGACACTTGAGTATTTTGTTTGTGTGTGAAGAGTATATTTTACGATGTAGGGCTTTGAATAATCGGTTTTTAACAATGTTCGAGTACTCCGAAATGGTGTTTGTAATGTGCGTGACGTTTTAAAAGCACTCAACAGGCCTCTCGTCTGATGTGTGTGTTATTTTCGTAGATCAGCACACTGGGCGCCCGTTCAATAGTTTGGCGGGAAAAAGTGTATTTGAAGCACTCTGCAACGCAGTTCAAGCGCCAGGTAGGCGGGATACTTGAGTATTTTTATCAACAACAAATAACATTAGTTCGTATGTATTTTTATCCGACTATATTAATTAAACTGTGTTTTCTACTTATGTGTTTAAAATATCTTTATGGGATGAAATGCATTTTCTCATAATATAAGTCAACTTTATTGTTGGCTATTGAAAATACTGAACACGAGGCGGGGACAACGTTAAAGTCAGCACTAACCTGTCACACCAAGTCCCTGTCCACTCGCTATCGTCAGCCCACGGGTTCCTGACTCTCACCATGGGCACGGGTTCGGAGCCTCCCATCGGCAGTCTCCTGACGTCGGTCACAGTGTACGCGTGGCCCTGGACCAGGCCGTTCTCAGCCACCTTCTCTCGCACAGCATCCTCCTGCCAGTCGCCCTACGCTCACCAGCAGCACCGGTATTTACTGACACAGAGCACGGTGGCTGGTTTAGGCAAGCATGAAACTGTCATCTTACCTATGAAGTTAACATACAATGCAGGTTCTAACGCAGCAAGTAAAGTTACATGTATTAGTATTTCTGTAAAAAAAAAAAAAAACCTTTCCTCTGTGAGTTAACGACACGCAGTTTTAAGAAAAAAACCTACTTGTGGCGCAATTATCACGCCCGGATTTTGAAAGCAGAAATAAACAAAATTACCTGTGAACAACAAGACAGTATTTTCAAGAGATAGTATAAGTGAATAAAAATCAGAAGTGTTTTTATACTTTCCAACAAAACGATATGTAACAATGATATTGTGCAACAAATATTTTCAAAATACATTTAAAATCAGTAAATGCTATGTGTACCATGTTTAAAAGGTACACGCTGATTGTAATGTCTAAGGGTGCCAAATTCCTAAAAATAAAATTGATGAATCTGATGAAATTTCACACGTTAAACCATTTCCGTCTTATTAGAGTAAGCCAAAATTGCAAAAAATTGTAAGAGTTATTTTTTATAATTGGAAATTTTGAAATAAAGGAGTATATGACACACAGAAAAAGTCACGGTCGCAAGTTTCAAAAAAAGGCAGAGAGTTTGTAACATGACGAAACCTTAGTTAGGGCCTAATGTTACATGTTATGTAACGACGCTTGACTTAGAAAAAGCAATACCATTTTCAAAACATACAAATTATAATAACATTTTTTATGCGCACTACGTATGTATACAGTTTACTATGACAGTCCTTCAATGAAAACCACGGCCATATATTTACGTACGATGGAACTGAAGACGGTACAGCCCACAATAATTATTATTGTCACACATATTAAAGTACATGCAAAGGGAAATAAAAAATTATCTTATGTTCCGGCTGTTGTAGCGAATTAGATTGAAATCTACATAAGGTTTTGACGGACATAAATTTGTGAAAAGCCGTAATATGAAAATGGAAATAATTATAAAAAAAATTCTTGAATCCAGACATTTACACTTCCCAAATTATTCTTATTTAGGGCTGATAAAAAAGCTTTCTAACAAAAAGGAAATATCTTTAGTTGATGACTGTGCATATACACACACGTCAAAAATAGTTTTGCACCGCCACCGGAACTGCTGAGATGCGCGGTTGCTCACTGCTCAAGAGGAAGTACGGGGTGGAAGATACACACTGCCTCTGCAGCATACCGCGCCTGTCATTCCGACGTCTCTTTGCAATGCGCCTGCTGTCCCAGCCAACATCCATCACGTGCAACCAAATCACAGGCGGTGCAAAACTTTTTTTCAGCTGTGTGGTAAAGACAGAAAGAAGACTAACTGAAGTGCAAGTGATCAACCATGAAATTTTCTTATCCCCTGAGGCATTTGAAAAATTTGTAAGAGAAAATACTGTTGTTGGATATCCTGCAAATGGGGAAAAAAAATTTCGTGATTGAGATTTGAAAGAATATTATTCACTGTAGATTCTAACGAGTCACAAAACATCTAATTAATTTTTATTTAGCAGATTTACAAGGAATTCCAATAGGTTGTCTTGTATTCATTGACCAAACAACTCTGTATACGTAGATAACACTTTTATCTCCAGAATAAGATGGACATTGTCGATTTATTGCCATTCATTTCTCCGAGCTGTCATGCTTTCTTCAAAAACAAGCCTAATATTGGAAATAACAATTAAGGCAAAACAATGTAACAGAGTCACTAAAGTAGAAGACGATTGACACACAGCGTTTTATAAAAACAGAAAGTTTTTTCCAAGTTCTTTGCACTGTAAGCTTATTTTCAAGAGTAGCATGTATTTCTATTATTGCGCAGCGTCATTGTACGTTCTTTTCAATGCTATTTTTCTTATTTAAGAAATGATATGTAACACTAAATTTAATATTTTCTTATAAATTGATGTGCAGATAAGCGATATGAATTGATATGCTAATAATTTATCTGTACAATTAATTTAGTAAGAAGATATATGTTTGGTTTTTTATAAACGTTTTAATTTTCTTAGTAAAATTTACACCCATTCTGTTTTGCACAGCTCAACACTGATCGATTATGTTGTTTACGAGTTTAGATTTCATACATGCAAAATATGAACCTATTCAGAGTACTCCTGGAATAATGGCTTGATGTAAAAATATGCTACATTTCCATTTTTGTTAATTATTTATATTGCAAAAACACAGTCATAATATCATAAAAGAAAGGTTAGAACCTTAATATCGAGTAAATGGCGGAGAAATGTGAATGTGTAAAAAGATTAGCTTTATAGATGACAATTTTTACAGCTATGTAGAAAGAGATCAAGATCTAAAACAAGATTAGCTACTTGACCAATATCCGAAACAGCAAGTTGTTGCAACATTATGTTAAAAGTTCGAAATCTGAAACTTTAAATTAAAATGAACTATCATTTTCAATGGATGACACTATAAAAGAAATATGAAATGAAGGCAATAAAATTACCACAATGTAAAATTAGTAATATTATGTGTGTGTGTTGTTCTATTGATTTTGTAGTTGTTAATATTTAGCAAATGTTATTTGATTAACGTTTTGAATGTTATATCTCAATCATTTTGAAAATATGCACATCTTTTTAAGGTTTATCAAATTATGAATTTAACAATTCACTTTGAATGCTTCTGTGTATAAATCTTGCGAACTCATAAAACCGCTAACGAACAAACTGTGCACAAGTAACATAATAAATTTTAGGATAGTTTTTAAAAGAATACATTGTAACTCCAATCGTTAAGAATTTTATTTCTTCTTTAATTTTGTAGTATATAGATAATAAATAAGAATATCATTTCCATTTATAAACTAAGAAATTTGGGTACTACTAAATTACACATCAAAATTAAAATGTGTAAAAAATGTAAAATGTGGATGAATGCTCTTTATCACTAATTATTTACGGCTGTTTGCTTCTATGTGTATAAAATTCGGAAATCCGATTAGAAATTCCCGGAGAATTCGAAACAGCTTTAAAAAAACTCTATTAGGTGTTTTATGAAAAGGTTAACTATATTTACATATTTAATTTCTTTTAAAAATAAAAATTTAATCACATAAAAACACAGGAAATTTAGCAATGGAAAATAAACATATTTGAGAATTGATTTGCCAAGTAGAAGGTAAGTAACAAGGGAAATAATTAAAGTAAGCCAAAAACTGCCATAAAAATCATAAAATATTATATCAAGAAATGCAATTAAATATTTTAGAAAACATTTAAGATTGATAATCAACCAAAGAAATTATTTGAAAATGAATTTCCTTCCAATAACCTTGATGAATCACCAAGTTCAGCTACACAATATATTGTAATAAGGAAAATTAGAAGCAACAAATTTTATTTTGTTAATTACTCATTCGAAAAATCAAAATGGTTATTTTAATGTTAAGAAAAGACTTAATTTACATCTTGACAACTATTTTTAAATGTGCTTGATATTAAGCATTCCTGGCTGGTAATACAATTTTTAATGTATTTTTTTTACACAAACTATCGGGTTTGTTTAGAGGTCCATGGAAAATTTTTTAATAAAACTTTTTTAAAGAAAAAAAACCAGAGTTACTAAATAAATTACACTGAAATAACGCTACAAATTTCTTGTAAGTTTTACATAAGAATTTTTTAAAAATTAAACATGAATATATATTGAAAGAATTAAGGAACTTAGTAAAACATCAAGGCTTTCTTACCAAATTTATAATTTTAATAAAAAATATCTAGTTTTGGTAACTTCAGAAAACGATTTCCTCTGAAGGAATTGGATTCATTCATTGTTTCAAAATTTTGCTTTTAAACATAGTAGAGGAAAATTTAAAAATAATCATGAAAAAAATATTACATTAACCGATTTATCCGTAAAACGGGCAAATAAGGGTCTATTTTTGTAAACCAACAAAGTTATTACACTTTCAATAAGAATTAAAAACCTGCATAAATTACATTTGATAACCTAAATTAAAAACCGCTATTAAAGGAACAAGTACATACTAAAGAGAAACATAGACGTGAAATGTTTAAAAATTTCACTTGCAGTGTCTTCATTTAATAGCTTTATATGTAAGAAATTAATATACGTAAACATAATACAAGAAATTATTCAGGTATATTATAGCTTAGAGGTAGGACATAATATAGAATTATATGCGAAAACAATTTTTTTTTTAGTTACTGGAATTAAGACTAGTCTCTTGTTAGTATTTCATAAATTGTATTTTAGTGTTTGTTCAGAATTCAAAAATGGCATTAATAAATATGATCTGCTAGACTGCATAGTTAAAGGATATTTATGTATTTAAATTAATATTATTTATTTAGTTTTAAAAGATAATAAAGATATTGTTAAAACAAATTAATAAATACTGATAAAACGTGTCTTGAAATGTTGCAGTAAACTTTATTATTTTCAATCTAACATTATTAAAATAAATATTTATTTGGAAAGTTACTATGTAAAGTTTAAATCATCCTTGTAGGTAAAAATTATTTTGTACAAAAGTTTAATTAAATAGTATTTAAAATTAAAATTTTAAAGGTTTTTTTAGAATAGGTCACGACAGAAGAAACAAATATACTATCCTTAAAAAAATTGCAAACTAATTTATGGAATACAGTGCTCTAACATAACTGATAATTTTATCTGCACATGTATGTATGAGATTTGATGGTGGTAACTGATCATATATGTTAGCTTTCACATCAGTTATCAAAAGCCCAACATGATAATTGTACTAAGGAAGAAGTAAACACATACAAACAATACCAAATACGCTTATCTTAAATATCTCTCATGTGATGTAATTGTCTTTTAGCACTGGCAAGAAGCGTTGTGTTGTTCGCAAACTCACAAACGAGATACCTCAGCACAGTTATACTTGTCTAAGCCGTGTGCGGGAACGAGTCTTTCAGCTCACCTTCCGCGCGCATGTGATGAATGCGCCATGTTTGAACGCAGTCCTCAGCAGGCGGAAGAGATCTGGCGTGATGGTGTGTCGCTCTGCGAGTCCCCCTGTCAGGTCGACGAAGGCCTCTAGTGCGTGTCCGCCGGCCAGCGCCTCGTAGCTACCGTGGAGCCTGCACAGCGGAGTGGTATACACAGGTGAAGTGGCGTCGCGGCTCCTTTCATGTGGGCGCACCTATTCTCTTATGGCTGCGCGAGGCTCTGAGAACGGGCTTTGTGTCTCACTGGCTAATATATACTGCGAAAGGTTCACTATTAGTTGGTCTGCCGGCTGGCAAGTAGGTTGCCAGGTGCTGATTGGCGAACGGCCATACAACATTTTTGCTGACTGGTGCCGCCATTCTGCTGGCGTGTGCGGCTGTACTTCGCGGTACAAGCGGCTATTTCACTTCTGTGTTCTTAATAACTATGTGCTTGGAGAATGCAGAGTGCTACAGGCTGTTCGCGGTAAACTGAGCCCTTTTGAAAGACCTGCTAACGATTTACTTCTAGGAATACATTGTATACTTCCACCATTTATAGATGTAAGATAGCTTTATCACTTTATTCATGCGTCTGCCACGTAAAACTGTGAAATTATGGGAAATGTAAATGTTTTACAAATTTGATAATTTTACACCTCAAATAATATAAAAAACAGAAAGAAGATTACACGATTTCAGCATCAAAAAATGTTTACCTAACACTTTTCATTCAACGTTAAGACATGTAACTACTTTCGCTCCGTCGTTGCCAACTTCAATGGGCAATTGCCAGACATTTTGCCCGTTAAAATATATGCAGATCACTGCCCCAGTGATATTTTTCGAAGGTTGATTTCAAAACTACTCACTTTACCGCGAACAGCCTTAAGTCTACCAAAATAGCTCCTGCAGGCCCGTTTGCCAGAGGCAGGGTCACAGGGTACATGACACAGCCCCCCTCCTTCCCTCACCTTCAAAACCCACACGTTGACATGACTTTGAAATGAACTAATATCATAATTGTTTTAAAAAAATGATATAATTAATTTAATTTGATATATATTTCTTCCTGAAATTATAATGAGAGAGCGTTCCCCTCCCACGCTACAAATCGAAAGTCTAAACCTGTATCATGCAAGATGGGAAAAAATTCCACCCCCGTCCCCCTACACCGGCTCAATGCCAACAGAAAGTCTAGATCCTCTCCGGTCAGACAAGTGCTCTGAAGGTCTCCCCGAAAGTCGCCATTCAAGTTGCTAGGCAAGTGAGCACATTAACGAAAGCAACACTTAACGATAACTTCCGACATGATATTCTTTCAATACGCAAGCAAAAAAAATTCCCCAAGTGTATGAGTATGGTAATACTTGTATAAAACAAATGTAAGTAAAAATTTTTTTTAGGCTTTGTGTATATTTAAAAAAATCCTTATGCTTTTATGAAAAATCTTTTTCTGTGTTTGTATGGAACATTTATGGGCAGTGAAACAACAAAACAGGTTATACGAATTTGCTGGAAAACCACAGCAAAAGAACAGAGATTTAGTTAAGTGTTCAAAAATGGAACAATTTTCTTAAATGGTAACACATCTCAGCATTTAAACCTTACTACTTTTCTGACATTGATATTTTCGTTTACATTTCAGCATGCAAAGATAAATGACATATGGGAAAATTAGATAACGTTGTCAGATCGAAAGCTGGCTCAGTGGTCCAAAGTAATATTTGTTTATTGAACTTGTGTCTGGATACGCTTCCCTTATATATGTAGAGGACAGTACTATGCATTTAGCGGTTTGATAAGTTTGCGAAAACATAGTGCCGTCGAAAGATCTTGTAGAAAGTGTAGTGAAAGAAGCTACAACACCATAGTACCATTGAGTAAATATATACACTAGAGTGGCCATGTGATAGGAGCAAGTCTGACCAGTTTTGTTGTTAGTTGTTGGACTGATGCAGAGGAGCGCTAGTGTTCTCGACTGGGAGGTAGCAGTCGAAATACTTCGCCACCCGTGCGGTGTTTTGCCAGTTCTGCAGTCGGCAAAAGAAGTTCAATTGGCTGGCCTTGGCTCACCCACGTGTCTGTTCACGTTCAGCTAAAGGCGAGTTATCAGGTTTCGTTACAGTTGTGAATACCCAACTCATGATTGACTAGTGGTGTCTATGGCATGCGTGTCATTTCTGTCGTAGAATTCTGAATTCTGTAATTGCTGAAATTAGCTGCGTTATCAACTACAATTTGGTTTTATTTACCTCTGCGAAAATTACATTATCAAAAATAAATCGGTCATTTATTTTTAATTCTAATTAATTATTTTACTATAGTTAAGTGTTCATTATAAAACAAGAGTACTGTTAGCACTTGCAATTACAAATTTGAAATTAATCATGAATGAAGTTATACATCATAATAACGTTTTCATTCCGTTCTTATGTGAAAGGAAATTGACAGGACATGACTGTTCACTAGTCGAGAAATATATGTTAGACGCATGAATGTCTACAATGTGACTCAGTGTTTACAGTTTGAGGTTGTGATCTATTAAAAAGGCGACTGTTCGTACGAATAATCAGTACGTTAAATTTGTCGATTCAAGAGTCATTAAGGCTGTCTCCGAACCTAGGTATGCACTTATGTATTTAAGCATAGTCCACTCGGCTCTATACTTGACACATTCCGACAGACATACTTATTTGCATCCGTTACAGCAACTTTCAGCTGAAAGATTCTGAACAAGAATTTTGACGGGAAACAAATACAGAATCTGTGCTGGAACGTAGGCGTATATATTTACAATTATCAACCAGTGTGTAGTTGTAGCTGTAAAGCGCATGACAATGAAAGGGTTGCTATTGATCAATCACATACATTTTTTCAAGAAAGGAATAAATAAGTATTTGACGCAGTAAACACAGTTATATATAATTTATTATTACAACTTGTAAAAACTAGAGGCAAATGTTATTGTAACACTAATAATAAATTAATAAAAATTAATTTTCCCAATTTTGATATAATTTTTACACTCATCCATGCCTTTCCTTGTAAACAATTGGTAGTGTTCTCACTACCCTGCATATTAACTTTAAATTCATTGCCACGCCCGGTTTATAACATATCACGAAGAAATCTGGTTATGTTTATCCTGGCTCGTCTAGATCATTAAAGGCTAAAGAATATAAATTGTTAAGAACTTTTCTCATTGCCTTTTTCGAAAGTTAAGGCCTCCATATCACTTTTTAGAAAAAGAAATATATAAAAGTCATGAACTACATATATGTATATCTATTTTCAAAATAGTAGCCTATGGGTTGTAAGGGCGCGAGACGTACACACATTCGTTTCCCCGTGTACGTGCGTATGTCATTTCCCGATACATGTACAACATCTACGTACTTAGACGAATGCGAATGCTTTATAAGTGTGCATCTCATTAAGCATAAAACCTTACGCATACTGCGAGAAAAGGACATTGATGATCATGTGTAAGGCTCAACTCTAACAGATGTTTGTTTTAAAGCGACAACTCAATATCCGTCTCTGTAAGATCCATGTTTATAATAATGATGTGCATTAGTGTTTATTGTCTGAAAAGCTGGCAGCTATGTGTGTCTATAGTTACATGAGTGTAACATGGCACGCCATTTTACATTTTTCACTGAAACCTCGAACTCATAACAGTGCGAAAAAGTTGACACTGAAATTATTATCAGTAATAATAACACTAGCGATCGCATGAAAACTAGACATAACAAAGAGAGTCGCAATATTCTACTTGAGACTACATTGCAAAATATTACTATTTCTTCACTAAACATTGGTTGAATTCAATGAATCGGTGCGAATCGCTAATAGTTAAGCTAAGTTTAGAATTAAAAAATTATGCATTAAGAACTATGCAGTAAGCGCGTATATGTCGTACGGAAACGATGTCTTCTGTATTTGCAGTTTCCAATAATGCTTTAATTCTTAAGTCTAGCCAATGGAAACAGGCGGCAAGCCTATTATGTTTACCGTTGATCCTAACCTAACTTTGTATATCACAACTATATTTAAGCAGATAACTCTTCAAAGCCGACAATTTCTACCAGAGAAGCTTATTTTTGTGAACAAATATAATCGTTAACATGTGCACACACACCACTGTTTGATATTTGTTATATTTACATTAATGTAAATAACTGTTTCCCGCCAACACCGTCTGCGGTATTCTGAGTGGTCGTCGCCTCACAAATTTCACTTAGGATATCAAATATAACTATTTCTTTCAATGCTTAAGGATGTCCCAACATCGCACACAACCTGCTAAGTTCCATTGGAAAACAATACATGAGATAACACACTTTCGTTTCTTCTGCACACGTCTTAACGCATCATTTAACGCTTAGATTTTTTATTGTAAACCCAGATTTACTTCAGACTTCGCAGGTTACGCTAAATTAAAGTGTGCAGGTGTGTTTAATCGTAGCCGAATCAAATAATTTCTCTATTCATAGTGTACAGTTGTTACCAAGTAGAAAATAAATTACTTGTAAAATTTCTTACTGTGTCAAAATTATTTAATATATTCTGGAATACTTGTCGTCTCCTAGTCTATAAATGGATAGTGATAATAATTTATGAACAATATGTAAACGTTTGAATTATTTGTGACAGTAGGGCATCCTAGTGTGTTAACGTTGTGGCATATTTACAAAATTATGATTTACTTTTCGTAAAAGTAGTTATATTCTGTGTGCCCCACGCTTTGTTGAATGAATGAATACTTTTTCCAGTAACGACCACTCATTTTGTTTACACGATTATACTATACGAACGAAATATATTTTATATTATGTAAGATGATCTTCATAACGAGGAGTGTTAATTTATACAGCAAATTTAGTTTCGATTCGTTCATGGTGGGTATTTTCTTCTCTTTACTAGCACTCCCCTACCACTTAACAGCGTTTAATAAATATGAAAGTAAGATAATAACAGTATGTAGTAATGCAATTATGGGGAGTCTGGCATGACGAATTCCGGAGTAGGAGTCAGACGCCAGCCGCCATGTTATGAAGTCACCCAACTGCCATATTGGACACAGGTGACATTTAACATTGACCCATGACCTTGAACCTGTATCCATGACCTTGAATGACCTTAAACCCAAGAAAATAAAAATGCAGAAAAAGTATAAAATCCAAAAAAATTATAAAAAATCATCATTTAAAAAATATATTTAATGATGTACTTGTAGGAAGTCCGGGGTAAGATGACAGGTGGACCAACTAAATACGTATAAATACATATAGGTTGAAAAATATAAATGAGATATGAATATATATTTTTATGTATATATTAATTTTAATATACTGTATGTTTTTATGTTTACATATGCCTATAAGCATATTAAAATAATATTTTTAAATAGTAGGTATATTATATATTGTTATGCAGGTATCTGCGTGTTTTATTCTGGAGCGAACGAGTATGTGGGTTGTCTCAGACTGCTCCCATATATTTTAACTAACAAATTATTGCAGAAGGCGTTATGTTGGCCCAAGCTGGGCTCTTTAGAATAAAAATAGCCTTTATATAGAAAAATGACAGTTGTCATTCTGACACCATGAGGTGAACATCGATTTGGAAGCACACTTCCATCACACAACGAAGATTAATTGCGAATACAAAGGTCTGCCTTTGACCTCAACGAACATGGAGCCGCGACCTGCATCCTTGCTTTCACACTGTCTCCAGTGTCGATTCTGCGATAGAGTTATCACCTTCAGTCAAAATACATGGATTAATTAGTGAGAACCTGCATGAAGAGATAAATGAGTGATAACCTGTATGTAGAGCCCTTTTCGCCCGAGGGAACAGTCACATGCAGTTCATTCAAGACAATATATTGATGAAACTCATCAAAACCCGCAAGGATTCATCTTTTGAGAGCCAGCAAATGTTGACGCCAATACTCTTTGCTGCACCGATGGGTACTGATTCCACTGATTATAGTAGGTGCCATAATCGATTTCACATCGTCAATGGTTTGTACCGTTTTCAAGCACACATGAACAATTTAGAACAGCTGACTGACCTCTGCAGACTGACTGATCTTGCAGAATAACCCCTGCAGACTGAGCCATTTGTGGAACAAGACGGGTAATTTGTAAAGCAAGATGGGTCATTTGCGGAGCAAGATGTGTAATTTTTGGAGCAATATGGGCCAAATCGTGGAACAAAATTAGTCATTTATGGAGCAAGATGGGTCATTTGTGGAGCATGAGTTCAAGTTGAGCGAAGAACTTGTCTGGAAGAAACTGTTGAAAATATAACTGCATGTTAATGTGATGAAGGAACTAGATCAAATATCTGCTTGAATGCATACATAGAAATGTTTAAATCTCACTGATGAAATATGTCAGTAAATATATATAAAGCAATAGCTAGGTCAAGTGAATACACAAGTTGCTACTGTGGAAATAAATTTGGTTTTTTCAATAATATGATGTAAGTCAATAATTGTACGATAGCTACTGTAGAGCCTACCTCTATGAATGTACCTTCTCCCAATGCTGGAAAATTACATGGAAAAAAGTGTTGCTACTATGGAAAGTTCTCCAGCAAAAGCTGCCATGCTCGGCGACATGAGAGAACCACCTGTACAAATATACCTTTTCGCACGATGAAGCATTCCGAAAATTGTTACACACAGTTTATGCAAGGTGATCCATGGGTGAACCACATAAAGAGCTGCAACGAAACGTCTTTTGAGAGCCAGCAAGTGTTGCCATCAATACCTCCTGCTGCATCGGTGGGTACTGATTCGTCAGGCGATAATGATGAGTCAATTAGTGCTAAAGACGGAATGAGTGCAGTAGAGTCTGTTTGTGTGGAATGTACACTTGCAAGACTTTCGTGTTAAGTTGACGAACTTCAAAATAAATGATTGGTGGCTCAAAATACTGATGATGACCACGTGACTCCTACAAATAATAGTAAACTAGATATTGAGGTTGAAACAGAAGGTGAAGACGATCATGAAGACAGCATCGATAATGACTATGACGACAGCGATGAACAAGTATCTGATGAGAAGTATGATGATTTTCTCGACGTTCCCACGCATTTCACCAAAGAGTTTCCTTCGATAAGTGGTGTGAAGAAGGCTGAAGGCGCCAAGGACGCTCTTTACATAGTTTCCGAAGACCCGAATAAACTCGTTGATGGACTCAGATATTTGATTGACCTGCAAAAACGCAAGTATCTCTCAGGCAATTGTTGAGATATCTTCAATCATCGATAAACTGAAGGATCGGGGTTATCAGATGAGACTGTTGGCTACTATCCATCACCTGCAAACATCTGAGAAATGTAAAGATCTAATGTACAAAATAACTAGAAGGATATAATGTATATGATAAGTAAACTAATTAATTTTATGTATACATTGTAATGTGTGTTTAATTTCATATACAGTCACTTCTGCATCTTTGAAAGACTTATTAATTCAGTGGCGTAAACAATAGATTACGAGAGTCTTTTTTAGATAAAAATTATGTGAGCATGTGCAGGAGGAGGACTATGGTTCGACCCATATATGGCAAACGAATAAAATTAGAGGAATATTTTTGAGGAATATTTTGCAACTAGTTGCTTGGCGTGGTCATTTGACTTGTCAAGTTAGTATGACCCTTTGGTATGATCAGCTGTGGTAGAAATGTTTTGCGAAAATTCTGCGAAGATTTTGTGAGAAGAGGTTAGCTACGAGGCTCTTATTAGAGACATTATTCGAAATTGTCAATCACCGTTTATATAGGTGGGTGGTACAGCAGGTTGGTCTTGTCGGTTGGTGTAGTCAGTTCTGCATGAAGTGTTCTCGCCAGGAGCTAATCTTGGGCTCAGACAGTCTCGCAAGGAACCAGCGTTGGGTGGAGTCAGTCATTGGCTATTATGATTAGTCGGTATGGCCCCTTTTTGTGACCAGATGGTCAATTGTGTAGACTGTCATTTTTCTCAATTTTTAGAGTTGAAAAATCGTTAATTAATGCACTAGTGTCACCTAGGTGTTGAAAAAGTGAAAAAATTACAAATAAAAATCGAATATGGTGGGTGGAGTGCATTCGACAAAATGAGCATCGGTGAGAGGTAGGGGAGGGGAACGTTAATAAATTAAGAATCATTGGTGGTGGGTAGAACGAGCATGAGTAATAAAGCAATAAATACACTGGTGGGGGTGAAGCGAACTCAAGAAATCAACCAATGAGAAACATTGGTGGAGTGGAGGGGAAGTGACTAATCTACCAATGAGTTACGTTGGCGAGGGTCGGTTGTCTGCTGGACATGGTGCTGAGGGAACCTCCTGAAATGTAAGTTTTTTAAATAAACTATTTATAAATTTTAAATAAATTTGTTAAATTTTTATAAATGTTAAAATCTATAAACTTTTTAAATACATTTTAATAATTTTTTAGAATGTTTTGGGAATTTTTACGATTTTTGTGATTTTTTTCGGTTTAAGGTTATTCAAGGTCATGGGGTCAAGGTCAAAGGTAAACGTTCAAGTTAGAAGTCACTTGGATTCAATATGGGGGTTGGGTGACATCATAACATGGCAGCTTGTAGGTTCAAGTCTCCCCGTCCCCTCTAAGACAAAACATTTGAAAATTTAATTTTTTATAAATTTTTGGAATTTTTGTAAATATTTTTAAGTGTCTATATTTTTTGTGACTTTTGAGATTTTCTGGATTTTTTGGATTCTCAAGGTAAAGGTCATCGGGGTAATGTTTGAAGGTCAAGGTCACCGACATCTAAAATGGCTGAAGAGATAGACACTGGTCGACCTGGCGAGGGCCGTTCGTGTCGGGAGCTGCCATCATAGACCCTGATCTCCTACATATATATCTTAAAAAAAAAATTCAATTTTTAATAAATTTTTTTGGGCATTTTATAATTGTTCTGCACCTTTTTGGATTTTTGGGGTTCAAGGTAATTTAAGGTAATGGGTACATGGTCAAGGTAATGGTCATGTGGATCCAAGATGGCGGTTGGGTGATGTTATAACATGGCAGTCGGCCGGCGCCTGAATCCGTTATGCCAGACTCCCCATAATTACACTACTGTATGTAGTGTATCAAATTTTCAAAACAGTATTCCTTCCGATATTTAAAAAGGGTCTTATGAAGCTTCCGGTGCCCAAATTCTGCGAGAAGCGTGAGTCATTTAACCCGGCACTGCACGATACCCAATTTCTGTTACCTTCTGTTATACACATGCACAAAACATATGTCATAGAAGGTTCTATATCAGAAGAGAAAAAAGAACGCATCAGTTCATAACCACACAATACCTAAAGTGCTCACATAAAATTGTAAATGGTACGCAAAACATCCTCCACCTCCCTTCTTCCACAATGAATTTACATATGTATCTTTAATGAGCGTAATAATAAATCTTGTGCTTTCCATAATTAAGCAAGCTTTTATTTATTTTAACTTATGATTTACGTTTCTTGTCACGTAAAGAATTCTCAGTGCTTTTACTCAGAATACCAGGATCATTCGTGTTTTTTTTAAGTGTATTCATACCCATACCATTGCTTGTACCAGAATATTGTTACAATTTTAACAGATTGTATAGACATATTTGTGGCTGGAGAAAATTCTGCATTTTCTTAGGTTAAGCACTGACTCTGTATTGTGGGTGGACTTATAATTATGCACATAATAACCGTATGAATAAACGACATTAAAAATATACTCTGACGGGGACAGTGGCAAAATAAAGTTTCACACATTGGAGGGGGCACGCATATAGGCGCCTCTTTAAAATGAGGGGGGAAGGGGGTTAGGAGGGCAAGCCTTTAGTCGCCCTTCTTAAAACATATTTCGTTTCTCTTATAAATTTAATTTTGATGTGATCAAAATCTGAATTACACTCTGCATAAAATACAGATGAAAGTTTATAACCCAGAAGAGAATACGTATATAAGTATCATAAATATACGATAACAATTCATTAGAGATCGTATACAATATATCGACACATATAGTTCACATTCTGACGCCCTGTACTAAATTTAGGTAGCGGTAATTTATATCCTGCCACCCTCTTACCCAAATTAGTTATTACACCACTGAACGGAGAGCCTGAGCTCATGAGTATTTATGATAGCTATAATCTTAAGAGATTGTCCGGAAAATTGTGGTTGTTTAAATGCTATATTTTCTTATATTAAATACTATCTCTTTGTCGTGGGTAGAAACATAGTCCTGCAATTAATTCACTGCTGACCATTAAAATTACAATACCAAGAAGGACGTAAGGTATCACGACCAGAATTATTTAACAGAATACCCATTATATACAAGTGACATGATTACCCTTCCAGCACGGTATGACATACAAAACTTGGGGAAATTAGTAATGTATGGCCTCACAACGGACGGAATTCAGAGAAAGAGACTTTGGATGTACGTCTGAGGTATCTCCGCCCATGTTGCTTCGATGTGTCACCAAAGTTAATCCGTTGTGGCCGTGGGTGCTTTGTGGCAAGTCAGTCGTCTTCCAGCCACGGACCACACGTTTTCGATGAGCGAGAGATCGGTGAACGCGTAGGCCAAGTAAGCAGTGTCGGTACAAGGTGGTCATCCAGGAACCATCGAAAGATGTGTGCCACATGTGGTCGAGTATTGTCCTGTTGATATAGGGCCCCAGACTAGCCCTAAAGATAGGGTACAACAATTGGCTTCAGCACCTCCGCAATGTAACGGTTGCTGGTCAGCATACCAGCGATGCGGACAAGGCATGAGTGGGACTGGAATCTGATGGCACTCCAGCACTCCAGGTGCTGGGCCAGTTATTACGGTGCATAATGAAGGACTCGGCCGGGCATGCGCTAATGTGCTCCCAGACACGGATACAACCGTCGTGCTACTGCAAGTAGAAACTGGATTCGTCAGAGAAGACGATGGAATGCATTTCGTTCCTTCAGGCCCGACCTTCCATGCACCGTTGTAGCCGCAGGCGCCTGTGGTGAACAGTCAGAGGCTTCTGCAGAATAGGCGCTTGAAAAGATGCCCTTATGCTGCAGACCGCAACGACCCGCGAGTGTGCTCAGAGACTGATGTGCCACATGTCTGAAATCCTGAGCGAGGGTGCTTGATGTGGCTGTACAGTCTGTAATCGCCACGCGCACCAGATACTGGTCCTCACTCTCGTTTTTATGACGGGGCAGTTTTCTTCCTGCACAACGCTCAGTCTGTCACTTCTCGACCTATTGATTCCATATATCCTCATCATTGTAGTTGCATTTCTTCCAAAGCGAAAACCAGTTTCGTGGTAGGATAATCCATAATCTCGATAGGCTAAGATTCTTGTGCGGTCAATGGAGGAAACTTGTTAGTGTGGTTGACGTGTTCTTCGACGCGGCATGCTCGCTCTGTCTGTCCATACGAACGATGAGGAATCAAAATACCACTACCTCTCAGCAGCTCATTTTCCTACCCTGTTATAAACATTCCTCCAAAGCGGGGTCCTCCACGCGCCTCCTTCTTGGTGTTGTAATTTTTATTGCTAGCAGTGTACTTATTGAATAAATGGCATTAGAGATGTAATCTAACGGGAGATTGAGCTTATGTGTACTTGGCGTAGGCCTTCTCGACGAAGGCGACCCAGAACTCGGAGGGGTTGGCACAGCTGGCGTAGACGAGAGCGCCGTCCCTCGTCGGCAGCAGGTCGTCCATGGGCATAGTGATCCACTCGCCGAACCGCCAGAAGCAAATGTTGACCACACCCCTGTGCTCAGGCCCGTACAGCTTCTGTCCCGGTGGCACTACCTGCTCGCTCACAAGCGTCATCGTGCCTCAGCGTAACTAAGGTAGAAGTAGAGTGGCTTTCGATGTAGCACTGTGCCTGACCGCACAACATGCAGAATTAATTGAAATGTAACACACATTGCCAAAATTCTTATAAAAGATACGATAGCTCTACCTACCTGGTGCTTGAACTGCGTTGCAGAGTGTTCAAAACACTCGTTTTCGCACGAAACTATTAAATGCGCGTCCAATGTGCTGATCTACGAAAGTAACACACAGTTCAGACGAGGGCTGTTGAGTACTTTCTAAATGTCACGAACGATATAAACACCATTCCAGGGTACTCTAAAAGAGCTAAAAACGGATTTTTAATGCACTTAAGCTGAAAAATATACGCACCAGGTACATAAAAAACTACTCAAGGGCCATGCACTGAACCTTCCTATAGATTTTCCACCAATAAAATAATAGGGTCACCGCTGAAAGTCCCATAGGCACACGCAGGGCGACTAGAACACTGCACGCCAGTTCTGAACATTATTCTCAGCGCCGATGGCGCACTTGATGCGCGCACTGCAGTGTCGCCCTTTTCGCTCCCTCGCTTCTCGGCCTCAAACGCAGATAAAAGCTGCAGGTAGGCGGGAGCCTTAAGTTACATGTTGTTACGCACACACCCCTGTGCCGGGCACGGAGAGCGTGCGGCCGTCCTGAGGTTGAGAGGAGGGGAAGGGGCGGCGAGTCACCACTACCCGGCCGCTCTTACATCACCTGATCGACAGCTAATTGGACTGGCGTCACCACCCCTACCCCCAATCACTCTTCTGGAGAAGTCAGCGGCCGCGTGCTATTGAATTAAACTTCTGGTAATCGCTTTCCTCGGCGCAAACCGACATGTAAAAAAGGTCATGGGTTACGACACTGAAAATACCCCCGCAGCTGGAGAATTGGCAGTATTTGTGGTAACCATCTGGCTGAATTGCGGAAACCAGGAAAAGTCTGGATCAGTGAGGGATCAGTGGAAGGATGGACGATGGCAGAGGGTGCGAGACGACGCAGACGAATGTGTATGACGTTTGGGCGGATAGGAGGGCATAGTACCAGACAAGTAGAGGGCTACTGTGCATGGAGGCGCTCTGGATTGGTGGAATCTGGACNATATTGGAACCGGGACTGATGCCTCACCCGTAATTGAAATATTAAATGTCTTAGGATAGTCGCTGCGCGAATTTTCAGTTCATCACCTCACCTCCCACTCAGCGTGACTCAGGGTGCAAAGAACCTCCTGGACAAGTTCAACTGAGCTGTATAATCCGCACTATTCCTCTGTGTTGGGAGTCTGGAGTCGTGGACGGCCATTAGCGTCACGTCCGTGGTTTCATGGGAACGAAGCGCAGTGACATGCGATTAACTCTGCTCGGGAGAATTGAGAGTGGGACGTGATGTGTAACTGGCAGACATTCGGAATGATGTTAGTGTATGTCAATGGACATTTTAATCTCATATGTGTAAATAATAAATGAGGGTCAAGTGAATGTAGCTAGTATCAAATAAGTAATAAGGACATTGATTATAATAGAGAGAGACGATAAATTTTGCATTCCTGATAAGTATAATATTTGTCAATAATACAGATGGGTAGTTTAATGTTGAAATTAGGCGTTATAGCTACGTGTAGTTTTATGCATTGTAGGTAGATTAAGAAATTAAGTTTAGTTATTTTAATTTTTATCAATACCTCCATTCCTCACAAACTTGCATACTTTCGTGGCGACTTGTAACAGTAATAATGTTAACAAATAATTTTGATAACTAATCCACATCAACAATAAAAATAGATGTGAATAAATTCTAATATTAAAATATTTTTAAATATTACTACTAATTTTTATTGCATACAAATAGAGTAATTATTGTGATAATCTTGCTTAATGGAGGTTTTTTTTTTTGCAAAATGTGCTTTCGAATTATCGAGAACGGAAATAAGTTTAAATTTTGATAAAAACTAAACTCTTATTATTTGAATTTTCAAAATATTTAAATCATTAAATTCTAGCAAAATATTTTATAGTGTTACAAAATAGATGACTTCATCTATCGTATGCAACTTATATCGTACTTTTCTAACAATTTTGGTAGTGCCTGTAACTAGTACCATTTAATGACCATTGCATGTTGTACAGTTGGGTTCAGTGCTACATTGAAGACACTCTACTTATTTCTCAAGCTCCCCACACACTGACGCGGGGTGTGGTAGCGGTTAGGACAGAGGTACTGACGCGGTAGCGGTATACCGCATTTTACCACTTGTGTGTACACACCAAGGTGGCAGGCGAATTTGGTCTAACACAACGCAGTGAATTGCAAAATATGTACAATCCAAATTAACTCAAAGATGAAAATTATCTGGAAAGCATCGAATCTACAGTGGCAGTGGTATATTAAGATTTCAGTATGGGCCCCACCTATCAATTTCACTATATTTTTTAATATCAGAAGATAACTGAATTGATTCTATTTTAAATTAAATTTTACCTTCGTCTTCAACCACTGCGAGCACGTCATGAAAATAAGTGATACTCGCGATCGACTGTGCAATCAACGGTAGTGCCGCTGCGGAAGATTGTATCGCTGCAATACCGCGCGTATGAAGCGGTAGTAGCGCGCCATTCGGTGCACTTTCATATACCGCTGCTTACGTCGTTCCGCTCACATTACAGCTACCGCTACCGCTACCGTATCCTGCGCCAGTGTGTGAGAAGACTTCAAGGTCTATTCTACTCAGGTTGAAATGTGACAACAGAACTGAAAAATAAAAATTGCTTTTCATAATAGACGTCTTCATTTCCTTCTTTAAATTCGTAAGATATTTATACTAAAATAAGCGCGTTTACGATGCCAAATGATATCACGAATTTTTTTTTTACTGCTTATGTTTGTAAACACCATTGGAGGGCATGCACAATAGTTAGACTTGACATATGTCCCGGTTTGAATGTGCCGGTTTGACGGTTTGATCACGGTGTCCCGGCCGGTTTGTAAATTTCCCCTGTTTGAAACTTATTTCAGACAAAATCATTAAGAATGGGGAAAATGGGTTAACATATTTGTAAAACTCTCCCATACGAAATCTCATTTCCTTCCTAACTTGAGTAGAACAATCTCAGCACAATACTGGGAAATAAGCTCTGAGCCATGAAAGCCAACTAGTCTAACTATTTAGTATCTTTATCTGCGTATCTGCAAGATTCATGCAGTCACAGTGTCATTTTAACTACACAGTCTCATTGAAAGCAGATGGATAGGAAAATAACGCCACTTCTGTAAACTATACAGTGTCAAAATTGTAAATAAATCATAGAAGTTTTATACTGACACATATTTGTATACATAAAAATATATACATGATTAAAGCTATCTCATAAAGATGATTAGCTGAAGGTACAAACTTAACTTTCAGTATTCACTATTACTAGAATATCGATGATTTAAACTGTATGACGAATCAAATTTCGTTAGTATTGAGTTTAAAATAAATTACTATGACTACTTGTGTATTATTGTAATAAATTCTGCATTTAGAATATGAAAGAAACTTCATAGTATACCTGGAGATGTTCCTAAATAAATTATAAGGAACATAATTTTTGCTGTGATATGCCAGTTAATTTCGCATAAAATATTGTAATAAAAGCATAAATACATCATTGTACGACAACAGCTTAAATGAGATCACATTTTTCAAGTTAACTGAGAAATACAATTATCCATAATATTAAACAGTGAATTAAAATAGATACGTAAGAACTTAGTGATAAAAAACACAGAGCTATAAATTGTATGTAATGCAATTTATTTAGCGACTGCGAACATTGGAGTGTTTTTTGAATTATTTAAACAAAGTCTCAGTAATATCTAATAGAAGTAAGTAGAATGGATATATACCCCAGAATATTTAGTGGCATTTATAGCGTTAAACTTTTCTTATTTTGTTACAGTAAATACCCTGGAAAAAGATTTTGGGTTTGTATAGTCTAAAAACTAAAAACATATATTAAGTGCAAAATAACATCACATGTGTGTGAATGCGTTCTCTTCTCAGACGAAAAATTATATAGAAAATAATATCAGTAACTGATAAATTTGTGTTAGCACTAAGAATGAAATCGTGTGTATAAATTTTGAGCATGAACATTTGTGTGTATGACGTAAATCTGAGTGACATAAGATGTAGATCTGATATCTCATATTCAAACTATTTGATCGTCATGTGAGAAAATTATCATTCTGCATACTTTCATTTGGATGGAAAGGCTCATGAGATCGCCTTGCTGTACATAGCCGAGAATATGCCCAGGCTCATACTCCGCACAGGAAGCCTGACGTAATGAGGTTGACTCGTATAATTTTTCCTCTACGGTAAAGTTGGCTATACCCCTGAATTTAGCAGTCTGGAAGGCCAGTAGGCCTATTACTATGCATAGCCGTAACATTCATTAATACGAACCATTTACTCATATGAAAATATGAAACCTAAGAGCAGTCATTATAATACAGAGTGGTAGGTCACATATTTCATCTTTAGTCTAATTAATTTCTCAGACCCAATTGCGAATTGTGAATGGAATAGTTCGGAGGCCAATAGAGCAGCCAGTTACTTAAAGAAATACAGCTTAAGAGGTAACGCATATGCACATTCATTTACTAAGTATAATTAAAAGAAAAAGTAGAGTAGAGTGGAGAGATATGGGCGGCTCTTAACATAGGGATTTTGAGAGGTGATGAGCGTGGAACGACGTGAGCATGGAGCAGCGCCGGAATGCAAGGGTGGAGGAAACAGCAAATTCCCGAGCAAACCCGCCGACCAGCGACATGGTCTGGCACAATTCCCACGTGCTAAAATCCGGGAATCAAACCCGGTTCGCCTTGGTGGGAGGCAAGTGCTCTAGCAGAAAAAATATTTAACATCTTTATCTACAACTTTATGTAATGACACTTTGGACTTTCCATATATGAGTGTGCATATATATATATATATATATATATATATAAATATAAATAAATAAAAATAAATAAATATATATACATATGCTGGGAGGGGCGGAATTCCACAGACAAACTTCGTGAGGTGATACCATATGCAAGATCAAGTGGGAAATAAACATGACAATTTATATATCTAAAATTTATATATACATATGCATATATATAAACTGTTAAAAATTGAAATTTTAAAATTGTTTTGCCAATTATTGGAGACTAAGTGAAATTAAACTGAAATTCTCCAATGTCGTTTTATGTTATCCGGATGAACCATAGGGCAAACTATCATTAATACCTCCCCTCGTAGTGAAAATAAAAGGGTTGGCCACCATATGTGTAAGCAACTTTTTTTACCGTCTGGAATTATGAACATTTGATGCTGGTTTATTGAGTACTGCAACCTAGTTAACAAATATTGTTCTCTTGTTGCAACTGCCCAGGACCTACCGTTTTTGTGTAAAACGCACAGAAAGCCTTGGCTGTAGTAACGTAGTGCCTAGCACCTAGGCAATACTCCGGCACTTAGGCAATACTCCGTACTTGCGTGCATGGTATGCTTGTGTGTCCACTGCAAAGACGATGGCGGAGAACATTCTCGATGCCTACTGTAAATAACATGTACCATACTTTAATAAGCTTACAGTACTGAAACTGCATGCTTGTTTCTGGCGAAAGTCAGTACGTGATTCCCTGCGGGAAGTGTTGATATTGCCTACGTACCTGGAACCGTGTTGCTGCCGCCGACATCTTCGTGTGCGTTTTGCACGAAAACGGTGGGCCCTGGGCAGTTGCAACAAGAGGGCCGTTTCTGTTGATTACGTTATTCTGCTCGATAAACCAGCATCGAATGCTCATAATATCTGACGGTTGAAAATTTGCATGCAAAAGATTGTGGTTACACGTGTTATTTTCATTTCGAGGAGTGGTATATACGAGTGTTTACTGTTATATTGAAGATCTCGATATCATAAAACAATTTTAAAAGAATTGTAGTTTAATCTCACTTCATTTCCAATATTTTACAAACATTCATTTTATAAAATCTCTATTTTTGAGGGTTTACATATCTCTTAATATTCAGTTTAGGTAGATAGTGTCCTATATACTTTCTATTTGATTTTGCATAAATAATTATGTCACGAAGTTTGTCAGTTGAACTCCACCCCACTCTGTATAAGTACATATATACATCATATATATATGTGTGTATTACGTACGTTATCTACCAACTCCATTTGTAACTATGTGCTAAATTAAAAAAAAAAAAAAGAATGGGAACTGTAAAACGGCAGTTACATTGGTGAAATTTAAATTTTTGTTAATTTTATTTTAAGATTCTTTTAAATATAAAATAAAAATTAGGATCTTTACCCACGATAGAGGATGTAATCTAGTGTGCTAGATTTAGTGCGATTGAGATATTCATTTTAAGTAAAATATTGCCCGTTCCTGACAAAATTTACTATTATTTGTTATAATGCAACAAAGAACTCCTTGATGATATTAAATACACATTTGGTTACATTATTGCTGAAGTTTGTATTCGAAAAGCATCATCACGAGAGAAAAGCTAGACATAAATCCGAGTAGTTAAAGACAGCATAATAAAAAGAGTTAATTTGTAAAAGCATGAAAATGTGTGAGATTATGTATCTTGTGTTTATATTATATGCTGACTTTAACTTTAATGATACAGAGTATTCGAAAATATTTGGTTTGATGTATGTCAAATTATTATAAAGTAATTACATTATGTTTTCTGACTAAAAAATCTTAAATTCTAAAATGCCACCAATCTGACAGAAATACATTCACGAATTGTGACGTCATTATCAGCAACCAAATAAAAAGCGCCTTTGTAATTTTTTACTAACAAAAAGCAAACAAATTTTTGAAAAAAAAAAAAAAAAAANCGAAGCGAAAACTTTTATTTCTGCACGTTGTTATGGCCGCTATGTTAAATGGTACGGCCATTCATGAAGACAGGAAGAATGAGTGAGTGAGTGAAGAGATTTGGAAGGCCCTCAACATTAAGATCTTGAGAGCCGATGAGGGTGAAGTGAGGTGAGTATGGAGCAGCGTCAGAAAGAGAGGGCGGGGGAAACGGGGAGATCCCCGAGAAAACCTGCTGACCAGCGGCATCGTCCTGCACGATTCCCATTTGCGAAAATCTGGAGTGAACCAGCCGAGGATTGAACCCGGTTTGCCTTGACAGGAAGAAGTCATCGTCAGGACTGTTTAGACAAACAGCTAAAACGCGGAAAGGAAATCGAGAGCAGCCTGTTAGAATATAAGAGCAGACACTACAAGGTCAGTGTCTTGTGCCGAGAGAGTTATTACGGTGTCTATGCTAGTATTTTTCCTCTCTCTTCCTAGTTACAGGTTAATTATAGGTACACTCACGGATGTATTCATGGCCCCATTTGCAGCCATGGCTACCCTGGCGGATTAGGCCCTCGTGCGAATCGTGTACGATAAGAGAGACAATCAGTGGCGAATACGTTTAAAGGCTAGCTCTGCGTACTTGCTTTTAGTAAAGTAGCGTTCAGAAGTGTCCGCATTTAAGTAAAAACTCTGTAATTTTGAATTTTGACCTTTAAATTGGAGAGAGTAAATATCTTAAAGCAGAAGTTGGTGTTTTATTCTATTTGTGCACTGTGGTCCTCTTAGTCTGAAATATACGTAGAACGACCCAGCGTATTAACATTCTTTGCGTTCAGAGAATTATCTGCATAATGAAAAGGAAACACGTTTACACGGAAGAATAAAGTATCACTTATTACTTTAACATGAGCAAGTCGGTGTCATTAAACTCGAATATTATCAGCGTGTTCAACGATGACAAAATAACATCACAGCCGTGGAATATGTACAAGAGTACAAGTGCCTTAGGTCCCAAGGATAGAATATTTTCTGTACGTCGATGTTGCACCACGAAGGCGTAGGAGTTAAAAAATTGATTAATAAACTCTGAAAGCAAATATTTTAAGAAATTGTTAATTGAGTTCTAATAGCGAGTCTGGCTTTTGACTTTTTCTTAAAACTGTAAAGTTTTCTGCAAAACGAGTAACTTATAGTTTTCGAACTGGGCGATTTTTCACATACTAAACCTGTACATATGAAAAAGTTTGTAAAATAAGTAACACATTCAAGATAGTTGAATAAAAATAACTGTATATCTGAAATATTTTATTAGCTGAGGACAAACTATTTATATTTAATAGATTTATACGGTAATTGCTATAGAACAAATATCTGAATTAAAACCTTTTAACCACGGAGGTGAAATCGCTACAGAGCTGTATTCTGTATTCGGCGTTTGTTAATGGATAATGCTGTGGACGCTTGTCAGCTTAGGAAGAACGCCTGTTTGAGTGGCCAGCATTCATAAAGTTTGTGTGTTCCTGTTTCGCAGGGTGACGACCAGTCCCATTCAATAGAAAGTACCTCCAAAAAGGTAACTATTTTCATCGCTGTCCTAATGCCTAGCTTCGAGATACAGGTCACATCTCGGAGAGAGTACTGAGTGGAGTGGAGTGGACAGGTTTAGGCAGCTCTTAACATCGAGGTTGTGGGAGCCGAGATAGAAATGAGTAACAGGGGAAGGTCTCGCAATCACGGAAACACATTGAAACACAGTACATGAGAGTCTTCAGTAAACGTCAAATTCGTTACTAAATGAGAAAAAGTTTATCTTACAAACATACACTAATCAAAATAATAAAGTTTTCATGACTTTGCATAGATATATCTTATCTATTCAGCACCACTATGCTGAAACTAAAGATATACAAACTTATCAAGGTTTCCGAAACTTGAAAACAACACAGCATTTGAAAAGGAAAATTTCTTGTTCCTCTCATCGATAAATTAACGTAATGATGTGTAAAACAGAAATGGTTCTTGAATAAACTGAAAAACAGAGTGTGGTAATTATGCACACCTGTGGACTGTCAATAAGCTGTGTTGCCACATCTTACCTGCATCACTGCAGCACGAAGTCTTGGCATACTCCTAACCAGTCTTCGGATACGCGTCTGTGGAATGTGTTGCCACTCCTCTCGCATGGCTTCCTATAGATGGGTAAGTGGTTGGGGAGGGTCCGGACGTCCTCTAACTTGCCTTTTAAGATGACCCCATAGGTGCTCTATCGGGTTCAGATCGGGGCTGCATTGGGGCCAATTCAGGGTAACGATGTTATGGCGTTTCTTCAGCGAGAGGACGTCCAGGCCCTCCTGATACACTTGCCCGGCTAGAAGAAGCCCTATAGGAGGAGTAGCAGCACATTCCACAATTGCGTATCCAAAGAATGATTAGTATGATGCTACGACGCTGTGCTGCAGTAATGCAGGCAAGAGGTAGGAACACAGTTTATTGACAGTCCACGGGAGTACACAATTACCACATTCTGTGTTTTGTTTGTTCAAGAACCATTTCTGTTTTACACATCATTACGTAAATCATCGATAGGAGAGACAATAAGTTTTCATTTACAAATACTGTATTGTTTTCCATTTTCGGAAACCTTGATAAGTTTGTATATATTTAGTTTAAGTAAATTGGTGTCCAATAGATCAAATATGTCCTTGAAAAGTCATGACAACTTTTATATTTTGAGTATTTTAAGGTGGTATGCCAACCCAAGATTACCTTGGTATGTTAGAGATGTTTATAATTAACCTCCACTGTGATCGGCTTGAATAAACTACTAAAGTTGAAGGGCAGTAATTGTATTCAATCTTGCAGTACAATCAACTTCCTTATCGAACATTTCGTTAACTTTTGTAATTGAGAAAACCATGCTGCCACGTGGTATATACTGGGTTAGGTTTTAGTTGATGGCGATTGACATACTACTACTTCATTTTAAGTATAGCGTGCTTTTGAGTCCGCATGAAATTTCTTCACATTTTAATTATCTTTGGACCCTGCAAAAACTATGTTAGAAAGGTTTTCGCTTTAATACCTTTAAGAATCTTGCGAAAAAAATTAATATGCAAATTGGCTGTTTTTAGGGTCAAGAAATATATTGTAGAGCTACAAATAACTCTTCGATATATATGTAGGCATATATAAGCAATTAGGTGAAAAAGGGGAATGTATAAAAATTATAAAAATTAGTTACTTATTTTACTTGCATTATTATATAATTATGTATGTAACAGAATTATATAAATATAGTGTATATAATTATATTATAGTAATGATATTATTACTTATTTTGCAGTAGGTTCTTATTGATGCTATAACCGTATGTGTGTACTCAAATTGCTATTACTGTCATATTGTTCTAACTGAAAGACTGAAGGGATTGAAAAAGTCATAACTTGTTCATTTTCAATCTTTTTTATTTTCTTTTTTACAGGTTATAGAGCATCCCTTGGAGATTAAAAAGGCTACGTATGATGTCCAGCAACGAGTAAAACTCATAGAATTGTTCTATTCCAGTGAAAGATCAATTATTGAAACTAAGAGAAAATACCGGAAACATTTTTATGTCAGAATATCTCCTAACGATAACATGATTCGGAACCTAATCTCCCGGTTTGAAATAACTGGATCAGTCGGCGATCTTCAGGGAAGGGGTCCTAAGCGCACTGTGCGCACTGACGCAGCGGTGGAAGCTGTACGGCAGAGTGTCCTTGAGGATTCATCTGCCTCTACCCGTCATCGTTCTGCTCAACTAGGCATCGCCAGAACATAGCTTCAGAAGATTCTGAAACTGGATTTAAACATGTTTCCATACAAGATCCAAATGGTCCAAACTTTACTACCTCAAGATACTCAGCAGCGCCTGCAGTACGCCATTCGATTTCAACACCTAGCCAGAGATAACACCAACTTTTTAAGCAACTTGATAATGAGTGATGAGGCCCATTTTTATTTAAACCGGTACATCAACAAACAAAACCGCAGATATTGGGGTACTGAAAATCCTAGGGAATTACATCAGCATCAATTGCACCCCCAAAAATGCACTGTTTGGTGCGGTGTTATAGTTGAAAGAGTTATCGGCCCCTATTTCTTTGAAAATGAGGAAGGTCAGCCAGAAAGAATCAACGGGGGGGCCCTGTATAGGACAATGCTTGAAATTTTTTTACGCTCAGTGGTCGAAGATAATCAGGGGATATGGCTCCATCAGGATGTAGCTACTGCGCACACTGCCAGGGCGACGATGGACCTCCTGCGAGAAATTTTCGGTGAACGAATAATTTCAAAAAATGCTGAATTTGTTTGGCCTCCTTGTTTACCTGATTTGACGGCACCAGACTTCTTTTTGTGGGGCTACTTGAAAGAACGGGTTTATGTAAATAAACCTCGAGCAGTTCAAGAACTTAAGGAGAACATTTGAGCCGAAATCCGACGTTTACGACCTGAAACCTTGCGTACGGCCATGGAAAATTCTGTGGAAAAGCGTGTGTTCGTGAGCAGGAAAACGGTGGTCATTTGAGGGATATTGTTTTTCACACATAATCCTAAAAAAATCCATTAAATATATTTCCAAAAAAAAAAAAAAAAAATTAAAACATTTTTTTTTTAAAAGTTATTTTTGTTTTATATTATTCAGTCTTTCAGTGGCCACCCTGTATAAATGTAGAAGGCAGTGAGTAGATAAGAATATCAAAGGCAAAACTATTAATAATGAATAAACTACAAGTTGTGACAACATCACGAACAGCTACTGAAGCAGAAGCATCAATAATCGATGGAAGTACTATTCTCTGGGCAGTACACTGGCCAACTGAAGTAACTGTCCACGACTATGTTAACAACGTTTGCGACAACGTTTTTCTGAAGGCAAAGTTTTTTTATATATGTGGCACTCGACAAATACCATGATGAGAGAGACAATCAAGATTGATACAAGATTGGTCAGAGCTGGTCAGTTCGCTAGCAGAAGGCATAAGCTGAGTTTGACAACACAGAAAGTAGCACTTGCAGTTACCGAAAACAAGGCCAAGTTAACACAATTGATTTACCAACAGCTTGTGGCTGTTAACAAGCTCAGAGTTTTGGTTCACAAACTAGATATTACCGGGAAGGACCACACCATTCGAAAAACTGAAGAGTTGAAAAGAGACCTCATAGTTATATGTGACGACACCGACGTATTTATACCGCTCCTGTTCTTCTACACTTAGACTTCCATGCATAATGACTATGGAGAGCACATTTTCCTGGTGTACATGCGTTGACAGGATACAACACAGTGGCCCAGTGCTTTGACACTGGGGACGCAGCAGCAAATAAGGCACTTAATAGAGACAACTGCCTTCAGGCATTCGGAAGAACTGATTTGCAAACTGAAAATGTAGTAGAGGTAGCCACTTCTTTAATACTTTCATGGTTGCTTGTTATGAAAGTTCCAATAGAGGAAATACGAATATGTCTGATGCACTAGTCGATGTACGGTCGGCTAAGATTTCATGACGTAAGGAAACTGCAACCCTTGGCCTGAAAAGTCTCCCGCCCACAACAGAATATTTTGAGTTGAAAGTGCGTAAGTAGAATGTAAATAGCGGATCTGAGGCAACGGATTCCGGAGTAGGCACCAGGCGCCGGCCGACATGTGACGTCACACAACCGTCATCCTGGATCTGGGTAACCTTGAACTTGACCTTTGACCTTAACCCAACGACCTTGAACGCAAAAATTTCCAAAAATTCCCAAAAAACTTAAAAAATGTATCACAATATTAGTAAAAATGATTAAGTATTATTTAAAAAACTTACATTTCTGGAGGTTCCTCCACCACCACCCTTGCAAATTTTTTTATTGGTTATTTAATCGGTCAATTATTCGCGTCCGTTAATTAATCGGAAGGCCTCCATCCCCTTCCGCCCAACTAGGCCTCTTTTACCTCGACTCCAGATATGATTGTCTCCTTTGCTGATCATGTTGTTCCACTTCCTTTTCAAACGTAACGCGTACATGTTTTAACCATGCACACGTCTCTACGACTTGGGACGGGCTGCGCATCAAACACTTGTAACTCCGGAGAAAATAACATTTTTCTGATATTTTTTCTCACATAAAAATACATTTATTTACAGGGGAGCCCCAAGTATATGGTACACAGGTTTTTTAGAAGCCATGTTATATATAACTTTTGAAGACACGAATTCTTGGCAAAAAATTTTTTTGCTGCAGCCACAAAAAAAAAACTCAACATAAAATTTCGTTTCAGAAAACCATACAGTTCAATGCAGAAAAAATCACACAAATGTGGAGAGCATATGTACAAAAAAAAACAAGAAAAACATACAAGTGCGGAGAACATATATACAGAAATGGAAAAACTGTGAAAAAGCACAAACGATGAAATGCAGAAATAGCACAAATATGCATTGAACATATATACAAAAATGCACAAATGTGGAGAACGCACATACAAAAATGCAGGAAAAACAGACCAAAATGCAGAGGACATCTATTTACAAGATATTACACACAACCAAATGCAGAAGACATCTATATACAAAATGAACAAAAATTCATACCCGACAAAATGCAGAGGACACCTTAATATTATAATAGCCGTAGGGAAGCGTGCGTACACCATCTTCACATATGAGTCGTTTGTCATGTGTCCATCGTAGCGCAATATTGTTGATGCACTACGAATACAGAACACGCAGGTGTTTTTTTGCTTTTTATCTCGCATTTATATGTGTACAGTTTCGCTCGTAGCCCCACCAATTCGGTAATGATCGACCCATCACACTGATCCTTGAACTTGCCCACTAGTTTCTTGTTGATGGGCAAAAAGAATTTTCGGTTCGTGGGATAACCAATGGCGTCAAACTCTGCAAAGAACCGTGAGTCCGACACCATGTCCTCGTAGAAGTCCTGTGTTCGAATCTTGAACAGGAACGAGTCCATGTCTGTATACAGGAGCTCGATGTCTTTTTCATATCGGGCCTTCATTACATCATAGTNAATGCAGAGGACATCTATTTACAAGATATTACACACAACCAAATGCAGAAGACATCTATATACAAAATGAACAAAAATTCATACCCGACAAAATGCAGAGGACACCTAAATATTATAATAGCCGTAGGGAAGCGTGAGTACACCATCTTCACATATGAATCGTTTGTCATGTGTCCATCGTAGCGCCATATTGTTGATGCACTACGAATACAGGACACGCAGGTGTTTTTTTGCTTTTTATCTCGCATTTATATGTGTACAGTTTCGCCCGTAGCCCCACCAATTCGGTAATGATCGACCCATCACACTGATCCTTGAACTTGCCCACTATTTTCTTGTTGATGGGCAAAAATAATTTTTGGTTCGTGGGATAACCAATGGTGTCAAACTCTGCAAAGAACCGTGAGTCCGAAACCATGTCCTCGTAGAAGTCCTGTGTTCGAATATTGAACAGGAACGAGTCCATGTCTGTATACAGGAGCTCGATGTCTTTTTCATATCGGGCCTTCATTACATCATAGTNAATGCAGAGGACATCTATTTACAAGATATTACACACAACCAAATGCAGAAGACATCTATATACAAAATGAACAAACATTCATACCCGACAAAATGCAGAGGACACCTTAATATTATAATAGCCGTAGGGAAGCGTGCGTACACCATCTTCACATATGAGTCGTTTGTCATGTGTCCATCGTAGCGCAATATTGTTGATGCACTACGAATACAGAACACGCAGGTGTTTTTTTGCTTTTTATCTCGCATTTATATGTGTACAGTTTCGCTCGTAGCCCCACCAATTCGGTAATGATCGACCCATCACACTGATCCTTGAACTTGCCCACTAGTTTCTTGTTGATGGGCAAAAAGAATTTTCGGTTCGTGGGATAACCAATGGCGTCAAACTCTGCAAAGAACCGTGAGTCCGACACCATGTCCTCGTAGAAGTCCTGTGTTCGAATCTTGAACAGGAACGAGTCCATGTCTGTATACAGGAGCTCGATGTCTTTTTCATATCGGGCCTTCATTACATCATAGTGGAACATGTACATGACAGTTTTGGACATGTCGAGCACCGCAAACCCTGCGTAAATGGGCTTCTCGAAAAGTATGGCTTCGTGCTACAGTCGAATCAGGGAAAGATTTTCTTTGTAAATTTTCCTGTCAAGAAATGTCAGTTTTGCCACCAATTTTTTTTCATTAATTTTCAAAGAGATTATCATTGTTTGATAATTAAAAAAATCTTTCTCAAAATCGTTGGTAGCTGCCTGTCACTTTGCAGTATTTAAATCTATTTAAGGCCTTAGCCATGCAGTCTTAACGAACTGTAACACGTGGCGAATCTTGACGAGCTTCAAAATATGTTCAATAGCATGCCTGAGGTTATGGTAATGGGCGATATAGTGGCTCTTGTCTTCCATCGCCGTCATAAGCTTTTGCTGTTTCGAGCCCGGTGGGCACTGGTTGACGAGAAGAAATGGCAAATCACGGTGTTCCTCGTGCATGGCCGCAGGATAATCGACATCCACCTCCAAGATCCAACCGGTCACTCCATCGTCTGGTACGGATATGACGTCGATGTTCACATCAGCCCACTTAAAATTATGTATTGGCGATGGTAGGGACATGGCCCAACCATACAGGTTGTTTGCATTGAGGTACTGTAAAAAGATGGATGGCTTGCTAGGATCATATATTTCTGGCACATATAAGTGGTTTGCCACCGCATGTCCTTTGACACACTGTGCCACGCCACCACGGATGCCTTCCTCGACGAACATGTGCATTTCGCAGTATGTTAGAAACTCTAGCTCGACCCCTGTCATCCGCAGCATTGCATCGAACGCAAATCCTGGCGCGCTGACACAGTGCGCACAATCGAGATTGTGTGTTGACATACACACATTTTTAAAATTTTCGAAGACGTGCGTCAGGAGAAGAACGTCCGTCTTGAAGTACAACTCTGAATATTCTTTGAAACTAGTACAGCCAAACTCTTGCCATACCTTCTGGGTGTGGGCGTATTTTTCATAACTGATCCCAAAGTTCATCAGTCTGTTATAAAAACCCTCTTTCGGAGTCAGCTGCCGCTCGTCCAAATTCTCCCAGCTATCAACATAATCATAAGGGAACACACCTTTTCGTGTGACGAGAGGCAGGTGGCTTCCAATGAAGATCTTGGATGTGTTATTAAATTGATTTCGAGGCAGGTACACGGCCAAGGATGCCAGACTACGAGCCATGAACCTGAAGGTATCTACAAACTGGATAGAAAATATGTCCCCTAGCTGCTTTGAAAATGTGTTCATTTTTTGCTGGTTGTGAGAAATAATTAAAACATCTTTTCCATCATATCCCAGTTGTCTAACGATAAAATTCTCATTGTAGCTCAAGTTGTGGAAAAATATGACAACTTTCTTGGGGCATTGATGCAGCAAATTGCAGCTGGTGCAAGCAGGCCCTATGTACTCTCATGTGAAGTGGTCGTGGTCCTTCACCTTATAGTTGTTATGCGTGAATGGAGCAGCACAGTAGCAGCAGCTCATCGCTCTGGCATAGCTGATATTTTCTGAAGGTGTGAGTGGCTCCATCGGCTTCGATGTGGCATAAATATCTTTTACTTTGTTGCCGATATCTACAATTGCCTCCGTTAACTTTTTCTCTGCATCTTCCCCCGTGTATATAATGGGGCCCTGGGTCAATGTAGATGTTAGTGCTGCTGGAATGTCGTTTTGCTAATGCGACGAAATTGAATGTGTTTGGTTCAGATGGCAGGGTAACAGTATGGCGCAAGCCAAATTAGGAGCTAAAACCTGGGAACATACAATCTACTGTGAAACACAGTGGAGGTAGTATTATGATCTGGGGCTGTATATCTACAGTAGGTGCTGGAGAGGCTGTACGTGTCGATGGAACAATGAAAAAGGAAGACCATCTCAACACCCGTCAGCAAACCTACACACGAGGGACGATAATCTGGGCATTAGGAACACGTTTAAGTTCTACCAAGATAATGACCCAAAACAAAAGTCGTACATTGTCAAGAGCTGGCTTTTGTATAACTGTTCCAAAGTCATTAACACACCTCCTCAATCACCCAACCTGAATCCCATAGAAAATATGTGGGATGTACTCAAAAGAAGACTGCGTACTACAACAAGTAGGTCCACAAAAGAATTAGAGAAAAGGTTCAAGGAATGATGGAGTAAGATTGGCGCCGAATGTACCAGGAAAATAATGGCTAATATGCCACAACGCCTGCGAGAAGTAATTAAACAGAATGGCCATGCTACTAGGTACTAAAAAACTGTGTGTTTAATTTTCAAAGAGGATTATGTTTGTGTTTGAATGATGATGGCCGAACATTAAAGTGGCGTACTTATGCAGCATGGGATGACAAAATCATATTATTTGTTAAGTTGCATTGCTCATTTCAGTAATTGGCTACCGCTATATTTCATTTAAAGCACACAAGAATGATTGTGTAATATGATTAATGTTCATCTTCATTACTAATGTAACATAAGGCCATGAAACTGCGATAATCATAGGTGGCCGAATATTAATGTGAGCCACTGTAATTGCATTCCAACAAAATATTGAATTTCAGGGTTCCGTGCTCCTACCTTTCTTCGGTTAGCTGTCTAACGACATCTTTATCAATTTATGTCAAAAAAGTAAAAAAAATATCTTTCGACAACCCGCTCTCGCTTTTAGTTATGTATACTGCGCTACGTCACCGCAGCTCTCACTCTCTCTATTGTTTCATTTTTACGTGACTTTAGGGGGCACACGGCTGTCCGTGAACTCAACTCATTCGCCAAATTTTACTAAAATTTATTTATTCTGACTGTAAACATACTTGTTTCCATGATGGCAAATAACCTTTTTTGTAGGATATGTGAGAACAGGGTTATCTCAGTGTGTTCCCATTTCTTTTCAATTTTTTTAAACTTCCCTTTGGTGTATATTAGAATACTGAAAGGTTTGCACTGATTTCCCAGCATCTGACTCTAGAAAACACTTTACAGTTACCACCTCTGCATGTGTGATGAGAGTAGGCTGGAGGAACCAACTATAGGGAATGAGCCTGCCGGGGTACTAGCAAATACACGGCTCGGAATTTCATGCCAAGTTAACTTCTTTTGTAAAGGTCAAATGCTCAACTGTGGGCTAACTCATGCTAGAGGGTCGAGCGTAAATTATTTTATTCTTCTGTGTTTTTATTCAACAAGCAGTTTATTAAAATACTTATAGGAAAATGCAGAATTGCGAAGTAGACGACGAAACACCACGAGAAGAGTATCTCGACTGGGCAGAATCACAGCTAAACACGCGAGAGGCAGCTCTACACTGAATGACAAGGAGAGAACCTACAAACAAACACATATATTCTTATCGACAAACATTGAATAATTATACAAAATTTACAAATGAAATTATGGCCTAGTCATAAAATTGGAACTTTTTTTCTTTTCCTGTGAAACAAATATCGAGTGAGGCGTAAGTCCTCGTCTCACCGGTATCGATTCACCGATTACCATTTAATTTTCTATATATTATCGCACAAAAAAACTGTAAAATTTTCGTAACGCCAAAATTATATTGCAATTTTTTTACGAACATGATTAAAAAATGTAGGAAGCAACTAGCAAGATCTTTGCGTAACCTATGTACGCCTGCTCAGCTGTGCCTTGGCGCTAGTCCTTGCGACGTGTGCACAATGCGGTATCACGTATGTTAACTACCGCAACAACTGATGGGCCACTCGCTTCCTGCTAGGTCACTCGTGTAAATACTAAATGGGAAATGCATTTAACGATATAGTGTGTTGGTTTTTTGTAATATAAATTTATCGGAGACGCACTGTTATTCCTAACACACACACGGTTTTTCCCAGGCTCGTTAAAAGCGTATAGTACGTTTCCTAAACAAAGCGATCAGCAGAAGCGAAATAATATTTACTTACCAATAAACTAGAGAAGCTAGTCTGTAAGCATGATGACAGTAGAGGAGAAGCGCTCGGAATCATACGAAGCAAATCCACATGACAGAATGGAAGGAAGCAGCTATGTTTCTAGCTTATATCAGATTTTGGGAACTATTTTCTTGTATCACTCCGCGGGCGGTATCGGTCCCTTCTCTGCCACCCCCTATCTTTTACTTAATATTTAACGATTTGAAGGAAAAATTGCAATATTTGCATAATTTTCTAACAAAATAATTAATTTTGATATTGTTAATTTCGAATTTTTTTGAAAAGTAGAAAAATTTTACGAACATACCCTAATATTTTCATTTTCCCTCCCATTAAGGCTTTCTTCGTAGTGGGTCTTGACGACAGCTGCAAGGGGAACGCTCATTGTTCGGAAAGCAGTACAATTCAAAGTTAAATTTCTGCGACACGATGCAGGAAATTCCCATTGGTCATGACCCTGTGAACTTTACCCGATGAATAAGGAAACTTTGTAAGCAATTTCCATTGGCTGAGAGACAGTTCCGAACAAAGTTCGGACGAATGACAATGCAGGTGGGGGCCCGCCCGTGGTGATGAGCATGGCTCTGCACAAAGTTCAAGTCACGCAACAGCCAATTAGGAAGCGTGCTGGAGGCCCGCCGTGGTGATGTACGCGGCTCTGTACAAAGTTTAAGTTGCGCTACAGCCGATTGGAAAGCGCGGTGGGGGCCCACTCTGGTAGGGGACGGTTCGTAGCAGGGACCTGGACGTGGTTCTGTACGAAGTTCAAGTCTGCAACAACGAATGGTAAAGAATAGTGGGGGCCAGCTCGTGGTGGCGGACGCACTCGTGATGTTGCATTGTTCAGCAGAAAGTTCACATTTTTTCAAAGACAAATGGTGAAGCATCGTGGAAGTCCACCATGGAGCTGGCACTTTTAGTAAAAATTGCAAATACAATCATTAAAAAAAGTTTCTGTTCTGTACAGTTCACCCAGGAAGCGATAAAATATACCAAGGGACTTGGATAGATATTTTTAAAGCGAGACTATTAAACAAAATATCCACCTTTCAGCTTTGGAGATAGGACTACATAATTTTATTTTAAAATACGGGGAATTTATTTTAATTTGCGACCGATATGCACCTCACTTAGCACTACATGCATCACAATCAGCACCACACGCAGCCAATAAACACTGCAATCAGCACCACATGCACAACTATCAGCACCACATGCACCACAATCAGTACCACTATCAGCACCACATACACAAAAATCAGCACCACACACACCAAAATCAGCACCATATGCACCCCAACAGCACCACATGCACCACACACCACATGCACCACAATCAGCACCACAAGCACTACACGCACTACAATAAGCACCACATGCATCACAAACAGCACCACAATCAGCATCACAATCAGCACCACAGTCAGCACCACAATCCGCACCATATGCACCACAACCAGCACGACAAACAGCACCACATGCACCACTATCAGCACCACATGCACCCCAATCAGCACCACATGCACCACAAACAGCACCACACGCACCACATGCACCACACACACAAATCAGCACCACAATCGGTACCATACAGCTCTCCACACACCAATCCACACCAATCCATACGCCAACCCACCCACAAATCCACTCGAATCCCTACCAATCCACACCTCATTCTCCTGCTCATCCAATGCATGATATAAAACAAGCAGAAGAAAACAATTTTCATAATTGTAGGGGCTCATACACATTGCATGCCTCCCGAAAACTCACAGTCCTTTTAGACGAGATTATTTCAGAAAATAATTATAGTTTTATCGCCTATAAATCTATATTTGACTGATTGGTGTTCCGGTAGAAACTGCATAAAAACGTCTCCGGGTATGGAAATCCTGCCTGTCACATTTTAACATAAAATAAATAACCCTTTATATGAAATAGCACAAGGACCAAATATATTTTCACATTAAACAAAATCTATTCCTGGACAGGGCAGCCATGATAAGTTAGCAGCTAGCGAGTCTCTAGCAAGTTTTTTCAACTCATCTGGGAGGATCCTTCCCGTTCTAAGCATAATGTACATTATTTACGTTTTAAAGCAATTTTTTTCCGTGGCAACTTGGGTGTGAAGTTTTATTTCTTTCCCGTGGATTGTTACAAAATTTACTTCTGTGTGAGGGGTTAAACATGAACCATTTTTAAAAAGTATATTATGTTATTTTGAAACTGTGGCTAGCTAGCACGAAGCCCGCTGGGCGGGCAGCGCGCTGTAGATAGCTGTGAGCGAGCCACCGGTCGCCTGCGTGTTCAGCTAGTATTACAGAAAGAGCAAAGTACAAGTTATGCACGGCTGCCAACTCGTGAATACTGCACGTGGTACCAGCCCACCGCTGCCGTCGTCACTGCTGCTGCTGAAACGATGTATCTTTCATATGCAAGGACTCGCCTCCTAATTTTTTTTTTTTTTTTTTTTTTAGTCAGTGGTGGCTACATATTACGTTTCTCGGGAATGCCTCGCGATATGATGTGTTGGAGTATTTTAACTTAACAGTCCGCTCTAGTGGGCGATACTAAAATTAAATGGTCAGTAGATGTAGTATGGTGACGAAGGGGGTTGGAAGTGGGTGGAGGCCTGCCGACCAATTATTATCGGATGCGAGTAATTGATAGATTAAATAACCAATTAAAAAAATTGGCAAGGGTGGTGGTGGAGGGGCCTCTAGAAATAGAAGTTTTAAAAAACAATTTTTAAAATTTTTTTAATTACTTTTTAATACAGGATGAGTGTAAAGAATACTCCAACTTTGAAGGTATATAATATCAAAAACCAAACCACCTAAAACCTTGACTGACAAATCTAATGAACCGTGGAACCGTGACGTTTGTTTACCATAAATTCATAAATGTTCAATGTGACCACCATGAGCGGCCCGAACAACATCTACGCGATAATCAAACTCGTTCCACGCTCTTGTCAGCATGTCCGGTGTTACGGTTTGGATAGCGTTCGTAACTCTCGGTTTGTAGTGGCGAGGGGGTAGCGAGCTCGCATTCGACACGTCAATGTGAAGGGGACGCTCTGATGTTTCCTTTATATACCGAGAGATGGCACTGGGAGCGTCTGTCATCGCATTATGAGCGTGTGTTGTGTGTTAGTCCGCATCACGATGGCGACGGAACAACAGAAGGCGTTCTGCGTTAATCAGTTTGCTAAATGTTAAATGGTTACGACAGTTAAACGCAAATACGCAAATACGGTCGTCGTCCTCCCGATAGGTGAAGTATCGTACGTTGATTTTGTCAGTTCCCTGACACTGGGTGCCTTTGCGAAGGCAAAAGTTCCGGGCGGCCGCGTGTGTCCGAAGAGAATGTGCAATGGATTCAACAAGTGTTCGTTCGCTGTCTGAGGAAACCAACTCGACCAACTAGCCGGGAAATGCAAATCCCTCAATTGACGGTACAGACAGTGTTGCAAAAGAGATTGCTGTACAAACCATAAAGGTGACAGCTTGTACAGGTTTTTCCTGAAAGGGTTAACGAACTGAGACGTGATTTCTGCGCGTTTGTTCTTGCCCAGAACGAGGTGGACGACGCCTTCATGCCTAAGCTGGTTTTTAGCTATGAAACGAAGTTCCATACAAATGGCAAAGTGAACCGGCAAAACGTGCGAATATGGAGTCAGGAGCCTCCACATGAAACCATCGAACACGAGCGCGCTTCCCCCAAAGTGAACGTGTTTTGCGCTGTATCCAAAGACACTGTTTTCGGCCCTTTCTGTTTTCACGAGCCCACTGTTACGACCTCAAAACGAGAATAACGGACGCCATCCAAACCGTAACACCGGACATGCTGACAAGAGTGTGGAACGAGTTTGATTATCGCGAAAATGTCGTTTGGGCCTCTCGTGGTGGTAACATTGAACATTTATTAATGTATGGTAAACAGACTTCATGGTTGCACGGTTAATTTTATTGGTCAATCAAGGATGTAGGTTGTTTGGTTTTGATATTATAGACCTTAAATTTGGGGTATTCTTTTATACTCAACCTGTACATTTTAAAAGTTTTTTTGGCAATTTTTGAATTCAAGGTCATTCGGTAAATGTAAATGTTCTAGTTCAAGGTCATCGAGATCCAAGATGATGGTTGGGTGACGTCACGACATGTCGGCAGGCCGGCGCTTGGCACCTACTCCGTGATCCGTTCCCTGAGATCCACTATTTATATTCTACTTGCGTAGAGACAAATTTAAACTGCTACACGGACGTCGGCTTGTGAAGTCGAAACTGCAGTGCTTGATTCCACGTCATAAGAATGGAAGTCTGAATATATTTAAATGACTATTCTTGCTCCAGTACAACTGCCTGCAAATACAGCATTAGCTCCTCCAAAGATACTAGATATGATTCATTGTTCTTGTTCCTTTGACATATCATGCTTGACATCTCACTGACATTGAAATGTTGCCGAACAACTATGCACTATATTTTCATCATGTCGTGACCAGTCAAAATGCAAAAACGAAAAGAAGAAGAAAAACACACCAACAGAGCGTTGAACGAAAATGTGGGAAACGAGGATACGTTAATATTTCCGTGTTGTGTTTATTTCTCAATATATTCAAATAATTCGTATTATTTAACTTTGAATGACTTTATCTATACAGTTTTCAAACGACCTGTTGTGTATAACTTTCAGTGCGTCAAAAAAAATGTGGGACAGTTGGGCGTCATTGAGTTGTGCACGAATATATGCAAATTATGTTCTGGTGTTTATCTTTCAATATCATTGTGCTTTTTCATGCGTAAGTATGTCAGTGTCCTATAAAATAATAATTGAATTATTTATATATTTAAATATGTATATATTTATATTGTACATATGAAGCCACTAATGTTTATAATTGATTTTTATCTTTTTGTATAAATACGACTAAAAGTTTATCCAACAGCAATTGCAAACTGCTCAATATACTCCTTGACCATAAAAACATGGGCGTATATACCTTAATTTCTATGCTGGGACAATAATTAAATGGCTTCCCGAAATCACTGCAGGCGAATGCTGGGATGGTTCCTTGCTACAGGTCATGTCCGATTACTTCACCGTTCCTGCTTCTCCTAGCAGCTTGCTCCATCTCTAATGACCTCGCTGTCGACGAGACGTCAGGCCCTACTACGTATCTACCAACAAGAATTGAGGCAGATACGAGAAAAATAAAATATTTTTTAAACGATGGCAGCTAATTTTGAAATATTAATTGGATTTACGTGAAAAACTTAAATGTTTCAGGGCGACAGTATCACTAACATTGTTTAGTTGGGTCTAAAGGTAATATAAATGTAATATCTTTTATGCGGACTGGAGTACATAGTACACCTACCTGAACGTCGGACTAATGTGACATCTCGCGGTGTGTAGGCGTCATAGAGCTCACTTACGTGAGCGTAGTTTCCTGTTACCTTCTCGATGAGGTCCGGCCTCATGGCGATGGAGGCGCACGCCGACAGGAACCAGCAGTCGCCCAGTATGCCTTGCTTCACGTCGCCCCGGCTGATGCCGTCCACGAACATGGCTGGCTGCTCGCACATGTCCTGAGCACACACGAGCAGTGGTGAGCCAAGGAGCAGCCACGGGCTGAGCGACGTTTCAAGGACGAGTGTCCTTCGCAGGCCAGCCACCAGCGAGGTGACGCCCGAGCGAAGGGAATGGTGGCGCTATGAGAAAACCCACCGTCCGCCACGCGAAACTAACACGCTCGGATCCGACACCGAAGATGAGGTAGAACGATTATTCGTCTTCTGTGAATCAACTCAACAGTGGCCTACTCCGAAATAACACGACTGTCAAAGTCACGTGGTCAACAGTGCTGAATGAGTTTTTTAATATCTCAATTTTCAAAAGATGATCACTTTTATACAAATAAAATACTTTTACCAATTTGAATTTAATTATATTGCATTAAATATTAGCTGGAGGACGTATATACATCTCAAAGCATTTGTTTACTAATAAGTGTTCTAACTTCAAATACAATCAATGCGGTTTTTGCTAGTCGTGTTGGCAGAAAAGCAGTTCAATGTTGGGAAACGGAGACTGGATGTGCACTGCCAGCGAGATCAGTCTAACTCATCTTTAGTCTATGCTCGGATCCAGCCAGGCTCAAACCAAGAATGTTGTAGATAGTAAACCTTAATCCCCTTGGTTTGAACCAAGCTTTCTGCATGCAGTCAGTTTTATGTTCGGTTCACGATAAATTACGTGTGCGTAAGTGACGTCTGCGTGGAACGTTAATAAAAATGCGTGGTTCATTGAGAATGTACATGTCTTATGTTAAACCTATCACGCACGACTAGAAATTTACTTATTTTTAGTAAAGTAGAGATTTATTTGCAAGTATAATAATTCAGACGTATTATTTAAAGCAGTAAAAGAAAAGAAAATTGTACATTTTCTTTTAGAAATTAGATATTGAAATAAATACAATTGATTTACTTTTATTATTCTTCTACTATTTAATTATTTTGGCTAAATGCTTTATATTCACGACACAAAATAAAATATTGCCGTTTTCACACATCTACACGTCTATGATATTCCACGTAAGGTGATGACCTTGTACCGTTTAGTATGAATACCATATTTCATCTCTATACGTACACGTTCAACACGTACATGTTCAAAACGTACAAGTTTTCTCCGTAAACCTACCCTTAGCTGCTACAACCCTTATTCAATTCCTAACGGCTGAAGTTAATAATCTGGTTGCACTGTAAAATAAGTTACATGTTGTAAAAATCTGTTACACTATTAAGAGTAAAAATTAAAGCTCTTGCCGGCAGTAAGAGTATACAGAAGCAAAGATGATTGAATGTTCTCATTGGCTGGCTGTAAATAATTTTAAATAATATAATTCATTTTCCTATTTGTTGTGAGTATATTTCAAAGTGTCCTTATATTTGATTTTAGGACCGTTCCTCTAAGATTCAGAATACGTATTTGAATGGAGGAGAATTATTAAGCAGAATTTCGATTCGAGAATCGCCAGTTTCACTTCAATTAGGATTATCGTGAAAAGTTATTGAAAGTGAATGGCTTGTCTTAGAATATGCTGCGAGACTTTGAACCGGTATCTCAAATACATTTATTTAAAATGGCTTTAATACAGGTTATCATCGTCATCGACTGAAATTTGCGAAAAGCCAACACTTTCAGGCGCTGCTTTTTCCTGTTTACCAATGGTTTTTGTTCAATTTATCTTGAGATTCCATCGACTCGTGAGAAAGTGCTTGTTAAGTAAAGCGTTACGTTTACGCGAAGAGAAGGTTGAACAGGTAATTCCAGATTTACCAACAACATGACTCGGAATGCTCAGAATATGACCTCCAGGTGGCTAAGTTAAATTAGTTTGGAGTATGTCAAGTAACTTTTTTTTTACGTTTTGTACACAACAGAGGCACGTAAAACCAAAACACTGCAAAACAAGTTCCATTGAACCGTATGGGCCGAAGAATGCCATTACGATTATTCCAAGAGTGCTGGTTTTTAAAATAACAGGAAAATAATGTTTTTGTATTACCTTGTGGTGTACGGGTATTACATATACATATCTTGTCTCGATTAGAATAGAGATTATACGTGTAAAGTATTTGTTATTTGTTTTTTGCCTTTGTTTATGTTTAATGAATGTGCTATAATACACATGCATATTTAAATCACCTAAAATGAAACCATATTAAGTTGAGGACTCCGGCAGGAGTACAACTTTTTATACCCCTTATTCGTAATTGAGTAGCGGTTTCCATGAACTGATTCAGTGGACGAATTTTAAGAATACAGAACAATCTTGAACTCCAGGTACAATTTCTGTAACCTAATTCTTTATGGAAAATGGAGTAGAAAACATAATATGAACTATTGTATTTAATAATTATTAAGGGAGAGAGACATCCTGGGAATTAAAAGTAATTATTCGCGAAATTGAAGAAGCTACTTGAGGTCAAACAATAAATTCGTGAATAATGTTAGCCCTATTTGATATCTGATATCTGTAAACATCCCCAAGTGATAACATCGCCTGTTATTAGGAAATTAGGGCGTGCCATGCTATTAATCAACAAAAGTGTTACTCGCGGAAGTTTATCGATTGTTGTGACGTAATAATCAGGTGTACATTAAAGGAAGATGCAACGTTGCTGTAAGGCACACTTTCATGCTAGCGGTTCTTGAGAAAACATACAACGTTTGAAACGGCGCCGTAGGTTGCGTTAAACTTGAATAGACCATAGTTTTAAAAAACCCGGTTGGACGGAAAAATACGTTTTCATGTAACCAGTGTTTTGATCACGATATGAATGCGTTTTGACAGTTATGTTGTCAGAAAAGTTAAATGCTGGATTTGAAAGTTAGATAGCTACGTAGCTGGCATCGGCTTCCTACCCCGCACTTATGGACGCTGCCTAGTGTGAGAGTGGCCGTCCGAAATGATAAAGTTTTACACGATAAATGGTTCTGTATCTTCGCTACCTTTAATATTATGACTTTCAAACCAACAATATGGCGTGCCTTGTGAAGAGAAGAATTATGTTACAAGAGAGCAAATAGGTGTAAATTAATAAGAGTTTGAGTTTTGTAGTTTACCAATATCAATTTACTCGCAGTTTTCAGGGCATTAAAAACTTTACAAAACACTTTTTGCAGAAATGTGAGCCGGGCAAAGATGGACCAAGTGTTTTTTGTTTGAAAGCGATGTCGTGAAATATGATCGAGACATGACCAAAAAATAGTTTATAGTCCTACGGTTCCTTCCAACTTTTCTGAAGCACTGCTAAAGTTGTACTTACAGGATATTCCTCCGTCTTAAGCCAACAAAGCTTAACTTAGTCTAAAAAATTACACCAAAGGGACAACGCACCACACTCGTGCGCAATCAGTGTAATAGTATTTTGCGTAAAACTATTTCTTACTAGCCACTACCAACAAACCAATTTCCTCAAATGTTTTTATTCATATTAATTTTATTATATATCAAATATTATAGTTTATACATAAAATGTAATTAAAATTACAATTTAATCTAAAGTAAGTTACTTTTATTTTAATTTTTGTTAACACAAATATTAAAAAAATTGTCATGCATAGTATAATAAAAAAAAAAACCAGACCCATCATACATGGGGTGAATTTTCAAAGGTTTGATTAAAAATGTGTGAATACACCGCGAATAGACTATAACATGTAACACTGCATCCTTTCGCTTGGCCGGTCTCGCACTAGGCAGCCGCGTTAAGGGTAGCTTTGGTCACGTGCGTTGCGTGGCTAGCGCTTCATTACCTCCCCTCGGGCTCCATTTCCGGCCAGAGAACTGAGGTGGAAGTTTTCGTTTGATGGTGGATTTCCTCTTGTTACTCTCTCTTCTACTTTCGGTACAAATCAATTAATTTCAGANGGAAGTTTTCGTTTGATGGTGGATTTCCTCTTGTTACTCTCTCTTCTACTTTCGGTACAAATCAATTAATTTCAGATTGGTATCATTTTTATTACACTTTATAAAACCTTTATTTTAAAATGTTTCATATGATGACTACATTATACAATATCTAGAAGTATGGAGTATATACATCTCACTGGCCTTGTCTGCCCATATTTCAGAAATACTCGGCAACAGAGGCCATTCATCACCTCAACAATCATACGAAATTTAAATCACTTCTGGTTCTATAACATTTTCTCCCTTGACAGCCGGTCTTCTTTCGAAAAACCACATAGGATTCTGAACAAAAACCTCATTAACATGATTCATAAACGAGTCACTGTCTGATAAAGCCAAATAGGTTATCGCTTCACACTATCAGTACCTCTAGACTTCTTATGACTAGTACGCTATAATCTAGATCTCAAAAATTGTCCGTGAATTTACTATACCATTGTATACACTTACTGAGAAATCACTATTGATAAAGTTTATTTTTCTACANAAATTGTCCGTGAATTTACTATACCATTGTATACACTTACTGAGAAATCACTATTGATAAAGTTTATTTTTCTACATCTACGTTAGCTTTCCTACATTTTTTCGTACCTTTATATTGTAGCATTTATGTAATTGCATCACTTTGAATGGTATATTATCCGTACTATATATAGGTTAAAAACGTCCATTGTGGTTCAGGAAGTTAACTGAAAATTTCGTGTACAGTTAAGGTGAGTATAGACTGTTCACTGTAAAATGAGCTCTTTTGAAATCAAAATTTGGAAAAAATACTACCGCCCATAACTACAGTGCACGTTGGAATGCGGGCTCCCAAGCGAAGAATTAAAGATACTCCTGAGACTCGACGTTGTATTACAAGCATAATGTTTTAATTTTTTTTCCAGTAAGAAATGCAAATGGCAATATTAAGTTTCCATATAGTGGAAGGATATAACGTAATCAGATAAGTAGATCCTAAGCAGTGTTTTCGNTATAACGTAATCAGATAAGTAGATCCTAAGCAGTGTTTTCGAAAGTGCTCAGTTTACAGCGGACAGTGTTTACCTGGGGCCGAAGCCAGACGATGTCGCCGAGCAGTGGGTCGTCAGGCCGGGAGCAGCTGAGTGACTTGCTGCTGGCAGGGAAGTCGGGGTCAGAGAACAGCTGACCCTCCTGCACGTCCACCGTCTGCCTGCGCGCCTCGGGGCTGCCCTGCAACACGTCGTCCTATCAGGCCGAGGTTGGTAGACAGAGCCAACCTACCTGGTGCTAGTTACCACGTCTGAGGCAGAGAATACACTACTGTTATGCTCTGAACTGACCTGCAGAGTTCTTGGCACTTCAAGCGACGATCTCGTAATTTTATTGCTGGAAAGTCTGTTAGTCTGTTGCAAGGTATAATGCATGACCCTCAAATGTTTTTGTTTGTATCTGAATAGTATATTTTGAGATAGGGCGCTTTGAAAAAACCGTTTAAGATATCTGAAATGCGGATATCGTGAGAGCACTCAGCAGGTTTCTTTTGAAGTGTGTGTTATTTTAGCAAATCAACACACTGGACGCACGTTTAATTGTTTCGTGAGGGAGACGTGTATTTCAAATAATCTGCCAAGAAGTTCAAGCTTCGTCTAGGCGGGTCCCTTAACGTCTCGTCTACAGCGAGGTCATTCGAGACGTAGAAAACTGCTCAGAGAAATAGGAGCAGGGAAGGAATCGGCCATGGTCTATAGTAAGGTACCATCCGGGTATTCGTCTGAAGTGATTTCGGGAAAACCATGGGAAACCGAAATTAATATGGCCAGAACGAGAATTAAACCCGGGCCCTCCTGAATGCGAGTTCGAAGACTCGCCACTGTGGCATCTCGTTCGGTCCCATCCGGCCGAGAACTGAGTCACGTACTGTCGGCTGACATTCTCCTAGCTGTCTGCATGACTCGCCGTACTGCCATAGCAATACAACACCGATACTCGTGTTTCAGAATCACACTTATCTCATTGCCTATGTCCTAGTTCCACGAAAAATAACATCAGAATTACGAAAGGGTAAAGACGCACACCAACATCAGAAATTTCCCTCAGATGAAGACAACTTTTACACACGTCTAAACATCAAATTACTAAATCCTAAGTTAAAAGAGGTATAAAATGAATTTCTGCATAGAAGCAACCACGTGTTTTAATATTCAGTAAAAGAAATGCGGGAAAATAAAAATAAAAACCTTGCAAGCGAAAATAATATTTAATAATCCTGTTAGTTGGCGCAGAACACAAATCCAACATATACGAGAAAATAGCAACCGATTAAAACGATAAAGTAATCATAGCACAATACTCAGGCAGATAAAAATGATGATTATTGAAGTACGGCATTATGAAGCACTGAATACAACGAAACAAAACTGAGAAGGCAAAATAAATACAAATGAGACGGTGAACAAAAACGAATTAACGTTAGTCTAGTTGCAAGGAAATAAAAGGATGNAGGCAAAATAAATACAAATGAGACGGTGAACAAAAACGAATTAACGTTAGTCTAGTTGCAAGGAAATAAAAGGATATTAATGTAATTCATACAAAAATAATGAAACCTAATGCAAAGATTCACAATCAAAATCAACAACTGATATTTCACTTATAAAGATGTTTTTAAAAAGTGTTTGACAGACATTGAGATAAATGCGAAGTACGTAAATATCAAGTTGTTCAGAAATAAATAGCGTTTTTTTACCTCACATAAATACTGAGTTTTGGAAGGGAGCAATCATATACGCAAAAGTAGTCTCCGTTAATAATGAAAATATTTCTGCTTACGATTCGTAAGGATCTTAATCTCGTCGCTGAATAATCATAGCTATCGTGAAGCCAGGAATTCCAAGAAATTTCTGCACTATCAGCGTTTTGGAAGATCTAGTTTTTCAGGATGTAACTTAGATGCATCGGCACAGAATTTTTCAAACTAGAGACGGACTGTTCGTTCTACGCCTACGTCTACGCTTCATGCGCTCACGCATTACGATACGTTACTGCTACCGCATGTTCCAATTTGAACTCTTGCAATAAAACGACCCGTCAATGGCGCTGTTCCAAGATGTTACACAGAGCACTGTAACCCGTCCTGTGATACTTGCATTTGCACCGCCATTTGACATGGTATTCATATTCTTGTGCCATTTGATAAATATTGCTCACTGCTCTATAGATACCATACAGTAATAAAGCAGGGAAGGTTGAATGTTGATATGGCAATATCGTATATTTCGCCATTTATTTGGAGCATTCTGGTTTAAAGTGAAATCCAGCCAGACAGAACATTTTGATAATCGTCCAACACTTTTTGCTAAGTCACATTAAATTACTGTAAAGATAAAAGACAAAATAATTCCACTAAGCAGATTTCAAAAGTACAAGCAATATCCTAATTAATGGCTTCCTTCTTTCATACAGTTAAACTCTATTTATAAAAACCTCAAACGTCATTCCAAATTTCAACGATTTATTTTTACAGGTTTCTTAAAGTGAGTTTGAAAAGCATTTAAATATAAATATTAAGTGTAAAATTTAAAGTTACGCCCACTGCTTACACTATACCGACAATGCTATTATCTGCGGGCTGAACTAAAATTTGCAGTTACTGGCAACACCAGATGATTATTTAGACAATGTAATTCTAAGATTCTCTTTACAAATATCGTGTTGACGAACTTTAAAAGAGATGAAAGACAAATATTCATGAGGTGATTCAAAAATGCTTTGGGTACAACTGTACACATTTGCTGGCGATACGACAAACGAATAACAATCGGTGTCAAAACACCTATCTAAACATATTAATGTGCACAACTGAAAAAAAAAAAAATGCTTCCTGTTCATTGGGAAATTTAATCTGGCAGAGAACACAACAGTCATTTCGTAGCTTAACTGCAGACATAGCATTAACATAGCACTTTTAGTATGGGGATAGTTTTTAAATGTTTCGTACACATTTCCTTGTATAAAAGTGGTTACATCACCCAAAGATTTTCTTATAAATACAGGATATTGCTAAATAAAAGTACAGCCAGGTGTGTTAGGAAGGGACTAGACAAGTACATTTAATTTATGAACCCACGCATGGAAATGCAGGCGTTTACCACATTGTTGAAAGTACACTGCGCATCGCCTGCCAATACGCAACCATTTGTAACACACAGCGCTGGTTGCAGTACCATTAGGCGTTCCAGAAGCAATGTGCGTCTGTGTAAAAGTTTGTTTAAAACGTTTAATGGTAATAGATTTAGCTCAATATAAATGTCAGGGAGTGCGCGAATTTCCGAAACATAAATTCACGAACATAATTTGAACTTATTCATATATTTCGATTGGGTTTGTTTTATTGACTAAGTACTATTTGTACATAAATGAACAAATCCATCACATACAGCAAGAGTTGACACAATCCATAGTTTTAGAATAAATTAGAGTTGAGAATTTTGTATAATGTATATAAACTACAAAATCAGTAAATAGGTAAAAGTAATCGATTCAAAATTAATAAAAGTTTATTTTATATTTACAAAGTAATGGATATAGTTCATAATTTCAACTGAATATAATCTTCTAAAAATCTTATGTTAAACTTCAAGTAATATAATTNGTAATGGATATAGTTCATAATTTCAACTGAATATAATCTTCTAAAAATCTTATGTTAAACTTCAAGTAATATAATGTTCAGAATTATAAAGTAGTTGATAATAATATTTTGTTGGTTTAAGACTATTATTTTGGGAAGTTTACTGATTTTGTTGTTTTTTATCCGTAATTTTTGGCAAAAAGTTCGCAATTCTTTAATAAAAAACGGTGAACTGATATGTTATTGCTCTATATGATAGTTACCAGCTTTCAAATATCTTGTTTATAAACGTAACCCCATAAAAAATATTAGGTAGTTCAAATTCTGTTCTTGATTTTATGTTTCGGTAATGCGTGCACTGCGATGCCTTTCGCAGCTCTTAAAGACTCGTCGACAGCGAGGTACTACTGACTTGGACAATGAGATTCGGGGAAGAATACTGCCGTGACCTGTAGCTTAGTGTGATACCACTGTCGNGGTACTACTGACTTGGACAATGAGATTCGGGGAAGAATACTGCCGTGACCTGTAGCTTAGTGTGATACCACTGTCGATCGGCATATTTGAGACGTGATGGCAGCACCGTTACACACCGCAGTCACCTAAACTACATTTTACAACTAACCGTGAAGTTAACTTGTATCCTGCACTTATCGAGCACTACACAATGTATAAGTCATATATGCTTTAGGGTAAAAACTCAAGCAATGCAAATACCAGACTGCAAAATGTCTCTACACGGCACGACACACTAACCCATACTTCACTGTCGCTTGTTTATTGACAAGGACTGACATCTGCACCAAGCGGGTTCATTTTAGGAAAGTGTTAAACAGAATGACTGGTTTGAGTTTCGTGTTATTTCTGGAGCCACGCTACAAAACATTTTATTTTACTGGAGCAACATTCCAAGAATATCCCAGCCACGAAATTAAATACAGCGCATTCAGGTTTTCATTATGAAACTACCACAAGCTCATTTAGGTGAAACGCGTCCTTCATGGTGAATAGTCNACAGCGCATTCAGGTTTTCATTATGAAACTACCACAAGCTCATTTAGGTGAAACGCGTCCTTCATGGTGAATAGTCTCAGATGGGTAAACAAACGTTTATAACTAGGGAGTGAGTTAGATGATCGGGGTGGTAATATGTCATAAGAAAGGGCTATCTAAAGAACACTCGTACACACAATAGCGATAGTATCACCACAAGAATTCATTTCAATAGGATAGAACATTAACAGGTAGTTTTTTCTCTTAACTTAGTATCCGTATCTGTACTCATCTGCTTGACCGAACTCCTGAAATGCACAAAAACNAGGTAGTTTTTTCTCTTAACTTAGTATCCGTATCTGTACTCATCTGCTTGACCGAACTCCTGAAATGCACAAAAACTGCAAGGCGTGGATGTGTGCCAGATCCTTACCATAAGTTCCAGTATTTCATCAATAAAATCTTCTTCGGGCAATGGGTCGTCGATGACGTCACCTGGCTGACGCGTCTCGATACACGTGTCCAGCACGTCATCCTGAAACCATTCTCGAACATTTCCACCACAAGACTTCAGTTGTGACAACAAACAGTAACAATATTATCAATTTTAGCGTACTGTGCGTATAGACAAAAACACAAGAAAAGAAATTTGAGAGTAGACCAAGGTATTTTCTTGCATAGCTAGCTGGATATACAAATTTGTAAACTTAGACTAACTTTAACGGCTGGTTTGAACTGTATTACCTGTTTTACGTGTTCATGCATTTTTGAAGTAACAATACGCAGTATAGCTACGTACAGCACTCTTCAGCGTCCTGNACCTGTTTTACGTGTTCATGCATTTTTGAAGTAACAATACGCAGTATAGCTACGTACAGCACTCTTCAGCGTCCTGGCCACGTTTATCGGCAAACCGTTACCTAAGTAAGATAGATATTTGAGTGCAAGGGAAATTGTGACAATTGCAACATTTTGGGGGGGTGACTGGGTCATGTGAACACGACGTATGTCAAGTGCAGACTATATATTTATAAAAAAAGCATTATAATAGNGGGGGGTGACTGGGTCATGTGAACACGACGTATGTCAAGTGCAGACTATATATTTATAAAAAAAGCATTATAATAGAACTTCTGCTAAAAATATAATTAGCTATAATTTTTCTAAAGAAAAAATTTTTTCTTGGAAAAAATATTTGAAATTTCTTGTGTCTGTGTTCTTTGGTTTATGAGCTGGGTGCCTGTATTTGTGGCTTACAGTAAAATATTCATATGTTGCATTTAGAAAGATATTTAAACAATAGTTCACTTCCGGTGTTCACGCCATGTTTTATATATATGCGTATTTATATAATTATACCAACTCCTAGAATAAACTGTTTATTATAATGTAGCACTGTTTGATCTCTTAGCACTGCGATAAGATTTTTGTAAAAATATTTTGCTTAACATATTATTAAACTATTAAATATGATGGAAGATGTTAATTAAAAATTCATCTACCAATATATTCCAACTACATGCATTNTATTATTAAACTATTAAATATGATGGAAGATGTTAATTAAAAATTCATCTACCAATATATTCCAACTACATGCATTTAAAAAAAAGAAAATATTCAGTTATTCAAACAAATAATTCTAAAGAATCTTTAAAGGAAAGTTACAGTCACTAGGAGAAACTTAAATAAAATATATATGCGTAAATTTGTACATTTATGTGTAGCGACTGCTTTTCCTTNAGGAGAAACTTAAATAAAATATATATGCGTAAATTTGTACATTTATGTGTAGCGACTGCTTTTCCTTTCGAATTTCCACACCTACTTCAACAGTATCTGAGTCTTATCCATATCACGAAACAATCAATGAATTATTAGGAAAATTTGGGTAGGATATTGACAAGCACCAAAACTGTCGCTTGGTAGAAAGTGTTTATACTGGTGTCTAAAGGGCCAATTTACTACTT
>NQII01000939.1:0-12517 GCA_002778355.1 Clitarchus hookeri
TTACCCGATGACAGCATGGGATGGTGCTTTTTGACTACAGTAACAGGTGAGGCCACACCAGTGATCTTGAGGAGTGGAGACCTTAGCATAGAAAACAATGTTTACATAGCAGAAATAGAGGATGAATATATTTTGGGGCTTGATGTAATATGTAGACGGGTACTGTCTTGATACTCGACTTAGTGTGCTACAGGTAGGCAGTACAGAGTTGGTGTCAACACTGCATGATTTGTCCTCCAATTAGGTGCCCAGTAGTATGTGGTCAGCCCGAAGTGCTGCCTGCTTCTAGCGAAATTGTTATTAGAGGTAGGTGTGAAGGAAAGTTTATTAGATGTTTGGGTCTAATTCGAGTCAGCAGAGAAGATTGGTGTGCTGTCAAGTAAAGTTGTTGAAGCAAGAACTTTGCTCTCTTCTAACACTGACAGTTTTCCAGTTAGAATGATACATTTGTTTTGAGGAGGGGGCCACAATGGGTGTTTGCAAACATGTCACACCGGTACTTCCAAATGTTCCAGGAGATTCGAGAGTATTACTATTAGACTGTCATTTGCCATAGGTACTATATATATATGCAAATACTGCAACCTCTCGGCCACCATACTTTTGGTATTTTAATGCAGCGCTCTTAGCCAATGAACCATCCTGCACCTCGGTGGGGAAGAGAGATCACGCCCTCTCATCGCAGGTGTTCCGAGCTATACACCTGAGGTAACCAAATCCAAAAGCCCTAACTTGATTCACAAGCTATGCCAAAAAACACCCTTCCTTAAGGTTCTGAGACCCTCGTACTCAGAAACCAAGCTTGTGGTCTGGCCAGGGTACTACCTGGACCACTAGTGTCTTACCAGAAGACAACCGGAGCAGGTTGCTACTCACCGCCCGGTCTTTCTTTGAGGGGACCATAAGTACTAGAGGAACTGCAAGCAAGAACAAAGGATAATGTTAACTGGCGATAGGTAAAAGCTGACTGTGAACTACTGAGAAATGGGGATGCCTTCTTATGTCAACCAATGCACTGCCCATTTATACATTTTGTACGCGATACTACTGCCATCTGTATATTTGCATATTGCTATCCCNCTAACTTGATTCACAAGCTATGCCAAAAAACACCCTTCCTTAAGGTTCTGAGACCCTCGTACTCAGAAACCAAGCGTGTGGTCTGGCCAGGGTACTACCTGGACCACTAGTGTCTTACCAGAAGACAACCGGAGCAGGTTGCTACTCACCGCCCGGTCTTTCTTTGAGGGGACCATAAGTACTAGAGGAACTGCAAGCAAGAACAAAGGATAATGTTAACTGGCGATAGGTAAAATCTGACTGTGAACTACTGAGAAATGGGGATGCCTTCTCATGTCGACCAATGCACTGCCCATTTATACATTTTGTACGCGATACTACTGCCATCTGTATATTTGCATATTGCTATCCCATGACTTTTGTCACCTCAGTGTATCTCCGCACCATATTACCTCCCTGTGTCAAATTGCATGTGAAAAGGATTCTGATGTGATTATGGCCACACAATGGGAATTAACAGACTTTGAACGCAGAATGGTAGTTGGAGCTAGACACATGGGACATTCCATTTCGGAAATGGTTAGGGAATTCAACATTCCGAGATCCACAGTGTCAAGAGTGTGCCGAGAATACCTAATTTCAGGCATAACATCCCACCACGGACAACGTAGAGGCCGACCCCCTGCACTTAATGACCGGAACCAACGGCGTGTGCGCAGAATGGTTAGTGTTACCAGACAAGAAACACTGTGTGAAATAACCACAGGAATCAATGTGGGACGTACGACAGACGTGTCCGTTAGGAATGTGTGGTGAACTTTGGCTGTACTGGGCTATGCCAGCAGAAGACCGACTAGAGTGCCTTTACTATTAGCAGGATATCGCCTGCAGCGCCTCTCCTGGGCTCGTGACCATATCGGTTGGATACTAGANCGTAGAGGCCGACCCCCTGCACTTAATGACCGGAACCAACGGCGTGTGCGCAGAATGGTTAGTGTTACCAGACAAAAAACACTGTGTGAAATAACCACAGGAATCAATGTGGGACGTACGACAGACGTGTCCGTTAGGAATGTGTGGTGAACTTTGGCTGTACTGGGCTATGCCAGCAGAAGACCGACTCGAGTGCCTTTACTATTAGCAGGATATCGCCTGCAGCGCCTCTCCTGGGCTCGTGACCATATCGGTTGGATACTAGACGACTGGAAAACCGTGGCTTGGTCAGATGAGTCCCGATTTCAGTTGGCAAGAGCTGATGGTAGGCTTCGAGTAGAGGCGGATTATCTGTAAGACAAACTAGGCACGTGCCTAGGGGCGCGAGGTTACAAAGGGGCGAGCACAAGGAATTTTTAAAAAAAGAAAAAATAAATAACATAAAATTAATTGTGTCAGTAAGTATGCACCTATTACACAAAATAAAAAATTCTTTATTTCTATAGAGATGTAGAGCTTCCGAAGCGTGCTCTGTCTTCTTGATGATTCCTACATCGCCTGATTTCATAATAGAAGTTGGTAAGATACAACTGCAATGTTGCGCGTTCGTCGCGTATATCGCGAGCATCGGACGTTGCTAGATTGTTCGTCGAGGGTGCGGCGCGGTGGCGGGAGAGAACCGGCCGGTGCCGAATGAGTGACACGACTTTCAGCTTTGTTGTTGTCGGTTACGCGCGCTTCTATTGTTTACGTTCTCGCTGCGGTATTTGTGTGTAATTAGTCCATTACGTTTTAGTTTATTACTTAAAGAATGAGTGAATTGAAGAAAAAACCTAGTGGTGCAGCAAATAAAAGGAAGGCTAAGGGAAAAGAAGAAAAACATCAAAATGTAATAAAGCACACGTAAAATATCGACACGTTTTGTTCAAAATCAAAAAGGGATGATTTGGAATCTTCTAACGCAATTCACAGTGCGTCTGCTACCGACCTTATTCAATGCGAAATTCCTACTAGNGAAAAGAAGAAAAACATCAAAATGTAATAAAGCACACGTAAAATATCGACACATTTTGTTCAAAATCAAAAAGGGATGATTTGGAATCTTCTAACGCAATTCACAGTGCGTCTGCTACCGACCTTATTCAATGCGAAATTCCTACTAGTTATAAACAATCACAAGATTTGTCAGTGCCCACGCCGCCTACTCCGTCAGTAGTGGAAGTTGTGCGGCAGTCGCAAAATAGGCTGGTTATCAGGGATTGCGCCTAGTCAAGTGGAATATCAATAACGAAACACAAGAATATATTGCACTGAATGGCTTTAATCAAAATATAAACGCAGATTTTTCATTAAGTAAGAGAATATATGAAGATAAAATCTCACGTTTTTTTTTTACAAAAACAATGTTTGAACGAAAGTTATTAAATAGTGAAAAACGTCCAAGGAAATGGCTTATTTACTCTCCAAGCACAGGAAAAGTTTATTGTGGACCTTGTTTATTATTCGGTGGTGGAACTAGTTTTGGAAAACAAGATATTAGTTTTAATGTGACGCGAACCGCATGTTCACGAGTCCTTCTTGCCCACTGTGACTGCCGCAGTATGTCCACACCAGACGCACCACACTGACAGGCTTGTGGGGACAAGAAGAAGTGCATTAGTGTTCTAATTTATTTATTCAGTGTATTTGCTAATAGCGTCAGTGTATGGTTAATTAATAATTTGTTTTGTCATCGGAGACAGTCTGCCCACCCACAGTCAGAGACATGTGACATTCTACATTTGGCAGTACTGTGGCTGGTACAATACAAACATTTAGGAATAATTAATAATTTTTATTANAATTAATCATTTTTATTATGTATTTGCGTAAGGGTAATTATGTTTTCTTATGTTAATTTAGTTCATATGATTTTCCATCGCATAATTATCTTTCAGTGTATAGTGTGTTTCACGGCATGGCGTCGGCTGCGCTTAGGTGGCGAAAGCCGGCGCACGCTTCCCCCCAGTATTCGCCAGCGATTGGACGAACTCGGACGCTCTCCCACTCCGCAGAAGCCCTAGCAAGGACATCATCTGTCGAATAGTATCTAGTGGCATCCATAACATTGTAAATCATTATCATCATCTCTTTCATTATTTAACTTGCATAGCGCCGAGGGGAGAGCGACGTTATTATTTATCGGGAATCGTAAAGTGCATTTCGAGCTTCACATTATAAGACCACGTGGTCGCTTGTAGCTCCGGGCCATTCAGACCACGTGTCTTGTGGATAGTTATGTGTACAATAATGGGGTAATAAATATCTTATCACGTACTACTTTATTTTATTGATAATTAAGTACAGCTTACGAGGTGGCCGACAGCCTCGGCATAGTGTGTATGACGGAGTGTTTACCAGAGCCCCTAGGCCATCGACGAACGACCCTACATCTCATCAGCTCACCGCAGAGCTGTGGCGCCAGGCACATATCACTTCACAACTCTGGGAACACCGCGGATCAAGTAGGCTTTTTTTCACCGTAGCCAAGCTTGGTCACGTCAAATGATTGGAAGAACGCTTCGATTAGATTAGAAAGCCACGAAAAATCATGTGTACATAAAACATGTGGTTTGACCTTGCAACGTAGATCTAATTGTCGGTCGTGTCAATCATTAGCTCGCCGCTCAATTTCTAGAAGAGTTAACTTATTGGTGTGAAGTTTTGAAACGACTGATTGCGACTGTTAAGTCTTTAGCATNTCTCATCAGCTCACCGCAGAGCTGTGGCGCCAGGCACATATCACTTCACAACTCTGGGAACACCGCGGATCAAGTTGGCTTTTTTTCGCCGTAGCCAAGCTTGGTCACGTCAAATGATTGGAAGAACGCTTCGATTAGATTAGAAAGCCACGAAAAATCATGTGTACATAAAACATGTGGTTTGACCTTGCAACGTAGATCTAATTGTCGGTCGTGTCAATCATTAGCTCGCTGCTCAATTTCTAGAAGAGTTAACTTATTGGTGTGAAGTTTTGAAACGACTGATTGCGACTGTTAAGTCTTTAGCATCGCGTGGTTTACCTTTTATGGGGACATGACGAAAAACTTGGGGCTCTTCATAACGGAAATTATTTAATGACGCTGGAAATCATAGCGGAGTTTGAACCATTTTTAAGTAAACATATTGCCCAATATGGCGGAAAGGGATGTACCAATTACTTAAGTTCTACAATATGTGACAAATATATTGAATTTATGGCAAACAAAACTTTATCACAAATAAAAAATGAAATCAAGATATCAAAATATTATTCAATAATAGTGGATTCAACACCTGATATTTTCCACATTGACCAATCAACTTTCGTGATCCGATATATTCAAGCCGATGGTACACCTGTCGAACATTTTCTTAAGTTTATCGCAAATGTCTGTCACAAATCACAAGACATTGCAGATGCTATTATTGAAACATTAGTTATATTTGAAATTAATATATTAGACTGTAGAGGCCAGTCGTATGACAATGCCGCAAATATTTCAGGCATTTACAATGGATTACAGGCCAAAATAAAATAACTATGACTCCTAGCAGAATATATACCCTGCTCCGGACATTCGCTTAACCTAGTGTGGGTGAATCGCTCAAGAAGCTTGTTGGTTCTTTGCTCTCCTTCAAGAAATTTACACATTTTTTTACAGCTTCAACTCAAAGATGGGAAACTCTACAAGCACAAATATTCCTATATTTTGATAAAAAAAAAAAAAAAAAAAAAACTACTGTCAAAAATCCATCTGACACACGCTGGTCAGCTCGAGCAGATACTTGTAAAAGGTTGAAAGAGTCATTTCCAGAAATTAACGATGCTTTGATTTGCTATCGAGAGCAATCCAGAGCAAAAACGTTTTGCTGTATATTAAGCTAAAGGCATAAGATTGAAATTATAACAACTAGAAACTACTTTCATGATCGTGTTTTAGGTTTTTATTTTGGTTCACATTAACAAAACCAACAAAAAATTACAGTCTGTTGATATTGACATTTGTATAGTTATTCAAATGTATGACAGTCTGATGTGGTCAAGCTTGGCTACAGTGAATTTTACGTCCCATGTTATGAAAGCCAACTTGACCCGCGGTGTTACCAGAGTCGATGGTGTGATATTTATGTGCCCGGCGCCACAGCGCTGCGGTGGGCTGATGAGTTGAGAATCGTTTAAGGTCGACGGCCAAGGAGACTCTGGTGCCTCTGGTTGACGTGCAGCATACTCCCCAGGTAGCATCAGCTCGCGGTCCTGCAGAACTGCTGCTGNAGTCATTTCCAGAAATTAACGATGCTTTGATTTGCTATCGAGAGCAATCCAGAGCAAAAACGTTTTGCTGTATATGAAGCTAAAGGCATAAGATTGAAATTAGAACAACTAGAAACTACTTTCATGATCGTGTTTTAGGTTTTTATTTTGGTTCACATTAACAAAACCAACAAAAAATTACAGTCTGTTGATATTGACATTTGTATAGTTATTCAAATGTATGACAGTCTGATGTGGTCAAACTTGGCTACAGTGAATTTTACGTCCCATGTTATGAAAGCCAACTTGACCCGCGGTGTTACCAGAGTCAATGGTGTGATATTTATGTGCCCGGCGCCACAGCCCTGCGGTGGGCTGATGAGTTGAGAATCGTTTGAGGTCGACGGCCAAGGGGACTCTGGTGCCTCTGGTTGACGTGCAGCATACTCCCCAGGTAGCATCAGCTCGCGGTCCTGCAGAACTGCTGCTGGAGTCTGACCTGTGGCCAAGTTTACTCGCCTCCTTATGGCGAATAAGGCTGCGGGCAGGTGTTCGGCCCAGCTGGTGTTGTCGTTACCCACTCTTAGACACAGTTGTCTCTTGAGGTTCTGGTTGCGCCTCTCAGTGGGGTTTGCCCTCGGGTGGTATATGGGGGTCGTATGCGGTTTTTACTCCTTAACGAGTACACAACTCACGCCAGTATTTCCCAGTGAACTGGGTACCATTGTCGGTAAGTAGGGTCTGTGGGTACCCCCAGCGAGGGTAGAAATCTGTCTCCAGTGTTCGCGCAATCATTCGTGCTCGTGCACTGGAGACTGGGTATGCTTCGGTCCACCTTGAGGAGTCACTCACGACCAGGATGAACCTTTTCCCGGTGGAAGTGTGGGGGTAGGGGCCCATTGGGTCCAGGAACACTGTCTCAAATGTCTCCTTTGGAACCCTACGTTGTTGTTGTGCCACTCCATCAGTTCTCCTACTCTTAAAGTGGTTGCAGGGGACGCACTCCATCACATGCTTGTGTAAATCCCTGCTCGCTCCTGGCCTAGTGAAAGTGTTTGTGGAGGTTTCTGGCCGTCTGGGTTGCCCCAGGATGACCGGCCAAATGGCTGTCATGTGCATGATTCAGTGTGTGCTCTCGTACTGCTACTGGTACATAAATGCACCAGGTTGCATCGGGATGCTGCTGACGGGTTTCAATGTGCGTGTCTCGGATGCGCCACCATTCACTATCTCCCTGCATGATATTAACCATCTTCTCCTGGGTTTGGGCGCATTGTTGTTGGGCGCCAATCACTAATGGCTTCAGTTCATCGAGCCTGGGTTCAGAGTTTGGTGTTGTCTCTATCGCATTGCAGGTTACCTGCCTATTGCCTGTTGCATGGTTGACAGTGGGGGGTAATAAGTCGTTCCACTCATCCCTGTCGACGGCTACTTAAGTGCCTGGTGTCCTGGACAGTTCATCCACCAGTTGGTTCTCTGCTCCGGGGACATGTTGCACAACGAAGTCGTATGATTGCAAGAACAATGCCCACCAGACGAGTTTGCTCCTGGCTTCCCTCATGGAATGAAGCCAGAGTAGGCACCTGTTGTCGGTCCAGAGGGTAAAGCACTGGTCCTCTAGGTATACCCTATAACGCTTCACCGCCCAAACCACTGCTAAACATTCCCTCTCGGTTACATCATAACGACCCTCAGTCGGCCCAAACTTGGCGCTATCATACTCAATAATCTGGCGCTCGTTGTTGTCGCCCAATTGAAATAGTACGGCGCCTAAGCCCTTCTCACTGGCATCTGTTTGGAGTTATAGGTGCCTACTGGGGTCGTGACGTGCCAGGGTTGTGCACTGTCGGAACCGTCTCTTCAGCTCCTGGAAGCAGATTCCTTGCTCGCTGTTCCACTGGAACTTGCGGTTCGGGGACATCATGTTTGTTAGGGGCGCTGTTATGGTTGCGAAGTCCCTGATGTTTTCTCTCACCCAGTTCACCAACCCGAAGAACTTCCTGAGATGCTTGCGGGTTCTGGGTGCCTCATGCTGATCGATGAGGGAAAGCTGTTCCGGCATGGGCCTACTGCCGTTAACGTCCACTAGGTGCCCAAGGAACTGGATAATGGGTTTCCCTATGTAGCACTTCCGGTTCGCACAAGTTAGCTTGTTGATCGCTAGGCGCTCCAGTACCAACGACAGGTGTTTTTTGTGATCTTCCCAGCTCTTGGACCAGGTGATCACATCGTCCAGGTATGCAAGGGTAAAATTCCCTACATATCCGTCGAACACTTATACCATCATGGCCTGGAAAGTGGCCGGTGCACACTTTAGCTCGCACGGCATGGCACAGAACTTGAAGCATCTCCCATCAGGGGTGGTGAATATTGTTTTGTGGCGATCTTCTTGCTTGATTGGGACCTGCCAGTAGCCGTTGCACAAAGTCCAATGATGTCATCACCTTTGATTTCCCTAGTGTGTGTAGTTTATCTTTCACACTGATGTATGGTGGTGGTGGTGCACTTTGAGTTATAAGATTCAGGGGGCGAAAATCCACACAGGATCGCCACATTCCATCTTTCTTGGGCGCTAACGTGATTGCGCTGTTGTACTTGCTGTGTGTGGACTCGATGACCCCTTTGGCTAACATCTCCCTAATTTGCTCTTTGATGATGAAACACTGGTGGGGTTGGTAACTGCATGGTCCTGCAAAAAGCGGGCGGTTGTGCTCCAATGGTATGGAGCGCTCGGCGAAGGTAGTCTGTCTTAAGGGGTCAGCATCTGCAATCATGTCCCATCTTTCTTGGAGGATCTTCTGCACCATTCCCCGGTAATCTTCCGGCACCTCGTGGTCCAGTTCGTCCAGCTGGATGCCTGGTGTGCAGCTATTGGTCCATGGTTCTAGCTCGTAAACAGTGTGTCGTCCCTTCTGTCCAAAATGGATCCTGCGGGCCGCTGGCTCTACAATGGTGTCCTTTTCGGTGAGCCAGGGTATGCCCAGTATGGCGTCTTCCCGCAGGTACACCGATAATAGGGCTGTAGTGGTGGTCTCTACGTCCCTAATTTGGACAGTGATGGTCACTTCTCCGAGGATCTGCCCTGTATGTTGGTGGGTGGCAACATGTACGGCGTGCTTTGTCGGCCTTATCGCGTCCTCACTCAAGAACCCTGCTCTCACGAAATTGTGTGATGCTGTTGTGTCCACTAGTGCTAGACACTGGATGTTATTTATGGTGATCGGTATCCTGATCATCCTGTGGTTGCCTCTGGTTATCTGCTGTAGCACGATTTGTTGTGGAGTAAGTTCTGTTACTGCTTTGGGTTGAGTTGTCTTGTGTGGTGGTTCATGTTTTGGCCTGGGGTGGTGAACGTCCGCCACGCCTGCTCTGCCAGCTAGTTTCCCGCTGGTGTCCTGCCATTGTTATCATTTACTTGTTTCCTGTTTTCTAGGTTGGGGCACTCATTGTGCCAGTGGTACTGCTGACCTTGGCAGTACCAGCATGGAAAAGGGGGGCCTTCCCTCTTAACTGCCATGTTTGGACGGGCTGGTATGGGGTTAGCCGTCTGTCTCTTCCCCCTGTCCTGCTGTTCGGTCTGGTGCACTTCCCTCTTGCCAAGTCCAGCTGATGGCTGTGAACTCCCCCTCTATGCACTGTGATCCCAGGGTTGAGGTTGATGTGACCCATCCTTTCCCCTATAGTACACTTTATTCACTTTGGCCTGTTCCAGTAAAGCCATGGACTTCATGAACTGTGCTATATCGGTATGGATTAGTAGGGCTAGGGCGAACTTGAATTCGGACCTCATCATTGAGGCTACCACCTCTAAAATGTCTGGGTCCTGCAAAATTGGGTGAAAATGTTTGAGGAGGTTAACCTTTCGCATGGTAAATGTTGTTAGTGTTCCACACTCCCCCTGTAGTTCCAACATGGCACGGCTCTGAGCCTGTAATGAGTTATACGCGGAGTTGAACTGTGTTAGGAAGGCACTTTGAAAATCGGCCCATTGCATGTTGTAGTGATCAATGTCCTGCCACCACGTACGTGCCTCCCCAGATAGCTGTCCTCCAATGCAGTTAGGCCACTCCACCTCACTGACACAGTACCTGGTTAGTCGTCCTGTGATGTCTCTCAGGAACGCCTGCGGGTCCTCCATGGTGTGTCCAGCGAAGGTTGGCAGCGACTGGAAGTGGGCTGGTGTTGTGCCCGTCTCTCCGGTGGGTCTCATCACTGCAGGGGTGGCTCTGGCCTCCTGGTGTTGTAGGGGCCACATGAAGTCAGGTGTGGTGTGTGGCGACAATGGGCTTCCCCATGGCGCCTCTGCTCCCCCCATGCTGGATTAGTGCCCCCTTGGGCTGTGGTGTCGGCTGCTATGCACACGGTCTTCGGTGAAGGAGCATGGTGTCGTCGCCCGAGATGCGTGGGCCCACCGTTTACGCCCGAAATGTCCCGTGGTGTTGTTAACATGGTCCCGAACATTGGTCCACACAGTCCGCACATACTCATCGCACCGAATCTCCCCATGGCTGTCCGCGGTCACGTGCTCTGTTACCGTGAGGCACACAGTGTGTAATTTTCGTGACACTCTAGACAAAGTACTGTCCCTTCACCTATCCCTGCACAGATGATCTGCTTCGCGCACCTCCGATTACGAAAAATGTCTGCTATGGTAACCTCCAAATTTTGTCCAGTTGTTTCGGACTGGAAAAGTATCTCTTGTGGCTGTTCTAGTTCGCACTGGCACGCATGGCTGTTAAAGCCGAATTTATTCCGGAAAACCCGCGTTGGTTACACACGACACATAACGACGCTTGTTTTCCGTTTGTAGTGCTGATAATGGCTTTCATTATTAATTCCCTTTTGCTGGCTTTAATATTCTCCGTGTGTCGTCACACATTCGCTTCTTCCTCACACGGACAATTATTAGTCCAGAACGGGTTCGTGTTATTTGATTGCCCCACGCATTTGAGACCTAAATTTTTACTCCTACCATTTGATGTTGTCCAGTTCAAATTTATGATATTTAACCTGCAAATGTCCTCGTGGCTTCTGGTAAACATGGCGGCTGGCCTTATTACGCGTTTCCCAAAATTCTTTCTCTACTTTACGTAATCGATTATCTCGTTTTAAGCTAAGAGAGATTGATTTAGTTAGTTTTACGAGCATAAATTTTCACGTTTTATATTGTTAATTTGCGTGAAGAGTTGCGTTTGCTACTGGGGCTATCGAGCATATTAAAACCTTTGCATTTTACTGGCTGCTTGCTCATTAACGATTAATTTACTAATGTTAATTTTCCATTTTTTTCTTGCCACTACTGGTGGTAATANGGGGGCTCTAAATCTCCTATCCACTTTCTCTAGAAATCCTCCTCTTGATAATTATATTTCTGTTCTGGTCGTCACGTAGTCTTCTATAATTAATTCCTCAGGTATAGGAGTGAGGACAGTCCACATTTAGATAGTTAGTTGTAAGTTAATTCTTAATGTAACCTGCCCAGGCTGGTCATGTGGGAACTCGTGGAAGGTGGGAAATAGCCTCACCCACCACTCGTTTTCCAGGTCAGGGACACACATGCCAGTCGAGGTAGGGGTCAGGGGCTACCTAGTATTAGTATTAAATAATAATTAAATAATTAATAATTCAGTTTGTAAGTATAGGAATTTTTATATCCTCGTGGATTAAGTTTATATATTTCTTAGGTTCTTAACTAACCATCTTTTTTACAGTAAATTACCATCTTGTCGTGGATTTGTAAAAGTCAGCTTGTGCCAGTCCTGCTGGCACTCCTGGCAACTAATCCAGTTTATTTTTAAGTTTTCAGGATCCACTGGGGATTCGGGGGGGAGTAGCCCAATCGCGCTCTCCCCCCACCAGAGTGAAGTCCAACCATCACTCTGGTTAAACCAAAGCCAGCCCCAATTCAGAAAAGAAGATCCCAGCCACCTCTCTACTAGTTTCTCCTCTCCCAATAATAAAGAGCATGGTACCCACCTATCTTTCTCCTGTAGCATTTTCTTATAATGCATGTAACAATTTATAATTCTTTTCTGTCGAAAGGGTTTTTACGGTGCCTGTGCCGGTTTTTCCCTTTCTCTTCTAGATGTAGTTAGTTAGCTATAAGTACATTAGGGAGGTTTTTCATGGCCTAATTGCGGCCATGGGAAACCCAATCCCTCTTTGCCGCGATGCACGTCTCCTTGCATGTTTTTCCTTCCCTTGTAAGCGTATGGGGCTAGCCCTGAGACGCATTAATCCCGTTCCTACCGCGGACTAATATATAACACTTAGTTTTAGAGTAGGTTAGAA
>NQII01000939.1:12525-35171 GCA_002778355.1 Clitarchus hookeri
AAAAAAAAAAAAAAAAATTCATAGGATAATAAGCGGATCGACACGCCGACAGTTTCTATGTATCACACCCAAGAATGTGGCAGGCAGCTTCTTCACATGTTCGTAGTGGAGCTGCCCAATGACGAAATATCGCGTTCCATCTACCAGATTCGCGGACTGTGCGGTCTGGTTATTCGTGTTGAAGAGTTCCAGTGCCCTGGAGGGCCTGCGCAGTGCAGCAACTGCCAGCGTATCGGACACTCGTCTAGGGTGTGCCACGCCGCAGCTCGCTGCCGCCTCTGCGGTCAGGCACATCGCACAATAGATTGTACCTTGCCTAACAAGAACGATCTCTCCCTTAGATGCTGTGTGGGCTGTGGAAGCTCCCATGCAGCAAATTTCCGAGGCTGCACCGCTTATAAGGCGGAAAAGTGACGCTTTCTGCCTGTTGGTGAGCGTAAGAAACGCCAGCAACAGTCTAGAGCATCATAGCTCCCAGGGCAGAGTACAGGGCTCGTCCCTCTCCCTGGGCTAAACCACCGCCTGAGCAGTGGCAAACTGTTCAGGATCGTGAGACTGGCAGCACTCAAGTGCAAAACTCTGTGCCACAGTACGCACAAGCCCGCCCTGTACACATGCATAACCCCTATGGTGTGCTGTGATACAACTAACTGGATTATGCCGAAACCGCCTCCTCTTTAATATAGCAAAGTGTCAAGTGATGTCCTTCACTCGTTCACATATAATAGTATAATCACCAACTACCAGCTATGCAATGAGACAATTCCTCGTTCTTTCGAAGTTAGAGATCTTGGGGTTGAATACGACTCACAGCTTAACTTCCGCAATCATATTCATACACTCACTGTCACATGTTTTAAACGTCTAGGGTTTGTATCACGTAATCGCAAAAAATTTACCAACATGAATGCTATAAAATTATTGTATACACTTCTCTGAAAAGCTCGAAGATTGAGGCTAGTGTGTGTATACACGGGGAAAAATTGTGGTTGCTACAACAGCAGCTGTAGTTGAGGTTACTACAAGTTGGAGTAAAGAAATGCCAACTCCAACTTGGAGTAACCTCTACCATACATGTAGTAACGCCAACTACAGTCATCAATGTTTACTACTACTAGTTAAAATTTATAATATATGGGCGCCGATGAGGTGCTCTCTAGGGCGCTCTCGACATTTAATCTGCCTCTGGGTTCGAGTGTGGCGCAGATCCCACGAATCCATGGACCCAAGTTGTCAACAAGGGACTGTGCAAGCTGGTGATGGCTCCATAATGGTTTGTGCTGTTTTTACATGGAATGGACTGGGTCCTCTGGTCCAACTGAACCGATAATTGACGTGGAAAGTGTTATTTTCAGTTACTTGGAGACCACTTGCAGCCATTCATGGACTTCATGTACCCAAACAACGATGGAATTTTTATGGATGACAATGCACCATGTCACCGGGGCCACAACTGTTCGCGATTGGTTTGAAGAACATTCTGGACAATTCCAGCGAATGATTTGGGCACCAAGATCGCCCGACATGAACCCCATTGAACATTTATGGGACATAATCGAGAAGTCAGTTCATGCACAAACTCCTGCGCCGGCAACACTTTCGCAATTATGGACGTCTATAGAGGCAGCATGGCTCAATATTTCTGCCGGGGACTTCCAACGACTTGTTGAGTCCATGCCACGTCGAGTTGATGCACTTCGCCGGGCAAAAGGAGGTCCGACATGATATTAGGAGGTATCCCATGACTTGTGTCGCCTCAGTGTATATATATACACATAGTACTTTTAAATTTATTACAAATTGGAGTTGGACAAAGTTATCTATCACTTCCCTGAAGTTTAGATTCCCAGCTGCGGACAGCTTCATAGAAATAAGTGCTAATTCTGCCACCATTTTTTGATCCGTCGTGCTTCTTAGATAAAAGCTTTTCTCTACTAATTTAGTTCTTTTGAAGGACTTGCTTAAGGTCTACTTTTGTGCTCATATGGTGTTGTTGTGCCGCATGTAGAATTTACATTCCCATAGGACTTATGGCTTTATTCGTGCATAAGTCAAGTAAAAACGTGAAATTGTAAGAAGTCAATTTTAAGATTGGAAAACGAACGCTCTTCACTCGCATATTTCAGATTTTGCAGACTTAGGTTCTGACACAGCAAAGTTGGGTATCCTTTCACTCAAACCATTGAAACAAAATTATTTTTGCCTTTTTGGGGAGGAGGGGGGCTAAGCTCTGTTGTTTGCCCCAGGCGCAGAGACCTCTGGGTGGCCCTGTGTTACACAAATACGCCATATGCCGGTTGATTATCGCGCAATTTGACACATGGAGGTAATATGGTACGGAGATAATTTGCTTCACAATGTGGCACTATTGTTCGCAGCCGTAAGATAGCTGCGCCTTCTTTTGTTTACTGTTGATGCAGCTGCAGTGCAGCGCGGCATTCTTGATTATTTACCGCCATGGTTAAGTTTATTGTAAAAAGTAAACGTGAAGAAGAGAACGACAGTTACTTTAGTGATAATTCTTAATCACAATAAGAACCCAGCGGGGCTTCTGCACACGATAGACAAAACCTCTGAAAAATCACATGAAGGTGAAGTGACGGTACTACGAGGAATCTTATATTAAATATGGATTCATTTCAAATATGTGAGAACCACCTCTTCCGTTGTGTGTTAATGCAACCAGACATTATCAAACAACAGTATACCATAGAACATATATTTAATAACTAATCATGGTGAATTCAAGGATAAGCCAATAAAATTTTTTAAACGGAAAGTTGATAGAGTAAGCAAAAATTTGCATGCTATTCACAATTGTACACATTCTTCAAAGGTAGTTATGGAAACAACATACGAACTAGCACCACTAACAGCCAAAAATAAGGAATTTTATTGAGCAGTAGAATATCTCCTTATTCTTGGTGCTTTAATTATAGGCGAGAAAATGCTAGATACTAAATCTGTAAATGCAATAAAAATGATTCCGCAATCTGATACGACCGTAGGTCGTCGAATACATGAAATGGCTCAAGGTGGCGTTGAACAAACTGTCGAAAAAATTAAACTTGACAAGCGATATGCAATTCAAATTGATGAATCTACAGACATTTGTCATGACGCCCAGGTGATTGTGTATGTTCGTTATTTTGATGTCGGGAAAGGCATAATCACTTAAGATATACTGGGATGTAGACAACTAGCACCTCACACAAGGGGAGAGGACATTTTTTAAAACTCTCGATAGTTTTTTAAGGCTTCAATTTTGCAGTGGGAATGGTGTGTCAGTATATCAACGGACAGAGCAGCTGCAATGACGGGCTATAAGAGAGGTCTTGTTGCACGTCAGGGGTGCCGCACGGAAGCATGCTGGGCCCTCTGTTGTTTACCATAATGGTACATGACATGGGTTTTAGGATTAGGGTAAAAATGAGATTGTTTGCAGATGATTGTGTATTGTATGCAGTGGTCGCAGGGGGTTAAAACTTGCAGGCAGACATTGACAGGATATGGTTGTGAGATTTACAGGGAAGAAGGTGATAAGCAGGGACATGTACAGATGGGAGGGGCAAGAGATAGAAGAAGCAGCAGAATATAAGTATCTAGGGATTGTATTGCAGGGAGAACTCAGATGGAAACAACAGGTAGAGAGGGTGGTTGCAAAGGGAAGAAGGGCTATGGGTACGTTGGGAAGGGTGCTGAAGAGAGTCCGCTGTGAGGTGAAGGAGAAGGCATATGGCACAATGGTACGGCCTATGTTAGAATATGCGGCAGCAGTATGGGAGCCGTACGTGGAGGTGCGAGAGCCTGAGAAGGTGCAAAGAAGGGTAGGTGGAGAAGACTGGCAGGATGGTGAGGATGAAGGGAACTATAGGCCATCAGTGATGAAAGAAATGGGGTGGAGCTCGTTGAAGGACAGGAGGAGAGTTGAAAGGCTGGTCAGGATTTACACGGTGGTGAATTGAGAAGGAGGGTTGGGAAGTTTACGCTGCCAGCTAAGTANGAACTATAGGCCATCAGTGATGAAAGAAATGGGGTGGAGCTCGTTGAAGGACAGGAGGAGAGTTGAAAGGCTGGTCAGGATTTACACGGTGGTGAATTGAGAAGGAGGGTTGGGAAGTTTACGCTGCCAGCTAAGTAAGGGGGTGTTTAGAGGGATAGGAAACACCAGTGAGAAGCTTCAGAGGGTGTGGAGGAGAATGGAGCGAGGTAGACAGTCTATACTTGTGAGGTCTGTGAGGGAGTGGAATGTGTTGCTGGAGGAATTGGTATCTGTGAGGGGGGTTGCAAAGTTCAGGAAGGGCATGGAAGAACAGTTTGGTCGGGTAGGGGAGGTGTGAGAGCTCGTCACCGGGCGGTAGTCTAATTGTGGGTGTTGGTTATTATTATCTACACTGTTATCTCCGACATAGATTTGCAGCACTGCATTATAAAGAAAGTTTGGCTGCAAAAAATATGACACCTGAGTTGCACAATACCCTGATCACTACTGCGTGGTCAATTTAATAAAGTCCTGAGCATTAAATTTCTGTCTTTTTAAGAAAATGTGTGAGGAAATGGGATCTGCACACTCAACTATTGCTACATGCTGAGGTGCGGTGGTTGTTACAAAGACGGGTGTTAGCCCGCCTGTTTGAATTGAGGCTCGGCCAACTGAAAGCCGATTTCTTGACTGATTTTGAAAATTAAGCGTGGCTTTGCAAGTCAAGTTAAGATACTTTGCAGACATTTTTACCAAACTAAAATGCACTTAAACCTCAGCTTCAGGGGTTCAGTAACAATATTTTTAATGCACAGGACAAGATCAAAGGATTTTATAACAAACTTTCAGTTTTGTTAAATTGTGTTAGGAATGGAAACATTTTAACGTTCCCTACATTTCATGAATTTATTGAACAGAATTGAATCATGGTTAAAGATGACATGTTTGAAATCATTAAATGCCACTTGCTCAACCTCAGTAAAGCATTTCTGAAATACTTTCCACGTATTGAAAAAGGCGACAAAGCACACGATTGGATAACAAATCCATTGATACCACCACTGCAACTTCATCTGAACTGCACATCAAAATGAAAGACCTACTTGGCATGTCTGGTGATAGCATTTTAAAAGCAACTTTATAAAAATTGTCACTTTGCAATTTCTGGACAGCAGCTCGCCAAGATTTCAAGTAATTAAGTGGCACTGCTATTTCAAAGCTTCTTCCATTTCCATTAGCATACTTGTGTGAAAAAGGCGTCTCTTTCTCTGCAATGACATCAATCTAAAGTTAGGAGAGGAATCACATGAATCCTGAACCAGGCCTCATCCTGGCACTCACTAACTCTCATCTCCGGATTGATCTACTAGTTTCCAACAAACAAGTCCAGGCATCTCACTAAAATGGATATTTGTAAATTAATATTGACATACCTTTTTGTATATTTTAAATATTATTAATGTTTTAAGTTCCATGTAATATTTTCTTGATTTAAAACAGAGTAATAAATTTGCATGATCATTTTTATTATGCATTTGTTAGTTCCCTTCGTACCATTGTTGACTACAAATTTTATTATTTGGTAATTCGTGAAGAAAAAAAAATTGGGGGTTCAAAGTTATAAATAAATTATTTGGGGGTGCACAAGCCAAAAAGGTTGGATAACACTGATCTAGAGTTGACACTCATCCTTAACAAAACAACCAACGGAACACTCCATTGTCACTTGCATTAAATACAGAACATGCCACCGGGACAGGCAACGAAAGACTGAAGCCCCAGACAGGATGCGTCTAATCATGTGCTTATCTGCACGATGCAATCTCATTAATCAGTTGCATCATTTTTCAGACATTACAAAGTGGTTACCATTACATGCAATATCACGACTTAAAACATCTCGTGAATTTTGCCTTTGATTTGTCTTAAGTTAAACTGTCTATAGTTTCCAAATTACAGTACAATAGGTAAACGTTTATTTGTTTATCTATTTTTTTTTTCATTTCACTGCCCAAACAGCGTACTAACATACCCCTTGTCTCTCTAATGTTACTAACATTCAGAATGAAGTGGGATTATATAAATATGACACCTGAGTTGCACAATACCCTGATCACTACTGCGTGGTCAATTTAATAAAGTCCTGAGCATTAAATTTCCGTCTTGAAAATGTGTGAGGAAATGGGATCTGCACACTCAACTATTGCTACATGCTGAGGTGCGGTGGTTGTTACAAAGACGGGTGTTAGCCCGCCTGTTTGAATTGAGGGAAGAAGTAGCGCGTTTTCTCTCGGCCAACTGAAAGCCGATTTCTTGACTTATTTTAAAAATTAAGCGTGGCTTTGCAAGTCAAGTTAAGATACTTTGCAGACATTTTTACCAAACTAAAATGCACTTAAACCTCAGCTGCAGGGGTTCAGTAACAATATTTTTAATGCACAGGACAAGATCAAAGGATTTTATAACAAACTTTCAGTTTTGTTAANCAGGGGTTCAGTAACAATATTTTTAATGCACAGGACAAGATCAAAGGATTTTATAACAAACTTTCAGTTTTGTTAAATTGTGTTAGGAATGTAAACATTTTAACGTTCCCTACATTTCATGAATTTATTGAACAGAATTGAATCATGGTTAAAGATGANTTAGGAATGTAAACATTTTAACGTTCCCTACATTTCATGAATTTATTGAACAGAATTGAATCATGGTTAAAGATGCCATGTTTGAAATCATTAAATGCCACTTGCTCAACCTCAGTATANATTTATTGAACAGAATTGAATCATGGTTAAAGATGCCATGTTTGAAATCATTAAATGCCACTTGCTCAACCTCAGTATAGCATTTCTGAAATACTTTCCACGTATTGAAAAAGGCGACAAAGCACACGATTGGATAACAAATCCATTGATACCACCACTGCAACTTCATCTGAACTGCACATCAAAATGAAAGACCTACTTGGCATGTCTGGTGATAGCATTTTAAAAGCAACTTTATAAAAATTGTCACTTTGCAATTTCTGGACAGCAGCTCGCCAAGATTTCAAGTAATTAAGTGGCACTGCTATTTCAAAGCTTCTTCCATTTCCATTAGCATACTTGTGTGAAAAAGGCGTCTCTTTCTCTGCAATGACATCAATCTAAAGTTAGGAGAGGAATCACATGAATCCTGAACCAGGCCTCATCGTTGCACTCACTAACTCTCATCTCCGGATTGATCTACTAGTTTCCAACAAACAAGTCCAGGCATCTCACTAAAATGGATATTTGTAAATTAATATTGACATACCTTTTTGTATATTTTAAATATTATTAATGTTTTAAGTTCCATGTAATATTTTCTTGATTTAAAACAGAGTAATAAATTTGCATGATCATTTTTATTATGCATTTGTTAGTTCCCTTCGTACCATTGTTGACTACAAATTTTATTATTTGGTAATTCGTGAAGAAAAAAAAATTGGGGGTTCAAAGTTATAAATAAATTATTTGGGGGTACACAAGCCAAAAATATTGAATAACACTGATCTAGAGTTGACACTCATCCTTAACAAAACAGCCAACAGAACACTCCATTGTCACTTGCATTAAATACAAAACATGCCACCGGGACAGGCAACGAAAGACTGAAGCCCCAGACAGGATGCGTCTAATCATGTGCTTATCTGCACGATGCAATCTCATTAATCAGCCGCATCATTTTTCAGACATTACAAAGTGGTTACCATTACATGCAATATCACGACTTAAAACATCTCGTGAATTTTGCCTTTGATTTGTCTTAAGTTAAACTGTCTATAGTTTCCAAATTACAGTACAATAGGTAAACGTTTATTTGTTTATCAATTTTTTTTTTCATTTCATTGCCCAAACAGCGTACTAACATACCCCTTGTCTCTCTAATGTTACTAACATTCAGAATGAAGTGGGATTATATAATTGCACAATGGATTAAATTTAAAAATAGATTTTTTTCAAAGGTCAACAGGAGTGAAAATAACAGAATGGGACAGCTTATGCCCTATAGCTATTCATCAAGAGTATCTTTCGTAAAAAAACAAAATTTTTATTTTCTCCCCAAGTTGGAGACTATTTTTTTCTAAGTCTTCGACCCAGATAACTTTGATGTTGCACACTGTTCTACATGTGGACACTAAGCACACAGAAGATCAGATCTCTAAATGCAACTTTGGTGAAGCAGGGTGGGGTATAAAATGGGGTAAAACGGTCCTCAATGTTTGTTTGTTTGTTTTATTGCGTCCGTAAGATCTTTTTTCAATAAATAGCTGTACAAAGATATTGGACAAGTTAAATTACAGTATACAAAGTTAATACACTGGATGGACGCATGCGCACACGCGTACACACATAATATCTTTTCTTCATAATGTGACTAATCTTCTTCCAACTTGCTGTGGGGCGTCATCGTTGTACTGAAGCAGAAGAATAAGGGTATGAGTAAAACCGGAACAAGAAATGTGTAGAATAAAATGTTATATAGTAATTTNTACTGAAGCAGAAGAATAAGGGTATGAGTAAAACCGGAACAAGAAATGTGTAGAATAAAATGTTATATAGTAATTTATTAATTTTTGTAGTTTTAGATATTCATCTACGCTATAAAATGCACATTCAATAAAAAATTCTTTAAGCTGTTTTTGANTAATTTTTGTAGTTTTAGATATTCATCTACGCTATAAAATGCACATTCAATAAAAAATTCTTTAAGCTGTTTTTGAAAGAGTTTTTGGTTAGAGAAGTAAATTTCTTGAAGGTGGTGTAATTTATTGAAAAGTTGGCTACCGAGGTAGGACGGTCCTTTCTGGACTAGTTTTAAGTTAACTGAAGCCACGTGTAAGTGTGTTTCTATTCTAGCGTCATGCATATGAAAGGACTCATTTTTCTGAAATAAATTACGGTTTTTGTACACGAATATGAGTAATGAAAACATGTACTCGCATGCAAATGTTAAAATCTCTGAGCTCTTTAAAAGAGTTCTACATGAGTCTGACTTTCTTTTGCCATTGATCATTCTTAAAGCTCTCTTTTGCATGTGAAACACTTTTCTACTGTCAGTGGAATCACCCAAAAAAATTATACTATAACACATGATGGAATGAAAATATGCAAAATATAGAATATTTATTGTATTGTATTTTTGTTCCAAGACCTTNTACTATAACACATGATGGAATGAAAATATGCAAAATATAGAATATTTATTGTATTGTATTTTTGTTCCAAGACCTTTGTAACATTTCATAGAGTGATACAGGCTGAACTTAGTTTAGGTAAAATACACGCAACATAAGATTTTCAGTTTAGTAAATTGCCTACTTTTAAGTCAAGAAACTTAGTCACTGCTGATTCATTAATTTTGTCTGTGTTACTGCCAACATTTGAATTAGTGTTTTTCCTATTCTTTGTGAGGAAATTCATAAGATATGTTTTATCGAGGTTGAGATTTGATTGGTTTGCAGTAAACAATGCATTTACCTCTGTAAATGTTGTGTCTGTCTTGTGCATATGATCATTCACTAAGTCTCCAGAGACTAAGATGCTAGTATCATCTGCAAATAAAATTGGAGTAGTGCCCGGGTTAAGGCACATGGGAGGTCATTTATATAAACTAGGAGTAGGGGACCTATTCTTGAGTCTTGTGGGACCCCATGCTTGATTTTTCCAGGTTCAGAGTAGAATGAAGTAGTTTTTCCTTTGATCCACACTTGTTGTCCATCAGAAAGGTATGAGCTTATTAGTTTATTGGGTGTACCTTAGACTCTATAATTTTTCTATAAGTATGTTGTGATTTACACAGTCAAATGCTTTAGTGAAGTCGTAAAAGATTCCATTAGATGGCATTTTTTAAATCAAATGAGTTAGGAATGCAATTTGTTTGTTTGTAAATTGCATCATTTGTTGAAGCGTTTTTCCTAAAGCCAAACTGAAAATTAGATAAAAATGTTGCAGTGATCTCCTGTAAATTATTTTTTTCAATTACTTATGAAAAGTAGGTAAGAAGGAAGATAGGTCTATAATTGGTTACATCGGTTTCGTCACCTTTCTTAAACAATGGTGTTACCATAGCCCATTTCTGTCTGGAAGCAATCCTGCATTGAAGATAGCATTACAAATATGGCTTAATGGAACACTGAATTCAAAAGCACATTGCTTCAGTAACCTACAGCTAATGCTGTCATAGCCACTTGACAATTTTGGTTGCAAAGAATTGGTTGCTTTCTCCACTTCTTTTCGAGTTGTGTATGTAAATGATATAGCAGGGTATTCGTACCCTGGAGTGTAGGAATACGTTTTATATCTTTTTAAATATTTGTTAATCATGTTTTCTACGACATTTAAGTAGTATGAATTAATTGTATCTGCGACTAATTTAGGGTCTGAGGATTTACAGTTGTTTACTTTAGGTTTACAACTGGACATTGCTCTGTTGTCCTCCTTGTGTTTTTTTTTTTACAATATTCCACGTAATTTTTATTTTGTTTTAAGAATTCTGAATGAGCTTGCAGATAAAATTCTTTTTTGCAGATTTTATGACCTTACTCAAAATTTTGCATTATTTCCTGTAGCGATTGATTGTGTCGGGGCCGCCGCTGTCTCGCGGCCTTGTAGTTTTCTTTTGTTTCCGCAGGAAATTTTTATTCCTTTGGTGAGCCATAAATTTTTCTATGGATTTGTATTACTGTGGGTTAGTCTGGATGTGGAACAGTTTTCAAAACAATGGAGAACTTGGTTAAGAAAAGAGTTGAATTTTTCATTTACTTCGGTACAAGTACAGTGTCGACCATTGCTCCCTGCCAAGCTCGCTTCTGAATAGTTTTGGAGGGCATTTTNCCGACCATTGCTCCCTGCCAAGCTCGCTTTTGAATAGTTTTGGAGGGCATTTTTATGGAAGACATGATTAATATTTGTGCATCATGATCCGATAATCCATTTATTACTGGGAGACAGTGGCATTAATTGATTCAATCCTACCCTGGTGCAAAAATTGGTTGATTACAGTCTCGTAAAAAATGTTTTACTATTCAACACACTTATAACTACCTCATACTACGTATGCTCATTCATGTGAAATTTACAGTAGCTGTAAAATGTATTATCTATGGTACCGATACTATAACACATGATGGAATGAAAATATGCAAAATATAGAATATTTATTGTATTGTATTTTTGTTCCAAGACCTCTGTAACATTTCGTATAGCGAAACGGGCTGAACTTAGTTTAGGTAAAATACACGCAACATAAGATTTTCAGTTTAGTAAATTGCCTACTTTTAAGTCAAGAAACTTAGTCACTGCTGATTCATTAATTTTGTCTCTGTTACTGCCAACATTTGAATTAGTGTTTTTCCAATTCTTTGTGAGGAAATTCATAAGATATGTTTTATCTAGGTTGAGATTTGATTGGTTTGCAGTAAACAATGCATTTAGCTCTGTAAATGTTGTGTCTGTTTTGTGCATAAGATCATTCACTAAGTCTCCAGAGACTAAGATGCTAGTATCATCTGCAAATAAAATTGTAGTAGTGCCCGGGTTAAGGCACATGGGAGGTCATTTATATAAACTAGGAGTAGGGGACCTATTATTGAGTCTTGTGGGACCCCATGCTTGATTTTTCCAGGTTCAGAGTAGAATGAAGTAGTTTTTCCTTTGATCCACACTTGTTGTCTATCAGAAAGGTATGAGCTTATTAGTTTATTGGGTGTACCTTAGACTCTTATAATTTTTCTATAAGTATGTTGTGATTTACACAGTCAAATGCTTTAGTGAAGTCGTAAAAGATTCCATTAGATGGCATTTTTTAAATCAAATGAGTTAGGAATGCAATTTGTTTGTTTGTAAATTGCATCATTTGTTGAAGCGTTTTTCCTAAAGCCAAACTGAAAATTAGATAAAAATGTTGCAGTGATCTCCTGTAAATTATTTTTTCAATTACTTATGAAAAGTAGGTAAGAAGGAAGATAGGTCTATAATTGGTTACATCGGTTTCGTCACCTTTCTTAAACAATGGTGTTACCATAGCCCATTTCTGTCTGGAAGCAATCCTGCATTGAAGATAGCATTACAAATATGGCTTAATGGAACACTGAATTCAAAAGCACATTGCTTCAGTAACCTACAGCTAATGCTGTCATAGCCACTTGACAATTTTGGTTGCAAAGAATTGGTTGCTTTCTCCACTTCTTTTCGAGTTGTGTATGTAAATGATATAGCAGGGTATTTGTACCCTGGAGTGTAGGAATATGTTTTATATCTTTTTTAATATTTGTTAATCATGTTTTCTACGACATTTAAGTAGTATGAATTAATTGTATCTGCGACTAATTTAGGGTCTGAGGATTTACAGTTGTTTACTTTAGGTTTACAACTGGACATTGCTCTGTTGTCCTCCTCCTGTTTTTTTTACAATATTCCATGTAGTTTTTATTTTGTTTTAAGAATTCTGAATGAGCTTGCAGATAAAATTCTTTTTTGCAGATTTTATGACCTTACTCAAAATTTTGCATTATTTCCTGTAGCGATTGATTGTGTCGGGGCTGCTGCTGGTTCTCGCGGCCTTGTAGTTTTCTTTTGTTTCCGCAGGAAATTTTTATTCCTTTGGTGAGCCATAAATTTTTCTATGGATTTGTATTACTGTGGGTTAGTCTGAATGTGGAACAGTTTTCAAAACAATGGAGAACTTGGTTAAGAAAAGAGTTGAATTTTTCATTTACTTCGGTACAAGTACAGTGTCGACCATTGCTCCCTGCCAAGCTCGCTTCTGAATAGTTTTGGAGGGCATTTTTATGGAAGACATGATTAATATTTGTGCATCATGATCCGATAATCCATGTATTACTGGGAGACAGTGGCATTAATTGATTCAATCCTACCCTGGTGCAAAAATTGGTTGATTACAGTCTCGTAAAAAAATGTTTTACTATTCAACACAGTAATAACTACCTCATACTACGTATGCTCATTCATGTGAAATTTACAGTAGCTGTAAAATGTATTATCTATGGTACCGANATAACTACCTCATACTACGTATGCTCATTCATGTGAAATTTACAGTAGCTGTAAAATGTATTATCTATGGTACCGAATAAACCTTAAAGGCAGTATTAATGTTCACAAGGAAAAGAACAAAACTTCCAAAGTTCATGATTATGGCAGTGGGTATATCACAAGACCACCTTCGTATTCATCATGAAATGTTTAGCTTAGTTTGCTGACATGCAATTATGTGCCGTTTGTTAAATTGCACTTCAATTAGAGCCAGTTACGTATAGCATCTTTCTAAAGGGTGATTCATGTAAAAATTACAAGTTTCCTTATTTACTTTAAAAAGAATGATGCTAAAAATTTGTTGCACTCCAATTGTAGGAGTATTTGTGGAGTACTAGCCTCTGCAGTAACTGTTGAAAATTCCCACCCTTCCTCCCACACAAAGACATACCAGAACACAGTGTTCAGTGTGCCTGGCCACATGTTGGAATATTATGTTGTCTGTACCATCGTTTCAATTTGTAATGACATCCTACAATTTATAAGTGGGGGTTAAAAATACACTCTTTCCTCTAGATAAATAATCCCACATAGTATGATATTAGATTCAGAGATCGTGGTCAAGAACTTTGGATTAGCACCATGGACTCGTGACATACGGTGCCATCTTGTTGAAAGCACATTTATTTATATCACAACTCTCTACCAACCAGTTGCTTTGCTCAACAAACTCCGTTAAATGTGTTGATACTCTGTAGTGTCCCCAGTCCCATGAAGAAAATTGGAACTGGATAGGTAATAACAAATGCCTCTCATTCTTGGAACTGACGTCACGGAGCTCGAACGTCTCGAGATGTGTGTTCTAATGTGCTACCATATAGGGAAGTTTTTGAGAACCAGTTGCAATGCACTGAATACGTCACGGTAAGCTGAGCTACCGCATGATATATATTCTAAATGCCAATAACTTCAACANGTTGCAATGCACTGAATACGTCACGGTAAGCTGAGCTACCGCATGATATATATTCTAAATGCCAATAACTTCAACGCCAGCATACAACAAACACGTAATAGAAAAAGGTTTGCTGAGGAGCAGCGAATAGTTTGAACATCTTAGGGATGCCAGTAGCANCACTGAATACGTCACGGTAAGCTGAGCTACCGCATGATATATATTCTAAATGCCAATAACTTCAACACCAGCATACAACAAACACGTAATAGAAAAAGGTTTGCTGAGGAGCAGCGAATAGTTTGAACATCTTAGGGATGCCAGTAGGAATGCGCGATACATATTACTCTAATACACATTACATAGAATGTGACAAACATAAAGGGAAGGAAACCTCGGCAAAATAGGCAGATTAAACCGTACTATTATCATTAAAAAAATACAGGGCGAGTATAAAAGAATACCCCAACTTTGAAGATCTACAATATCAAAACCAAACAACCTAGGTTGGCCAATCAAATGAGCCGTGGAACTGTGAAGTTTACCGTATCTTCATAAATGTTCTACGAGACCACCACGAACGACATCTACGCGATAATCAAACTTGTGCCACACTTTTGTCAGCATGTCCGGTGTTACAGTTTGGATGGCGTCCTTAATTCTCGTTTTAAGGTCATCAATGGTGGACGAAACACTTCATCCTTTACCCCATAGAAAAAATCGCACGGGGTACGATCCGGGCTTCTTGGAGACAAGTGATGAAGAGCCTGGTCACCAGCTGCTCCTCGACCAATCCAGCGTTGCGGCAATGTCTCGTTCAGGTATCCGCAAACAGCTAGGTGCCAATGGGGTGTCGCACCATAAAGGAAACATCAGACCGTCCCCTTCACATAGACGTGTCGAATGCGAGCTCGCTACCCCCTCAAACCAAGAGTTACGAACGCCATCCAAACCGCAACACCGGACATGCTGACAAGAGTGTGGAACAAGTTTGATTATCGCCTAGATGTCGTTCGAGCTGCTTGTGGCAGTCACATTGAACATTTATGAATGTATGGTAAACAAACTTCACGGTTCCACGGTTCATTTGATTGGTTAATNAACAGCTAGGTGCCAATGGGGTGTCGCACCATAAAGGAAACATCAGACCGTCCCCTTCACATTGACGTGTCGAATGCGAGCTCGCTACCCGCTCACCACCTCAAACCGAGAGTTACGAACGCCATCCAAACCGCAACACCGGACATGCTGACAAGAGTGTGGAACGAGTTTGATTATCGCCTAGATGTCGTTCGAGCTGCTCGTGGCAGTCACATTGAACATTTATGAATGTATGGTAAACAAACTTCACGGTTCCACGGTTCATTTGATTGGTTAATCAAGGTTGTAGGTTGTTTGAAGGTCTGTAACATCAAAACCAAAGTAGGGGTATTCTTTTGTCTCATCCTGTACTATTTTCTGACAATCTCGCAATGCAGTCTGCTTATTAATAAACTGACCCTCTTTGAGAATATGCACTCACTTTGAACTGACGTGGCTGGTACACAGAAATATATCTTGGCGAGTACTACCAAGACTGGGTATCGCCTTTGGTAGTGGCACCAGTAATCAAATGGGCCAGACGTACGGGGCAGAAACTTTCTCTAGTTTTATATTTTACCAAACAATGGCCTTAATATTTCATAAAATCTAACTTTCCCTGTCTTCTCTCTCCTGTGCTCGCTGTAGCCAACATGGCAATATGCTTGCTGCTAGTGTTACTTTAACTATCTAACCTCTAATGTTGACATACTTGGCACATACTTCAAGATAGTGTCACATGTATTCTAATTCACACTACAATGGCACCATTTGCAAAACAAAATTCAGTTAGAGAAGCGCAAGTGCAATCATTTGGATCTGACTCTAGTTGCCAGCAACTCAAAGTTTCAGTTAGATTGTTCAACAGCCAGCAGTCCTGTGGTTTTCTACCTGTCCGGATAAAAGCCTTCGTGCAAGTCCTACTTTTCCCTCTTCTGAACTGCAACCCCATCCTAGCATTGTATGTACATCAATTGGTTAGGGCGACGAGGTAGAAAAAGTAGTCACATTTAAACCAACTTACTAGATATTTATTTGACAATTATGTACATCAAAATTGAAAATGCACACAGTCGTACACTGCTATCATTCGACAAAAATGTTTAAACTATAAACAAAATGACTTACCATGTACAAAACAATATCTTATGATAAATTAAGAAAAACTTAACTAATATACGATAACAGAAATCACAAAAACACAACTTTCTTGTTGGTTATTTACGTGTAAGCAACATGGAGGGTACATGAAAGTGTAAATATGAAGATATTTATAAAATAAGTTATGTAAATACATAATGTGAACTTGATTAACAAACTGCTCACCACCAATGACCAGTAAATAATATGGAATGTGGGAGCAATATTACACAGATGAGTTTTATAAAATCACAGTGATATTTATAAAAGTATAATGACAACAAACTTACTAAATACTGTCTGCATGGCCGTTGGTGTAGAACAATTTTAGGTAATATTTCAACAGCCATAGCCAAATAATTACCNCTAAATACTGTCTGCATGGCCGTTGGTGTAGAACAATTTTAGGTAATATTTCAACAGCCATAGCCAAATAATTACCATGCGTCGATACTTTTATACTTCCTACTTGGCACTTACAAGTTTTTTGCAAATGGCCAACAGTCAAGCGGCAGCAGTTAACCTGGTAAAATTAAAGCGAAACCCCATTTTTTTGGAGTGTAATCATCCCATCTTTGAACGTACTTTGATGTTAACAGCCAAAAGAAACAATTTTATTACACATGTAACAACACCACGTGAAACAAAACACAAACTCCCGCAACTGAAATATGCGTCGCATCATCAGTATTAAGGCTGTAAAAACAGAGTTACTTGACGACACATCAATGTTCAGCCGCGACTGCTCGAGCACTCTCTTCTGTTAGATCACGGTCTGTTGCATTTCCATTCACGACAGTACATCCATCTGTCCATTCTGCCAAACCACGTTTCACCAATTCATAATTCACGAAGATAGCCTGTAAAAAGACATGCACAAGAAATTGAATGATTCCTTTCTCTAGTCTCCAAATGTTTCCACAAAACTACAAGAATTCAAACAACTGGGTTTAAATTTTTTAGTGGTTAACAGAATTTATTGCATACAAAAATAGGGCGCATGAAAAATTCTATATTAACTACAGTGACTCAACAGCTGTAATACGTTCAATTATCTTATAAAGAATCAACTATCTTATAATTAATACATCCTCATCAATGATTTATTAACTACAGCTATNCGTTCAATTATCTTATAAAGAATCAACTATCTTATAATTAATACATCCTCATCAATGATTTATTAACTACAGCTATCACACTTATAAACTTTCTTGTAAGAAAGGGGATATCGAGAATTTTATGCAGGTCACGATTATCGCTTACGATACTACATTCAGCGCAGCAGAGTACAAGAACTGGCGCAAAAAATTCACTTCAGTTTTGGAAACTTTGTTTCAGACCTATTTTTCTGCTACATTACTCTCAAAAATAATGGAACATAAAATTTCCTGTTCACACATTCTCATCAAAATCCTAGCTTGATTTTTTTTTCTTTTGTCACAATCACTTTCCTAAAGGGTTATCTTTATTTTATTTTTATCTGCCACCATTTTGAATAGCAGCTTGTTTTCCTTCGCAACTGCAGGTTGAAACAGGAACCTTCTAGAGGTTTTGATAAAAAGCCATCGTTGGCCTCGTATGAAAGANTGTATGAAAGATAGACGGCTCTGGTTTTTGCAGACGTAAAGAAAACTTTTTAGGATTGTACATGGTTGATCACTGGCGCTGTGCAGTCTTTACTAACTATAGTCCATTCGCGGTCACTTCCAACTTTTCTGAGGCCCTGCTAAAGTTCTACTTCAAGGATATCCCTCCGCCTCATGCTAACAAAGTCTAGAAAATTACATTGAAGGGTCAACCCACCACATTTGTGCGCACTGTAAAAGTTCAATTTGACCAAAAATAAGGTAGATTTATGTTAACAGAAGTATAAAATGTTTATGATACATGGCATATTTAGGGGGGGAAAAAACCCCAAAACGTCACATATGGGGTGATTTTTCAAAGGTTTAAATCAACAAGTTTGAAGAAACTGTGAATAGACTCTACTTGATGACTTAAGGTAGAAGTTTAGCAGCTTCCTGTGGAGCACTGAACCTGACTGTACAACACATAGAACTCATTAAAAAAAAGTAGTACATATAATCTACATGTAAATAGTCAACAGAGTACTATCCATACAACATATGAAAGATCATACATATATTTCGTAACACTGAGTAAAATTTAGCTAAAATTTACTCATTTAAATGTTAACAAAAATTAATGTAGCCTATTTTTAATTAAAATTTACTTACAGTATTTCCATTTTGAATGCTTAATAAAGTCCATTTTGCAAGCAAACCAAGTTTGGCAATCACCTTAATTATGAAGGTTATACGTAAGAATGTATACTGTGTTGATGATGTTCAATATTTTTAATAATTGATTTGATATATATATCCCAGTTATAAAAGTATCTGTTGTAGCAGAAATGCATGTTCAAAAAATTAATTTTTAACAATATTCCTACACATTATTACTAATTTTTCAGTAAGTACAACCCAAGTAATACAATATTGCTTGGTGCAAGTTTTTTATTTAAAAAACAAAATAAAAGGAAACACGCTTCAATTCTGGTCAAAAATATATTCTTATAAAATTAATTTTTTTAAATATTTCAATAGGTACATTCTAACGAAATATTTTAGTGTTCCAAACTTTATGCATTCTTCTTTTGTCTCCTACATAAATCTTACTTTTCTAAATATTCTGTCCATGTGTGTACTACTTGTTAATAAGTTCTGCACATTGTAAAGTGAAATGTAATGCTTCACTGAAAGCCACTCTCCAATACGAGGAGTTCAGCAAATATGAACATTTGACCCACAGAAATATAAACTTGCAGGTTAAAATATATTTATGTGTAGATATAGTGTGTTTTGCAATGAACAATGCAGAACTGTTGTCGTGAACATCTGGTCAACNAAAATATATTTATGTGTAGATATAGTGTGTTTTGCAATGAACAATGCAGAACTGTTGTCGTGAACATCTGGTCAACAGTGATGGAGAATCCTCACCTTCGACCTGACGATGGAATACAGGTACACGATCGGCACACCGTTCTCCGCGTAGCCGACCACCTGCGCTTCCACTACTTGTCCTTTAGTCAGTTCCTCCAGGACTTCAAATGCCTCCTGGCTCCAGTCTTCCTCAGCACCTGTCCCACAACCAACACAGTTACATCAACATGCACCTTGCACACTAACAGCTACTGTTTCAAGTCAACATGATTGGCCTACCTAAAGCTGCTTTTACACTATGAAAAATTGATTTCGCACAAGGCCTCACATGAGAAATCTCGTGCGAGAATATCAGGAAAATCTCATTAAAAAAAACTAAGTTCGTAGATTAAATTTGCAGCAACACTCCATTTCCAAAACATAATTCTCACAATGAATATTTTTTGTCAGATTCCTCTTCGTACAGCTATATTCTTTGCTCTTCTCCTACCTCTCTCTCTGTGTGTGTGTGNATCTTTGCTCTTCTCCTACCTCTGTGTGTGTGTGTGTGTGTGTGTGTGTGTGTGTGTGTGTGCGCGCACGCGCACACGCATGCGTGCGCGCACGTGCATATCTTTGGTAAATCATTACATATCCTCAGTAAACGATACAAATTAGGTGATACATGAGGAAGACACACATCTCCAACCCATAGTTAGTGCCATAGACTCTCCAACTTGTGCACTAGTTAAATACTTAAATAAGATAATTCAACCTGTCATTCCCATGCCAACCTCACACACACAAAATTTGTCACATTTCAACCTAATGGTGTTCTGGTTAGTTTTGATGTGGTGTCCTTCTTCACTAAGGTACGTGTCCAAGAAGCTCTCAAAATCCTCCTGCAACATCTTGGAGATGACAACCATTGCACACACATTGTAAGGCTGACCGAACACTGTGTATTCTCAACTTTCTTTTCATTCTGAGGACAGACATTTGTGCAAAAAAGAAGGGGGGCTGCCATGGGTTCTCCACTTTCTCCCCTCTTACCAAACATCTTCATGGCTGATTTTGAGGAGAAAGCTATCTATACCAGCCAATACAAGCCTAAGTGCTGGTACAGATATGTTGATGACACATTCACCGTCTGGAGCCATAGAAGAGAGAAACTCCAAGACTTCCTAGAACACCTAAACGACATCCACCCGGATATCCAGTTCATGATGAAAGTAGAAAAGAATGGAAAACTGCCCTTTTTGGATGTTCTAGTCGTAAGGGAAGAGGACAACCACTATCGGAAACAAACACACACAGACAAGAACCTACAAGTAAGTTCGCACCATCTGCCATTGCAGAAGAAAACTGTTATTTCCACCTTAATCATTTGCAAAGAGACTGCCCTTGAGAAAGAGATGAGACACATTACCAATGTCCTTCAAGCTAATGGTTACTCCAAAACAGAAATAAACAAAGCCTTGAAACCACCTAAAGGCAAGAACACCGATAAGCTGCCCAACAAAGCTGTCATTCCATACATCATAGGATTCTCCGACCAGCTGACTCGACTTCTCAGGAAAAACAATATCTACACAATACTGAAACCTATAAATAAGATTGGAAACTCTCTTGTTCCAGTAAAGGACACAACCCCAGCAGAACAACTAGCAGATGACCCGCGACCGTTAAATCTTTGATAACTACATTTCTTCTCGGCTTAACCTAAATAATTCTATCAAATTATTTCCGTCGGTGTGGGAGGTCGTTAGGGTGCCAGGAGGGAACGAACATCCCTCCTGCCTTCGTAACTTAGTCTTGCGATGCAAGTTTCGAGACATGAATAATCTGTAAACGACTGTGGCGCTGGTCTATACTTGTATATTTATCTGTGGACGGTTCGTACTCTGCATACCGGAAATTCGTATGTGAACTGTGACACGTAAATGATAAATAAAAGTATGGAACACAATACTCTGGAATTTTACTTTANGACGGTTCGTACTCTGCATACCGGAAATTCGTATGTGAACTGTGACACGTAAATGATAAATAAAAGTATGGAACACAATACTCTGGAATTTTACTTTATTTAATAATTAATTGGCGTCCATTGTACAAAGTCTTGTGTTCTACTTCTGGCTGGCGGTGTAAATGGTACGCCAAAACGTTACAACATTACACAGCTGCAGCATTCCTTGACGTCGAAAAGGCATTTGACAGGGTTTTTCATGCAGGCCTGTTACACAAACTTTACTCCACCAACTTCCCCGACTGCTATGTCAAGACACTGCACTTNGGGTTTTTCATGCAGGCCTGTTACACAAACTTTACTCCACCAACTTCCCCGACTGCTATGTCAAGACACTGCACTTGTACCTTGGCAAATGCAAATTAGCCGTCACTGTGGAAGGAGCCACATCCGAACATAACGTTATTAGAGCTGGTGTTCTCCAGGGAAGCATACTGGGGCCAGTGCTATTTAACTTATACACACATGATATCCCGCACCCTGCTACATGGACTGCCCAACTCTGTGTCTACTCTACACTTGCTCCAGGGACTTTAACATGGCCGTGCGTTATGCCCAAGACCATTTAAAATACACTTGAGTCATATTTTAGCAAGTGGCGAATCAAGATAAATGTCGGCAAATTTGAGGCCGTCATTTTTACACGCAAGCACCTACCTCAGATTCTCCCACCCATTACCCTGTTCCAGGAAAATATTCCTTATAAAACTGAGGTGAAATACCTCAATGTGACCATAGACAGGGCGCTGACATGGCGCTGTCAAGCACCCGCAAGCCCTAGCCCGCCTAGCGGCCCTCTACCCAGTGTAACACCAGAGATGGCTTCACACAGCATAATGGGATTATAATATATAAATCCCTTATCCGCTCTATACTATTATACGCAACGCCAGCCTGGGCACACTGCGCCTAGTCATACGTGGAGCAGCTACAGCGAGTGCAGAATAAATGCCTCAAAATAGCTGCCCACGTGCCTAGGTACATCACCACCCGCAAATTACATGCAGAGCTTCAACAGCGAAAGCCGATTGAAGTAATACAGAATATGGCAGAGAAGTTCTATGCCACAGCCCTTGAATCAAACAATCCTCTGATTAGTGCCCTAGGAGACTACGACCCTGACCAAGCGGTCTATATCGCTATTGGCGCACAGGCCGCCGTAGTAATTTAACGTCACACACCCCACAGCAAACACCTGTAACGCATGCGCGTACTGTGACACACACGTGGCCAACACCACCGCTCTTCAGTACAATACATATGCACACTGTTTCACTAACACAACACCCTGTGAAGCACTATGTGCCCGCAGTCTAATACAGCATACCTACATACATTGTACAGCCTCAGGCTCCGTGGAGGACGACTGTGGTGTCACATTGCATAACACTTCAAGACACTGGGACTTTTCCTCAAGCCTTCAAGATGTACACCACCTAGGAGTTGAAGAAGACACTTCAAGATGAACAAGACTCAAGTTATCGCACAACACATGGCAGTCGCTCTTCGGAGGGGG
>NQII01000939.1:35219-66287 GCA_002778355.1 Clitarchus hookeri
TTCTCTTCTGCTGTCTCAAACACTTTTTCAATAAAGATTATCCTTTCCCATCCTCTGTTCTAGTAGAAATCTTTCTCTACTTCATAAATTGCATGCAATATTGCAATTATTTTCTGTTGAAGGGTTTTAACTGTGCCTATACCGGTTTTTCCCCCTACCTTGTAGTCCAGGTTAAGTTAGTATGGGAGGCAAACTTGGCCCCAATCGCGGCCAAGTTTGCCCAATCCCAGTAAAGCTGCGAGCATGTGCCCTTGTAGTTCGAAACTTCCCTGAATGCCTAGGTGTATGGGGCCCAGTCCTGAGACACACCTAGGTCCTACCCCTACCCTGGACCTCCGACGCTCCTCTTAGTTTCAAGGTAGGTTAGAAAATAAAATCGCAGACACTCAGAAGGTAACAGTTATTGCTGCTGCAGCTTTGCCCTGGAGATGGAGGAGNGGTTAGAAAATAAAATCGCAGACACTCAGAAGGTAACAGTTATTGCTGCTGCAGCTTTGCCCTGGAGATGGAGGAGGCTGCAATGTCTTCCGAAACACCGGGAAGAAAAACAACTGTGACACGGCTACTACCACAGATGATATTAAGACTATATATCAAAACTATCACTTCGACATTAAAATAATGACTTAATACATTCATTACACATAACATGCATTATATAAGGAATGAGAATTATATCTTATGTAACTGTACAATTTGATGTACTTATGTGTGTGTTCTATTGTTACAACTGGATATATCACATATAACCAGNTCTTATGTAACTGTACAATTTGATGTACTTATGTGTGTGTTCTATTGTTACAACTGGATATATCACATATAACCAGTCCTCTGCTTCGAAACTAAGCTTGTTATTGAAATGTTGCAAAGTTGTATGTACAAAGTAAAAACATGCTTACAAGTTGCAAATTGACTATGACAAAAACTATTTAAAAATTTTACTACCACCACTTAAAAATATAAATTTTTTTTCTATTTTGGTTGCAACTGTTGTATGTATGGTTATTTCATACAAATTAAATTACATAGATCGTTAAAAAAATAACATGTTGTAACAACAATTTTTGTGCAGTTGGCAATGTACTTTGATATTTTCCATCAACTGTTGAATGCAAGTTTGAATTGTATTAAAATTCAATGCACGAAAGCAGAGGACATACAGTGTCACTAAAACACACATCTTAAGAACGCAAATAAATAAGAATATATTTTCATCTTTGTTGAGAAACTTTGTGGAACAGTTCTGCAAGTACAGAGGGAAAGCTCACCTCCCGCGGGGCTTATGTTGGCGAGATAAGCTTCAGCCGCTTGGAAAGGGAGGAGCATGAAGTCTTGGCGAATCTGCCGAAGCAACGAGCAGTCGACGACATCGTAACCACCGTAATCTAGCAGTCTCATGGTGCACGTGCCATCTTCTGCTTCGTCTGTCACTACCTGAGCTCTGCACCAGTCGCCCACCACAGGTGCAACGCATATTACATCAGCTGTGAACATTCAGCGCAGTCAGGCCCCATTCTTTCCACCTGACCCTTAACCAACATTAAAATAACTTACTTTTACAAACCTAATGGTATTTCCTTGCATAGAGCTACCAATTCAGATTTGTTACATGGCTAGCCTAATGGCAAAATGTACACACATCAAGGATTGATCCCCACATTGTTTTACATAATTTAGAGTATTAAAATAAAAAAATACTTTAAATAAACATTGCGGAGTACAGTGGAGTGGTTTGGGTGGCTCTCAATGAGGTCTTGAGAGCCTACGAGCGTGAAACTAGGTAGATATGGAGTGATTACAGAATGCAAGGGTGAGGGAAATGGGAGTTCCCAGAGAAAACCTGCCAACCAGCGGCATCACTCAGCATGATTCCAAGTGCAAAAATCCAGAAGTGATCTGCTAGGAATCGAACCCAGTTTGTCTCGGTGGGAGGTGAGTGCTCTAGTTTCTATGCCAACTGCAGCTCAATAAACATAGTAAAAACTGACATTTAAATAATATATTTTTAAATAAAAAAAAATACAAAAGGTGTGTTTTTCGCAGAATACTCTTACTTCAAAGTTTTTCTAGCAGGGAAAAATTAAGGCCTATCATTATAATGCACCGAGGATAACCTGAACAAATTTTTTCTTTGATTTATTCTGTATACTTTCTACTGTCCATGAATGAATATGGTCAGGGTGTATGTACCATCTATTTACAATACATTTCAAAAGTTTATGTATGGATATTTTGTACTATAAATCCATTTTCCAATAAATTAATCAAAAATGGAGAGATGACCAAGTGCTACTTGCGACCTTACCAGCCACAGGTCGAGGCAGGGCGGGGACCGTCGGTTCGCTGTAACACGCTTGCATGTAGGCGGCCTGGGCGCTCAGGTTGAGGAACGTGGGGTGCGTTGGCTGTTGCAGGAACACATGGGCGGGAGTCACCATGTAAGACACTATCACGTCATTATTGACACCTTCCACGAGTGGCAGCTGCAAACACACAACCACCACTGGTAACTCCACCACAATACAACAAGTGGTGTTAATGCTACCAACTAGTACATACATTTAGTAAAGGTTGCCAGAATGAAAGTACATGAGCAACCAAACTGTTTTTGTTTACAGAGATGAATTAATATATCCTATACAATATCCGATTAATTGTTATAATGCATTTCTGACACTTTATACATCTTTGCTCCTGCACTACAGAATTTTTTCTATCTTTTACGCAGCACCGTGAAGTGGAGTGGTTTGGGCGGCTCTTTAACATCGGGGTCTTGGGAGCAGATGAGGGTGAAGTGAGCTGAGAATGGATCAGCACCAGAATGCAAGAGCAGGAGAATCTGGAGAGCCCCGAGAAAACAAGCTGACCAGTGGCATCGTCCAGCACAATTCCCACGTTCGAAGATTTGGGAACGACCCCACCAAGATTCAATCCCAGTTTGCCTTGGTGGGAGGCGAGTGTTCTAGCCGCTGTGCCTTTTACGTATCATATAATTTAGCTTTGATCGCAAATAAATTAAATTTGTAAGAGAAGCAAAAAATGTGTTAGAGGTGCCTAAGGGCATGCCCCTCTTCAGTTGTTGATGTTCAACCGCTGAATAATACTACTGCAAGCTTCAACTTCAATCATTTATCTCGCAATGTCTCAAAAATTATTTACTAGTTATTTACTTATCCCTAGCTCTATATTTTATTCTATCTCAATTTAGAAGTTTAAATCCGACCACAGCAAGCAGAACAAATGCTAGTTGCATGGTAATGAAACCAAACTTACAAGTAGACTGCAATTACTGCATACGATTTACTTTCCTTGTTGGCTATTTGTTTGATTGTATTACACCAATACATTAACAGAATGTTATGTTAATTCAACTGTCGAAGCCTGCACTATTTCATTGGTCATCAAATCAGCTCTGCATGAGGGACGTACAATTGCTTTAATCAAAAAGCCCCTTTGATTTAACATATTTCAAACACATGGTACGTCCAATTCTGTTCAATGCCAGTTTCCTCTGCACCTTGGATTTTTAGTAGACCACACCCAGTAATCCACTAACAATACATTTTAATTTCTTAAAATGTATAGAATGGTGTGCTTATTATTTACTGTCATTAGCTCTTTAGGCAAGTAGTTTTTTTGTCATAACAGCACATTTTTCTAATAGGTAGGTAGACTCCAGATGTACCACACTAACAAATACAGAGGCATGCATTCCTGTACCTTTACCTTAATCTGCTTTTTTCTTTTGAAATGTATCAGCATACAAGGCATGAAATGAAACAATAACTTATTTACCTCGCTGGAATAAGAATGCACATTTATTCATTACTGTGTAATTTCCTGATAGGGAAAATATTAAACTTTCACATTTCCTGTGTTGGGTATTATTAATACAGAGTACTACCACATTCTTAATTATAAGTTGTCATTTCCTTTTTATTAGAATTGTTGCTGAACTTCTTTGACAATTTTTTTCCAGTATGCTTACCTTAGAAGTCCATTTGGAAGGTTTTTGTATTGTAACCCCATTCCTTGCTAGGAAGACTATTAGAGATTATGCAGGATGGCTAGAAGTGTCCTTATGATAAATTCCCTGACATTTCCTTGACTTTTCTAGGCATTCTGTTACTTCCTCATAACCAACATACACAGCAAAAATTATAAATATTTTAATTTAATTTTCTTGAAAATTTAAATTTCTCTTGTGGGTAGCACCATACTTTACTGTTACATACATGCCAATACTTTTTAATTACCTAACAAATATTACAAATATGCTAAAATAGAAACATGCAAAGTGTGGAGAAAGTTGGCAGCTGGAATACGGGATTTCTGTCATGTACAATGTCATGAGACAAAGGGAAGCCATTACACAATGCAGGAATTAATTATTTGTGGACGGTATACAGGGCATTAGTCATATGTGATTGTGGTATGACTTGATGCCCATTACACTGCCCACCAGAGAAGTGTAACCCACTATAAAGATTAAAATTATTGTTGCATGTCGCTGTCCAATGTTTCCTTCGCGTAGGAAGGCGCTGAGATCTGGAGGTCAAGTCTGTAATGTTAGACAAAGCGAGCAGCCTATCAAAGGACGCTGCTGCACACGCCGATAAACTAATCGCAGCTAGCGCCTCGCTGATCCTGATAAGTTCATATTTCTCCATCTATCATGTTGGAATGTCATCACCACCATTTCTTATCCCAGAACAACTTGGATTGCAGAGAACGTTCTAGACGGCACCTACCTCGAGTATAAATACCACGTGCGGGCCTGAGAAGCGAGTGATTAAGGGCAGAGAGTTTGGTGCCTTGTGCGACCTGAAGCGTCAGTTGGCCGATTCCGGAGCAATGAGAGACTACTGCAGCGATCTGCGAGAGTGGGTCGGTGTGCTTGTGTGCAGTGAAGAGTGCGACTGATCTGCGGGACTGTGGACTGGATACGCGAAAAGACATTCGGGATGATGGAAATAGTTTTAAATAAACGTGTGAAAATTATTGGGGCACTGTATCAACAAAAAAAATCCAGCTTTTGAAAATTTATATTAATTACTATTACGCACACAGCAGAAATGTTAGAATATATGTTTGGTCATTTTTAACAATTTTATCAAGATTCTCTGACATTACATGATATTGCCAGATATTTCCATAAATGTAAAATTCACCAACTTTTCCAGGTTTTCCCTGATGCTAGCCACCCTGTGATATTATAGTAATTCTACACTACTCTACACCAACATAAGATCACGTAACACCAAATAATCCATCTTCTGGTAGAAGTGTTCTTAAATACACTTCTCAAGGAACAGATTCTGCGCCTAAAGCTTTCAACACACTATATTGCTGTGGCGATACAAAGGGCCAATAACAGCTGCAAAAATTAACAACCTACCTGCACGCACTGAGGAACGGGGAAAACTGGTGCAGCTGGAACAAAACACACTTGCTCCAACGTCACGTTCGGGTACTTCTTCAGCGGAAACTTCTCGCGAATCATTTCTACTGCTCTATCTATGCCCATCTGGTTCCCTGAAAGTACGTTCAGTAACATAATGAGTCAATTTTAAGAAACATCACAAAAAAAAATTTTCACATATTATTTTACCTCTGCTATTAATATTTGCATGGAAACAAAAATATGATTAACTTTGAGAATGGAACATAAAGAATACACAGCAAGGATCAAATGAATGCAAAGATAGAAGAAGGGGGGGATGACTATAATTAGACCCTTAATAGAATAAAGTTATTTCAAAGACTGGTTACACCCCAAACATGATTATCCCACACAAGCCTAACGTCTTCTAACAGAATGAAACTTCCAATCACGCTGTTGACTGCTAATGGGGAAGGTAGTACAAGAGTTAGGTGACAGATGGTATGATTCTGTAGCACAACTTCTCACAGCAATTCCTTTACTTGAAGTTCGCTTGGCCGACATCATTGGCTTGCCTCGTCGTCCATTTGCTATTGATACCTTCATCACTAACCAACTCTCATTACTCTTGAGCCCTTAATGCCGAAGTGTGCTGTCTTGAATTCAAACACCCTTATTGGCTGTGCTCTTGTTTCACCTCTAATCCACATACAAAAAAATGATTTGCAACATTTAATATCCAGTAAAACCCTTTTAAGAAGTTCACCCTTAAAAATTTTCCAACTTGGTAAGTTTACAAAATTTTGCACCTGATCTAAAAGCACCAAAGTAATTTGACCCTCTTAAGAAGTCTTCCTGGCTAGTAAGGCTAAATTTTTCAGTCCGTTCAGAAACCACGTTAGGAAGCTCTATATTGTAAACAGTAAAGTTCTACTGTAAATTTTTTTCATGTTACCATGTTTTGTTTAACAATCCCCAACAAATGGCAGGAAGAAAGAAGCCTGGCCTTTTCAACAGCATATTCACATCCTGGTTGGGATTGAAACTCAATATCACGAGACACAATGATGCTCTTTTGAAAGGGATGAAGCAGGCTAAGGGGAAACTGGTAGTTGTTGTCCAACGAAGGTAGTTTCCGACATGTTACGTTGCAAACCCACTGCAAAGTACTTCAAATGCGACAGGAAAAGGGTCGAGTCAAGGTGCGAGAGAAAACACTGCAGAGTAACTGCCAACATAATATAAGCTTCATTCCTGTCTGTAGCCTGAATACTAAATATGCATGTAGCTTATTTTACAAGGAAACTACAGCAATAAACTATATGTCACTGGTTGAAAATATTTTAACAACTGCGAAACTTTGAAATTTGTCTGTTTCGTAAAACACAAAATGANTATGCATTTAGCTTATTTTACAAGGAAACTACAGCAATAAACTATATGTCACTGGTTGAAAATATTTTAACAACTGTGACACTTTGAAATTCCTCTGTTTCGTAAAACACAAAATCAAATGAACTCGACTGTTATTTAAAACAAATTGTAGTACAGTACTGCTAAATTTTAGCTCAACAAAAACTGCTCCCTTATTTTGAGATACTCGTAATTAAAAATATTATAAACTATAAGTTATTTTAAATGACAAAAATATACACCAGCAAAAATCTACTAACTACTGGTTGCTAGAATTTTAATGAATGAAAGAACTGCGAGCTCAGCACATACTGAATTCTTGTAACAAATGTCAAACATTTCTTCTTTCACTCAAACTAGACAAAATTTAACTGACAAAAAAAAAACTATGACTTTTCATAATTGTAATTTTTAAATTGTTTGTCTTTGTTGACGTGATTACAGATGCCTGAATACTGCACCTATACGAAAGCAGGTTTGGAGATTTAGCTCGCAGGTAGAGTAAAACTTTGCTTGGGGCTGGATATGCTGCCCAGGATATTTTTGCAGTTTTGGGAGCAAGAAATTAATGTGTTGAAACATCANAAAGAACTGCGAGCTCAGCACATACTGAATTCTTGTAACAAATGTCAAACATTTCTTCTTTCACTCAAACTAGACCAAATTTAACTGACACAAAAAAAAAACTATGACTTTTCATAATTGTAATTTTTAAATTGTTTGTCTTTGTTGACGTGATTACAGATGCCTGAATACTGCACCTATACGAAAGCAGGTTTGGAGATTTAGCTCGCAGGTAGAGTAAAATTTTGCTTGGGGCTGGATATGCTGCCCAGGATATTTTTGCAGTTTTGGGAGCAAGAAATTAATGTGTTGAAACATCAGGCAAATCAAATTCAGAATCCTCAGACACGTTAAATTAGGTTCCTCATTTTCCAAAGGAAATGGATCTTCAAGAAATTTATGTCCAAATAATTGGATCACTGGAAGAAGGTGAATATTGTTAAGTGTTTTTAAAAGATGCACAAGAAATAAACACTATCTCCCCGATGACTAAGCCTGGAATGTAGTATAGGTGAGAGGGGGGAAAATAAAAGCGGGGGGTCTTATTCAGCGAAAATTAAATTAATTGCAGATGTCACGTAAAGTTAGGAGTTCAAGGAAAGCTTAACTCTATAGCACAATTTGGCAAGAAAAAAGTGCAGATTTAATTACACAAACTAAAATAAATCTGTTAATTGCAGCTCAACTTTATATAAAATTAAAGTATTCACAGAAACATAAATGCACAGTGGCACATTAAAAACCAGGATTGTTTTTCTTTTTTTGGTGATGACAGTCCACCATTAGTATTCACTAGATTTATCCTACTGCAAACCACGGTCTATCATAAATTTATCTAATGACAAGAAAATTTTATTTGAAGTTCTGAGAAACAGCAGTGATCAAAACAAATCAGTACTTTTAACCAAGTAAACCTCCACCATAAAATGTAATAATACATAATTTCAGAGAGTAACCTAAGATTGTTATGAATGCAATCAGTGGTCTACGCTGAAAAATATTAACTACCTTTATATTCGTAGCCATATAGTAAACTTTAACAGATACAATGTTATCAGAGAAAGACAACAAAAAGTCACTTTGTTGCTTTTACCACAAAACAGAAGGCAATTTCAGTGCATCTTTAACTACCAGCAGAGTTGTGTTTCCCAATGGTATGTCGCTTTTATGTACAATTCTTTTTAACATAGTTATGTATATAGTTACATCTGCTTCTACAAGCACTATGAAATTGTTGCATTGTTCTTTTTATTGCCCTTTAACTCATATNTATATATATATATATATATATATATATATATATACACACACATATATATATACATACATACATACACACACACACACGTGTAGGCCTACTTTTAAAAATAAAATAAAGATACATAATTTAATATGCTAGGGTGGAAATTAACATTCCTTACACAATATACTTTTAACTATAATTCAAGCTCCACTAATATGAATTGCCCGGCAGCGATAAAACAGTTTTTCTTAAAGCTATATGTCAGAGCAGAAACAGTTGAACCAAAATGTCAAGACGACAAACACAAGTGATTCAGTAAGGGATTGTTGTAACAAGTTAACGTGTCTAGTTGTGTACATATAATTTGCTTCAGGAAGAAGAAAAGTCATCTTGTTAGTTGTATCAACTACAGTATTATTTTTTGTGTATGTATAANATAATTTGCTTCAGGAAGAAGAAAAGTCATCTTGTTAGTTGTATCAACTACAGTATTATTTTTTGTGTATGTATAAACTGACTTATTACAGCAGTTCATTTAGGAAATTACTTACGAGTGGTTTATTTTTGTGAGCACAACAGTGGCAAACATTTTTGCAAGTCTGAAACAAAATTTTTCCTTCAGAGAAATTAAAAACGCCACTACATGAACATAGGAACCTACACTTTTTTACACTAGTAATAATATTGGTCTACAATATGTTTCATTGTCAAAACATGGGCATTTGTAAAGGAATTTATACATATAAAGTAATTTTGGATATTTAAAGAAGTTTGACTTCTCTGGAAGGAAATATTACCCATGTCATCTTCTTCCATAACTACTGCCCTTAGAAAGTCAACGCTCCCTCCAACCATTACATTGCCTGCCAAACTGGCAACGTAACCATCAAAAAGATGTTGCTGTTCAGTTAGAAAAAAAAAAGGGTGTTCAAGAAAAGCTGTTACTGATTTTTAACTCGAGGGCAAATTACAAAGGTCAAAAGCCACACAGAAAACAAAATTTTATACAAAAAAAAAAAAAGGGTTAGTGAAAATTATATGGTTCACTAATTTAATATCATTGCACACTCCTAGAGTGGATCTAACTTTTTTCTCCTAAACTGATTTACATATATCTACAAAGCATTTATTCTCTGTTCACAACATGTACTTGTTAAACATGTTAACAGCAGATATTTGACANAATTTATTCTGTGTTCACAACATGTACTTGTTTAAACATGTTAACAGCAGATATTTGACAACTGGCTCCTCAAAGAATTGAGTATGTAGGTATCAGCGTCGGTAATACCAGGTTGTCCAGAAATGGCCTAAATGCACATTGTTTACAATGACCCCTACTTCCTTCCTCCTATAATGTGAGAGTGACTGGAACCTTGAGGAATATCAGTTCAAATTAAGGCTCTGCATCATCCGCTAAATCTGATTCTTTTATTTATTGCCATTTATCGTAACATAAAATAAAAAAAAACGCCACTACAGTGAAATTTAATCTATTAAAGTACAGTTTGTTACAAATAGCATAATATAAGCCTCAAAATCTATGTTCCTGCCTTNTGATTCTTTTATTTATTGCCATTTATCGTAACATAAAATAAAAAAAAACGCCACTACAGTGAAATTTAATCTATTAAAGTACAGTTTGTTACAAATAGCATAATATAAGCCTCAAANAAAAAAAACGCCACTACAGTGAAATTTAATCTATTAAAGTACAGTTTGTTACAAATAGCATAATATAAGCCTCAAAATCTATGTTCCTGCCTTTTCACGACTACCAAATAACACCTATAACAAAAATTAAGAACAAAACTATTAAACAGCTCTTAAAATGTAATTCCCAATAATCAGAAAAATTTTAATAATTACTCAAACTGAAATTACGACACAAACAAAGAATTTCTGCACAAGACTGACGCGTGCCGCATCCCTCCTCCCTTAGCCAGTTTGTTCCCCTCATTCACCTGCGTAGCTGTGACGTGCCCTCTACTGGAGCGAGTTAGCCCAAACATGGCGGTTACACCTCCACGATTCCTGCCTCGGCACGGTCTACTAGGAGTGCACCCTACCTGCACGACGTCCAAGGCACTGTCGNTACACCTCCACGATTCCTGCCTCGGCACGGTCTACTAGGAGTGCACCCTACCTGCACGACGTCCAAGGCACTGTCGGAATCGGGTGACCGTCCCACGTTAATGTCCTCAAGAGGCAACTCTTGAGGGCATATTAATTCGGGCTGACCACTATCACCAAACAACCCCCCTTAGTTAAGTTACCGCCGGGCAAATGAATGCAGCGAGAGGGCCACAACGGCTGCAGAGTTCCAGCAACCCGCTTCATGCGCCCTTNCTCCTATAATGTGAGAGTGACTGGAACCTTGAGGAATATCAGTTCAAATTAAGGCTCTGCATCATCCGCTAAATCGGATTCTTTTATTTATTGCCATTTATCGTAACATAAAATTAAAAAAAACGCCACTACAGTGAAATTTAATCTATTAAAGTACAGTTTGTTACAAATAGCATAATATAAGCCTCAAAATCTATGTTCCTGCCTTTTCACGACTACCAAATAACACCTATAACAAAAATTAAGAACAAAACTATTAAACAGCTCTTAAAATGTAATTCCCAATACTCAGAAAAATTTTAATAATTACTCAAACTGAAATTACGACACAAACAAAGAATTTCTGCACAAGACTGACGCGTGCCGCATCCCTCCTCCCTTAGCCAGTTTGTTCCCCTCATTCACCTGCGTAGCTGTGACGTGCCCTCTACTGGAGCGAGTTAGCCCAAACATGGCGGTTACACCTCCACGATTCCTGCCTCGGCACGGTCTACTAGGAGTGCACCCTACCTGCACGACGTCCAAGGCACTGTCAAAATCGGGTGACCGTCCCACGTTAATGTCCTCAAGAGGCAACTCTTGAGGGCATATTAATTCGGGCTGACCACTATCACCAAACAACCCCCCTTAGTTAAGTTACCGCCGGGCAAATGAATGCAGCGAGGGGGCCACAACGGCTGCAGAGTTCCAGCAACCCACTTCGTGCGCCCTCTCTACATGCGTTACGTCCCCGTATGTGCATGTGTGGATAGTGCGAGTGCGGCCTGACAACAAGGCAATTTTTCTTTACATATCACAGTTTCCAAATTCAGCCTAAATGGTTTTGGTAAAAAATTCTTATTGTTTTATAGCCATTCAGGCACGGCTACCCACACTCCTCCTGGGGTGAAAGTGGACTCCCAGCTCGAGTCACACAATGCCACTTTACTATAGTAAAATTTGAGAGTATAATTATTTTATCAATTTCTTTGTTGTAGTGTAATTGTGTTTTTAATTTAATGAAGGAGGCAACGTACGGGGAGAGAGAACCCCGGAGCTTTTCAACAATACGTTGTTTAACTTGTTTACTGCCAATACATTTTTATATTCTTAAGTAATTTGTTTGTCAAAGCCAATTAATAAGTGTTCATTCGTTTTGTAATGCAGGATCATGATGTTTCGGGGTGTACTTGTTCTTTTTGTAATATATATTTTGTATTTTCTTGTCTCTATCCCGCGCTTTTGGGCCGAGTCTTGGCGGACCTTGCCATTTTCTTCAGTTGGTTCTTTAGTGCTGCCGGGGGTGGTGCCTCTGGGTCTTCACTGTATTTGCATCAATCACCACGTAGCTTCAATAGTCATTATTTTATTTTGGAACCATAATGTACTTTTCGTCACCCAGAGGCAGCACCACCCCCATGTCCCGCCAGCTCAAAAGCGCCGAGATTGTTAAAACCTGTAATTGTTCATCGGATTTGCACCTTTTTCTCTCAGTTTAGGTTGCCAACACACCAGAGCTGTTGGAATGATGTAAGTGCCTCCCAGGAGGAATATTGCAGTGAATAAAAAGGCTGTTTTTGCAAATAGTGTTTTATTTCATTGCCGGCCACTTCACGGCCACGTGATTTTGGGTCATCTACCCACTGAACCACTGCACCCCATAAGTGACATGATTGTTGGGCACATAAGTTCTATCGGCGTGCGAGATGGCCGTAAAAATCTCACCCGGATGTTAGCTGCGTGTGAGGAGGCCTACATCCTCACTAATACAACATCGTCGGCGTGGGGTGAGTCAAGGAGCAGCCGCGCAGGCGAACGGCCCGCCCCTAGCGAAGAGTCTCTGCTCCACCGAGCTGGCGCCCTTACTAGCCTGCTAAATCTGTCATCGAAAACTTCCAGCACCCTTTACCCGCTCCTGAGCCCACAAGTTGAGCTCTAACAGAAAGCCATCACGCAATCTGCAATGTAACTGCAGTTGTCTTAGGATGTGGCACAGTTCTCTGTGTAACAAGATGGAAAGGCACTGTTTATCGATCTTTTTTTTTTTTTTTTTTTTCAACTGGNGCAGTTGTCTTAGGATGTGGCACAGTTCTCTGTGTAACAAGATGGAAAGGCACTGTTTATCGATCTTTTTTTTTTTCAACTAGGACATACAGTAGCAAATATTACTTTCACTTTATGAGAAAATGGGGCATAAATGCAACCTTAGTGCATCATCAGTTTGAAAAATGCACTTATGCCCAAATTCTTAAAGATGAGAAAGGGTGGGTAATGATGCTAGATGCTTGTGTGAAGGCAAATGTATGCACCAAATCAAGGGATTTTGTTTCTAGCTCATTTATAACCATCTAAAGCAGACAGGGAAATTGAATAAAAAAAAGCCAATTGAATATTACATGAACTGATGGCACAGTAGAAACCACTATATATTAATAACGCCAATTTGTCACGATGTGTGATAAATGGATACTGTACAATTGTTGCAAAGTAAATGTGCAGTGATTTGGATGGCAGTGTAACCTCCAACCACTTTGCAAAAACCAAGGTTGACGTCACACAAGGTTTTGCTGTTGGTATTGTGGGCAGTCATAGGCATGCCTAGACATTTCCATTGGGGGAAGGTGATGGGGCACTAAGTTTCATGTAATGTAGACTAAAATGGGAATTGTATACATTACCTGCAGTTCAGGTGGAAGTTTAAAAAAAAAATAATTTGTTGAAAGTACTGTGGTTGGTGGTGCCATTTGGACATTCCATTACCTACACACTGTGCAACATGTTATACAAAAGTTGTTCCAATACCATGGCCACATGTGTCACTGTAACTTCTATGTCGCTCTTTCCCACGTCTATCTGANATACAAAAGTTGTTCCAATACCATGGCCACATGTGTCACTGTAACTTCTATGTCGCTCTTTCCCACGTCTATCTGACCATGAATGTACGATGTTTGGCGGTCAAGTACTTAGCGTTACGAAAATGATATTTATAAACATGACTAAATATTTGCTGTACTGAGTGAAATGACAGAGAAATGTCTTCAAGTAATAATCTGACAAAGCAAACATCGGATACGCTAAATTAACCAAATCATGAAACACCAATTACATTTATATACTATGCAATGTCTTCATAACATGCACATTAAATTATTCTTGTCCTGGAAATTATTTCCCAATATGTATCACAGACAAATATATTTTTCCCATAGTTATTGTCGTAGATTAAAAATAATGTGCTACACAAGTAATTTCAGCAAATTTCAAATGGGCATGAACTCTCGCACAAAGCACCCTTGTTCAAAGGTTAATTACACTTGTTCACGACAGCAGTACTCACTCGGTTGAACACTAATAAGTTGGTGAAATTGCCATACTTAATGCCTACATTAGGGAGGCAGGGTCCATCTGGCCCACACTGTGCGCATGCCTGTGTGGACAGCATCAGGCATTATTGCAAGCACCAGGCGTTACTGCAAGTTCATTCCTCCTCATGAATCTATTGTTGTTGTCTAATACTGTGCAGAAAATGATGAAATGCACAAGCAGTTGTGTAAAACGCAGCCATTGTTGGTCAATAAGAAAGGTCTTCCCTCCGCCCTTAGCAGACAACACCCAATTGCCATGTGGCAAAAATTATGCAACAAAAGCAGAGTATCTAAAGAACAGTACAAAGTAACCCCACACCTTCCATGTTCCCTGGACTTAGCACCATCAGAAGGATAGGGTGGAGCGCCTCCAACAGGTTTGCAGGAACCAAGTTTCTTCTGGGAGGGGATTGTGAGCACTGTATATTGATTGCAGAAATGTGTTCTGGCAAACTGAGACTATTCTGGATAATGTGTATATGTTTCGTGCATTCCAAAACTCGCCAACTGTGCGAGGTATACAGAAAATTCATTTATTTCTGAGCAATATGGCATATGCTTTTCACGGACCTAGATGCTAAAATGTTAGCCTGACAATATTTACAACGAAGGCTTAGAAGGCACATCACCATACTGATATTTGCATCACTGCTTTAGCCGTAGTAACTGTCTTATGGTTATGGAAATTTGGCACGTAAAAAACCTTGCGTGTGTCAAAATAAATAACTGAAATTATTGGAAAAATGTATTTTTCACGAAATTTTGAGTTATCTTGCAATGAATTCTCATTCATACCACTCACTAACTGTTTTATAATTACTTTTCTTGTTGCTGTTTATTGTGACATTTTAATCACACTTGTATGTCATTAATCCATTTATATATTTTAATACTTCTTCACATTTAAATTGTAAGACTTTTTATAACATTTTCCAATTCAGTGCATGTCTTTATCAAACATTTTTCTCAATTTTTGNCATTTAAATTGTAAGACTTTTTATAACATTTTCCAATTCAGTGCATGTCTTTATCAAACATTTTTCTCAATTTTTGTAAATTCTGATTTTAACACTTTTTTCTATCTTTACATCCAAATATTTCTTCTGCACATTTTCTTCCATCTGTATTATTCTTAAGTTTATGATTCTATGTGGTGTTGAGCTAATGTTCTCTGTTCAATGCATTTTCTTTCTCGGGTTTCTTTGGTTTTGAAATCATTGTAGCACAAGCCAATTTCTCTCGTACTATCTATCTCCTTCAGCCATTCCTCTTTGTGTTTCTTTTCATTCGCAATGGGACTTCTTTTTTACAAATCAATGACTGTAAAATATTACAATCTATTTAGCATCACTGATGTCTGTATTCCAGTCAAACATTCTTCGTAAATAATTTAGCAAATATGCAAACATGAACCCAAACACGAAGCAATTCAGAAATGATACCAAAATGTACTATTAAAGACTGTTAACATTATACCCTCAAATTAATTTCATTTGTTTCCATTGAATTGTTATAGCAGGAAACAAAATAAAAGTAATTAAAACCCAACAACAAGAAATATGCTTTGTTACTATAACTATGGAGCATAATATTCAACCAGGAAATACAAATTTAGCCCTTAAAATGTGCCAGTCATCAACACAGCATAAAATAACTTCACATTAATAACAAGGCCATCATATTGAAATAAAATAAAATTTGTCTCGTAACATGTAAAATATACCACCTCACACTCATTCGCATGCATTAATAACTATGAAATGATAAAAATGATTTCTAATAAAATAATTTCCTGGAAACAAAACAAACCTTCAATAGCACATATTTTTAGTTTTGTCGTGTCAGGGTGTTNCATTTAAATTGTAAGACTTTTTATAACATTTTCCAATTCAGTGCATGTCTTTATCAAACATTTTTCTCAATTTTTTTAAATTCTGATTTTAACACTTTTTTTCTATCTTTACATCCAAATTTTTCTTCTGCACATTTTCTTCCATCTGTATTATTCTTAAGTTTATGATTCTATGTGGTGTTGAGCTAATGTTCTCTGTTCAATGCATTTTCTTTTTCGGGTTTCTTTGGTTTGGAAATCATTGTAGCACAAGCCAATTTCTCTCGTACTATCTATCTCCTTCTGCCATTCCTCTTTGTGTTTCTTTTCATTCGCAATGGGACTTGTTTTTTACAAATCAATGACTGTAAAATATTACAATCTACTTAGCATCACTGATGTCTGTATTCCAGTCAAACATTCTTCGTAAATAATTTAGCAAATATGCAAACATGAACCCAAACACGAAGCAATTCAGAAATGATACCAAAATGTACTATTAAAGACTTAACATTATATCCTCAAATTAATTTCATTTGTTTCCATTGAATTGTTATAGCAGGAAACAAAATAAAAGTAATTAAAACCCAACAACAAGAAATATGCTTTGTTACTATAACTATGGAGCATAATATTCAACCAGGAAATACAAATTTAGCCTTTAAAATGTGCCAGTCATCAACACAGCATAAAATAACTTCACATTAATAACAAGGCCATCATATTGAAATAAAATAAAATTTGTCTCGTAACATGTAAAATATACCACCTCACACTCATTCGCATGCATTAATAACTTTGAAATGATAAAAATTATGTCTAATAAAATAATTTCCTGGAAACAAAACAAACCTTCAATAGCACATATTTTTAGTTTTGTCGTGTCAGGGTGTTTCTTGATGAATATATTGGCATTCGTCTTGTCTTTAATTTGGTGGACAAAGGCACCGTATCTGCCGATGAGACGACCCACCAAGTGTTGCGGCAACACAAACTCGTAGATGGAAGGCACGTCTCCGGCAAGTGAGCTGCCGCTAGCTGGCGTGCGTGGTGGAGGGGTTGCCATATCGCTGCAACCCTTCCCACTGTCGCTTGAACCCTTCAAACACACATTCCTCAAATCAAAACATTCTCTATACAAAAAATTTATTTTTGTTGGTTATGATAAAATATTTTTGTTAGTTAAGAGTGTAATGAAAACCTTAAATATTTTTTTAGTGTGTAATTTAATGAACACGGAAGATGTAAAATTGCATCACTTTTCAAGAGCTTGTTGGGTAGTGCAAGGATACCCTGTAAAAAAAATTTATTTTGGCATTATGAGCTATGTTCACATGGGCTGACAACTTCTACACCCAAAGGTGTAGCGAGTGTTAAACGGCCAGAGTCTTTAGTTGCAGAAAGTGCAGAGAGAGTAACGTTCACGCCTGAGTGCCTAGGTGCAGCCCTCAAAACATTTTGTTTACTTTCTGTTTGAGTCACGTTGGCAAATGTAAATATTTGAGAGGTCTCGTCGCAGGCAATGAATCCGATGATGACGCTCCCCTACTGCATATTTGAGCAAATATGCATAATAATTTGGAAGCGTGAAAATTATTAAAAAAATTGCATATCTATTTTTTTACACTACCTCTCTTTCTCGGCCACGTTAAAGTTCCAGTAATGTACAAAAATGTACGGCATAATTTTTCCACCTGTCCAAAAAGAATGATAGAGGGGCTAAAATGAAAACCGTTCTCTCAATCTTATTATAGAACCTGCAATTTTTCAAAATTCGATATTTTGTAAAATATCTTTCATGTATAAACGAGATTTACTAATATTATTTTTCAAAATTTATGCCAAAAAATATATAATTGTATTTCATAAGGAGTCTTTGCAATACATAACCTACCACGCATTAACAAAAACACACAATATATTTCTTTACACAAAGTTATTTTAAAAAAAATATATCTTACGTCCCTTCCGGGTCCAATGAACACAATTATCGCAATCTACAAGAAGTTCCTTTTTATCATTCATAACTGGAAAAGCCAACATCTTACACCCTCTCTTGAGATTAGCGGCAAATCCTTATTTTGCACTTCTACACTCACTACTCCACCTCCCCCAGGAGGTGCAGCACCTGGGAGTACAAGTTGTAGTTTCACCCTCCAGTTGAATGATTATGGTGTAGCAACCAAAATCCTACTTCTGGCAAGAAAATGCAAAGTTGCATTTGGGGTGTAAAAGGTACAGCCCACGTGAACAAAGTTGTGCGCAACCAATTATGTACCANAGGAGTCTTTGCAATACATAACCTACCACGCATTAACAAAAACACACAATATATTTCTTTACACAAAGTTATTTTTTAAAAAATATATCTTACGTCCCTTCCGGGTCCAATGAACACAATTTTCGCAATCTACAAGAAGTTCCTTTTTATCATTCATAACTGGAAAAGCCAACATCTTACACCCTCTCTTGAGATTAGCGGCAAATCCTTATTTTGCACTTCTACACTCACTACTCCACCTCCCCGAGGTGGTGCAGCACCTGGGAGTGCAAGTTGTAGTTTCACCCTCCAGTTGAATGATTATGGTGTAGCAACCAAAATCCTACTTATGGCAAGAAAAATGCAAAGTTGCATTTGGGGTGTAAAAGGTACAGCCCACGTGAACAAAGTTGTGCGCAACCAATTATGTACCANAAAATGCAAAGTTGCATTTGGGGTGTAAAAGGTACAGCCCACGTGAACAAAGTTGTGCGCAACCAATTATGTACCACTAGTTGCACTTCTTAGTCGGATTTGAAACATGCTTCAACACGTTGCACGTTAATTCAGTGATAAAGTTTGATCCCTTCGCTATTCGAAAGAAAATAAACTTTAACTGACCGCTGCTCTTCAGTGCATGTTGACAGTGACAACTGCTGCACCCTCATGTAGCGTGCTAGCTTCTTCTGCCACTTGTTTGTTATGTGTCACACTATGGTCTTTATGGTACCATCATACTAGGCATTCAAAGAATGTTGAAACAAATTGCTTAATGAATACAATTAAATAACTAAAAATTAAGAAAATATTAGTAATATTTACAATTAAATCTAACTCAAATACACATAATTAAATCCAACTCAAATACACATCAATAAATGGTAATTATTAAGTTTAGGGGCTTTTCTGTAAAAAAAAAAAAAAAATAATCCAGGAAAATGGTATATTTCCACTCTACTAATGATGCAGAACACGAATATACTAGGGGCATTAACGTCAGACTAATTTCTTAATATGTGCCCACCTAACCTAACAGAACCTAACCCCCATGATGAGCGAATCACTATTTTACATTTTTAAACTAACCTAGGATTGTAGTGTTTTAAACTAACCTACGATTGTAGGGTTTTACACTAAACTACCAATTTAGGATTTTAGAGATTTAAAGGAACCGTAAAACACACCAACAGAATATCAATTTACTCACCGGATATACTTCCTCTGTCAACGGCCAATTCAACCCTACCTCACTCGACAGAACACCGTGTTCGACAAATCCGGCACATACGCAAATATAACGCACTGAATCACTAGTTTTCAGCTGAATATAACGCAATGAAACACTCGTTTACAGTAAAATATAACGCACAGAAGCACTTGTTATTGCTTTCTCCGTTTTTAAATCCGTCAGATTAGGACGACAAGAATTATACCGGCAAAGACGCAATGGTAACTGACCAGGTTAAAAATTTACAGTTAAAATGCCCGTAATGACATCCGTGGCCGCTAGGTAGCATGGAATTAGCAATGCGCAGCCATTATTAATGGCGGTAGACGTTAATAGACGTAAACAAACAAATTTCACACTTTTTAAAATAGGTTTTACTTATTTTAACATTACGCTCTCTTGAATATGAACAAGGTAAGATGTGCAGAACCCATTAATGCAACTTTTGTTGGTCTGGGACGTTTCGTTCAGAAACGTAAACAAACTGAACAGTCATTTTGCAATTTTGTTAAATTTTTTTAAATATGTTGTACTTATTTTAAAGCTACGCCCCTAGTATATTCGTGTTCNGAAGTCATTTTGCAATTTTGTTCAATTTTTTTTAATATGTTGTACTTATTTTAAAGCTACGCCCCTAGTATATTCGTGTTCTACGTGATTAGTAGAGTAGAAACATATAACAATTTTGAATTTTTTTTGTGTTTTTCAGAAAAGCCCCTAAACTTAATAATTACCCAATACATACACCAATCACCCGTAGGTAGGGATTCAAATGTTTCACCCTTGGAAAACTCAAATTTATAATTTTGTAGTAGTCTATTTACATATACATTTGACTAAATATTGTGTAAAATTATATGGCACTCCTTCACATTAAAGGAGTAGTTGACATGCTTGTACCTCTTAATGCATGCCTGTGGTGTAAAAGACAAACCTGCATATTAATTACAAACTGGTAAAAATAATAAAAAGTTATTCCTATGTAAAAATTAAAAAAATCTTTGCATGGCCAGAGAGTAAAAGTGTGACAGATTAAAAAATACAAAAATAAGCTAAATGAAGAAGTTCTTTATGTTACATCATATTTTAGCAAAAAAAAACTCTTTCTGCTTCATTTAGCATCCTACATTTTTTTGGTGTAATAAAGAAGACTAAATATGCTCTAGAAATGTGTGTNAGAAGACAAAATATGCTCTAGAAATGTGTGTTGTTTTATGGTTCCTAATTGGAGATTATTTTGAAAAGTTTACTCAAGTCGCTTGCTGTGCCTACAGGGCACCAAAGAGCAATGCCGCACACCAACCTAACACAAACTACCATAGCATACACGCATCCCCAAGCACAATGAACCTTTGATACCCAGAAATAGTTTTAGAAATTGAAAATTCAAACATTAGATGTTTCTTCAAATGCAATTATACAAAAATCTTAACTGAGTGATTATTGCAGTAGGAATGATGCATCATTTTTTTTCTGTGGGTGGTGTTAACGTTGTATCGACACTGGAGTCATAATAGACGAGACAAGTTTCTTTGACAACCAGTACTGGAGAAGGCCTTTGTTATGGCCTGTATCCAGGACCCACATTTCCGGCATTTTCCTAGAGTAATTTTGGCAAACATGGAAAACCAATATGAGGATGGCTGGTTTGGGAACTGAGTCCAAGACCTTCTGAATGAGAGCCCAGTGTGTAACAAATTTGCCAACTTACTTCGTGTCTTTAAGGAGGGCATACAAAAGACAAATTAAAGACACTGCTTAGAGTGAGAAGGGTTGAGCGAAATGATAAGATTTTACATGGTCCTAGCTACCTTTCACACTATCGCTTCCAAACAAAAAGCACTTTGTGCCTTTTGAAGAAAATAACCATGCTACAAGAGAACAAATACGAGTAAATTAATAAGAGTTTGTGGTTTTGTAGAGCCTATAAATCTTAATTTATCTGCAATTTTAAGGGCATTAAAATTTACAACAATCTTTTTGAACTGTTAAGTTATGGACCTGCATTGATGAACAGTACATATCAGAAAGCATAAGCAGCATCAATCATAACCTGAAAGCAGTGCGCTACAAACTTAATATTTTAAGAATTTGGGCATGCCTTGTGTTTAACACAAAGCTCAGAACACATGTATTTTTAAAGATGTATCAGGATTTCTATATTTTAATGCAAATACAACACACTACAAAGTAATAAAGCAAGGAGGATAGATTAGAGCCAGCATCAATGTTTTACTAACACTGAAACACTATTTACAATGGGCAAAATATTTCCAACACAAGAGGCTTTCAACTTTTGCATCAAATTGTAGGAATTATACTACTGTTTCGTGTAAAAATAGAAATTAATATTCAAAATTACTTCCTTTAACAAACACGGTAATTATTAAGTTTAAGGGCTTTTCTGCTCTGAAAAACTAAAAAAAAAAAAAATCCAAAATTATGATATATTTCTACTCTACTAATCACGTAGAACACGCCCCGTAGCTTTAAAATAAGTAAAACATATTAAAAAAAATTGAACAAAATTGCAAAATGAGCAGTATAGCCAGTTTGTTTACATTTCTGAACGAAACGTCCCAGACCAACAAAAGTTGCATTAATGAGTTCTGCGCAGCTTACCTTGTTCATACTCAAGAGTGCTTAATGTTAAAATAAGTAGAACATATTTAAAAAACTTGCGAAATATGTTTGTTTAAGTCTATTAACGTCAGAGGAATTATACCAGCCCCCTACCTAGGTGAGTCAATTTACCTTATTTTGGTGTGTTTCACGGTTCCTTTAAAGCCCTACAATCCTACATTCGTAGTTTAGTGTAAAACCCTACAATCCTAGGTTAGTGTAAAATCCAAAAATCCTAGGTTAGTTTAAAACTGTAAAATAGTGATTCACCCATTGTGGGGTTAGGTTCTGTTAGGTTAGGTGGGCACATATAACGAAATTAGTCGGACGTTAATGCCCCTCGTATATTCGTGTTCTACGTGATTAGTAGAGTGGAAATATATCGTAATTTTGAATTTTTTTTGTGTTTTTCAGAAAAGCCCCATAACTTAATAATTACCACAAACACAACACTTATTGAAGGAATGTACTCAAGCAGTAAGAATGTGTGTATTATGTTGGGATGAGGAAGAGAGGGAGGAGATAAGGCCTAATAATCAAAATGTGGTCAGCCACTTAAGATGTGGAGAGTGGAGTGGAGAGATTTGAGTAGCTGTTAACATGGAGGTCATGAGAGCCAATGAGAGTGAAGTGAGGAGGGTATGGAGCAGTGCCGGAATGCAAGGGTGGGGGAAACAGGAGATCTCCAAGAAAACCCACCGACCAGTGGCATCGTCTGGTATAATTCCCACATGCAAAAATCCAGAAGCAACCCCTCCGAGAATTGAACCCGGTTTGCCTAAGTGGGAGGTGGTAGTTTGACCACTACACCACCATGACCCCATTATTTAAGATGGGAGAATGAAGCAGGGGAGGGGGGGGGGCAGAAGGGATGTTTAAATGTGTGTGCCAATTAGCAGTGTTGAAAAAATTTTTGTAATAACCAAACTGGTTTATTCAGGTAAATTATTTTGGTTTAAACCATATTTTGTATTAACGTTGTTAGGAACATATATGAGGCAGCATATTATCAATACTGTGAAATAATATACACTATAAAGTTTTTTCAACCATTTTTTAAGGCTATCAAATATTAAACTAAATTTAATAATTAAAAACTTCAAAAAAATTTGTTTTAATGACTTGTTCTTATTAAATCTGAATAAATGTATTTCATATTATAATCAACATCGCAAAGAGCCAAGAAGTGGAATAGTACCAGAGTAATTCCCAGGGCTGTAAATATAATTTCGAAAAAGGAAGAGGGTTTAACAATTAACTTTTTTTTTTACAGCCACACACACTTAATTTTCTTCCAAACCATTTTCAAGAATAAATGACTGTACTATACAGTAATGCCATGTTTTAAAATATTTTATTGTGCAATAATAGGCCACTTATGCTCATTCACAGGATAACATTGGTTACTCATGATGAAATTATGTAAGCAAAAGATGCCACTGAATTGTTAAGGAGAGGGTTTGAACCCCAGAACCTCCCACCACAATTATATATGGCCTAATGCTGAATTCCCCCAATTATTGACTTATGAAATTCCGACTTTGACAAGGTGGTAGGNCACAATTATATATGGCCTAATGCTGAATTCCCCCAATTATTGACTTATGAAATTCCGACTTTGACAAGGTGGTAGGTAGCCTTGTCAAGCAGGGCTAACAGGGGTATGTGAAAATAATGACTATTTCAGAAAATTATATAGTGAACTGAANGGTAGCCTTGTCAAGCAGGGCTAACAGGGGTATGTGAAAATAATGACTATTTCAGAAAATTATATAGTGAACTGAAGTTAAAATGTTACAGCCACCAGATCCAAAAATTATAGCAGCAAAAGTGGGAGGGGTAGCAAAATGTGACTACACACATATTAATTAAAGGATTCATTTCTGACTAGCACTCATTACACAATGAAAGNAGGGGTAGCAAAATGTGACTACACACATATTAATTAAAGGATTCATTTCTGACTAGCACTCATTACACAATGAAAGTAAGTTATTAAATAATAGCAACTGACACTGGATACTAGTCTAACAATTATTAAATGGCAAACTGTTAAAATTTTTAAATTCCAACAGCTTCACTAAAAAAAAAATTATGTGAATTATTAGTTTAGAAAAAAATCTACGAGTTTTGTTTTTTAATTCTTGCATTAAAAGATTTAAACCAACTTAGTTACTTATTAAAATCACTACTTTATGCTAGGAGGCTAACTAGGGGAAATAGTTTCCACATTACACCAAAAACCACACACATCCTTGGCTTACCCAATATTTAAACTAGCACTTTCATGGTTCAAAGGTATCTAAGCAACATACACCATGGTTGACTCCACATTTTGTAATTATCCATTAGGGCAACATGAAATTTGAATCGCAGAACTGTTTATGTCACTTATTTGCCCTGCTTTGGAACTGATAAAGAAGCACAAACAGGCATTACCTTACCTTTTTCTCCTCCCTCCTCTGAACACTATTTGTTCATGATACTGTACCTTCTGTGTTAAAAGTATACCTTACTATCATGAATATGTGGCTAAGGCATGAAAATATTTTTAACCACACAAATACTGTATATCACTGTAGCATGTAATATTATATACTCACCTCGCTGTTTGCATCTGAATAGTTGCTAATGGCTGGGCTGCCGAGCATCACATCTGCGGGACTGTGATTGGCGGAGTCTCGCTCCACCTGAACATTCTCGGCACCGGTCTTCCTCTGCTCAGATACCGGGAGATTGCTTTCACGATGCGTTGCTGCCCCATCAGAGTCTGCACTCCTCTCCATAGGGAGGTCTGTACTCGACTTGCGTGCCATGACTGTCCTTCCTGCACTGTTAACGCAACCTGCCTCACCCCCCAACTCACTCGTGTTCACCACACTTGTAACAGTCACCTCCTCGCAGCTGTCTTCAGAATTCTGTTTTGTTAACGCACTATCACTAATACCACAACTCTCGCAGAGAGAAGACTGCAATGCAGTACTTTCACAATCTTCCTCAATACATTCAGGTTCTGCACCACCGTTGGTCACAACACATTTGTCACTGGAGGAAATGCACAACTTTTCTTCAGCTAGCTTCTCAGATAAACTGTCAGGAATAAAAACAGTCTGTCTCGAAGGTTTCGTGGCAGAATATGATTCTTGAACTCCTTGAAAATTAGAAATATCTACAATCTTATCAGATATATCTTCTGATGCTACTTGTGATAACACCTGTACATTATTAATTGACACAAGGTGTTCAGATTCTTGTATTTCGCAATCCAACGTCGTTTCTTTGCAATCTGTAACCTTACTTTCTGTTGTGTGTATTGCTGCTTTGTTACTTTTATCGCTGCATTCACTTTCCTCTTCAGTTTTTCCTTTGCATTCAACTTCCTCTTCAATTTCTTCTGATGCTTCTCTGTTTTTTTCCAATTCCTCTTCAGATTTCAGAACCACAGGTTCTGACTTTACACGCGAGCCTGTCTGGAGAGATGCAAAGTTTTCTTCACGAAAAAAAATTCTCTCTCTTAAGTCAGAATGATTTTCTGGTGTGTGCCGGTTTTCTCTTTGAACTGAAGTGACTGAACTATCAATTTCAGTTTTTCTGCATGAATCTTCTATTGAACCAACTTCTGTATGGCTGTCAGTAGCAGCTGGAAAAGCATCCTTTTCATTTGCTTTGCCTTGCTGAGCGCTCTGGGACTGGCTTTCGCTCAGTTTGGTGGCTGGTTCTAAACGGGGGTCAGGTTTCTTCAACGGCAAGGCTGTTAAATCAACACTAGCTGTTCCTCCAGGGTCACTTCGGAATGAGTTCCTTTTCCTGCGATACCACAAGCACGTGAGCAGGAACGCAACAGTTGGCACCGACCAAATTAGCAGCTGATACGCAGGCTTGGGCGCCATTTTCTCTCTCCACTTTGACAAGTACGCCAACAGCAACAGGAAACCTGAGGCAAAAAAAAGATGAACTTAACATACATCACTACAGACTTCACTACACCATAAAACATAATAAAAAGTATACAATTTCATTACTTCATGTTTTGGACATGGACAAACAGAAGCTTAATTTATGAAGCACACAGTGGCAACGTGACAGCCAACCTGTAGACATCCTACTTACTGCACAGCACACACATTCGTGCAACTAACAGGTGTTCCAAGTTAACATGCCTCATACAATAAGGACTACGCGTTCAAAATGCTGCAGGCATCCAGTACTGTGCATCGCACAAATGCCAGGGTAAACATGAGACAGTTGTGAGTAGTCTGACAACATCAACATGCCCCCCTGATCATGTGGAAAATATTCTGGTGGAATATACTCAATTTAAGCAAAATGTTACAAAGTTTTGTAGGCCTCACTATTTTATAAATACAACAACATAGTGTTACTCTTAAAAACAAGTCATTAAGATAGAAACACACGTGTAGCACAGAAAACTATATTTAGAGAAAGTGTTAACATTTGCTACACAATTTTTTAAGATTAATTCTCATACTATACCGCTTACGAAAAAAGGAGAAAATATATGTACGACTTATGGTCTAAAGTGAATCTTCAGGGCAATCTATATACATCTTTGAAGTTGGACCTGAAACACTAGTTTATAAGAAATAGTGGAGATAATATTTTAAGATTGAACACTAAGTATCTGGATAATGTGTAACAGAACAAAGATCTGTGAACACCACAATACCTGTCGCTGTCCTCAAATTATTTCATGGAGATAATAACAGTTACTACCCTTATTTAGACTAAANAACACCACAATACCTGTCGCTGTCCTCAAATTATTTCATGGAGATAATAACAGTTACTACCCTTATTTAGACTAAATCACAATGATGGTGTGGCATACTTGGGATTTAAAAGATTTACTATTAACCCTCATGTCATAATTAGCTTTACACACTATCCAGACACCCCGTGTTCCCTCTCCAGTAGTCGTACTTCAGGTTCAACTTCAAATATGCACTGAAGAGCCAAAAAAACCGGTACACCTGCCTAACATTGTGTAGCCCCCTTTCCCTCCCCCTCCCCGAGCACGCAGAAATGCAGCAAGACGACGTGGCATGGACTCAACTAATGTCTGAAGGTATGCAGGAGGCAATTCACACCATGAATCCTGCAGGGCAGTCAACAAATCCAATCTGCGCCAATTTGAGAAAGGGTTGCACGTCTGTCACGTTTAATGATTCTCGTCAGTCGTCGTTTGTCCCGTTCTTTCACGATCTTTTCCCGGCCGCACCGATGTCGAAGATGTGATGTTTTACCGGATTCCCGATATTCACGGTACACTCGTGAAATGGTCGCACGTGATCATCCAAATGATATAGCTACCTAGGAGATGCTATGTCCCATCTCTCATGGGCCGAATTTAACACCACGTTCAAACTCATTTAAATCTTGATAACCCGCCATTGTAGCAGCAGTAACCGATCTAGCTGCCGACCGCATCGCGTTACTCTGAATGGTTCCATACCTCTGTTATTTGCCTACGCACGCCTATACCAGTTTTTTTGGCTCTTCAGTGTATGTACTGCACTTAGGATTCACTTCACATCTATGTTTTNTACGCACGCCTATACCAGTTTTTTTGGCTCTTCAGTGTATGTACTGCACTTAGGATTCACTTCACATCTATGTTTTCTCCTCCTGTTTTCGTGATTAACCTGCAGACAAAGTTTGTCAGTCTAATTTAGAAACATCCTGTAAATTATTTACTAAACATTAAGGTATGGTGGCATTATGATGACACTACTTGCCTCCCACCAAGATGAATCAGGTTCAATTTCCAGCAGGGTCAGCCTGATTTTCATAGGCGGGAAACGTGGTGGACGTTGCCATTGAAGTGCTGGTTTTCTCGGGGTACTCCCATTTCCTTCACCCTTGGATTCCCCTGTAGCATCAACCACCTCACTTCACCTTCACCTGCATTAAAGATGCACTGTTAACCACTAAAACCTCTCAATTTATCATCTTCAAAGATTTTATTTAACAAATTATTATATTTTAATATGTTTTGCATCCAAAGTTCACAACGTTTACCAGCACCCATGATATCACACTCAATAGTATGTTAGTTTTAGGGCAGTCTACTTTTGGTTGTTATTTTGTCTATCAAGGTGGGGTTTTCTCCAGGTACTCAAGTTCACAGCACATACCACACCCAACTCTGTTCAGCAAACCTTCTGAATNCAAGGTGGGGTTTTCTCCAGGTACTCAAGTTCACAGCACATACCACACCCAACTCTGTTCAGCAAACCTTCTGAACATTATTGTGGGTCTTAACAAATTAAATTTGTTATAATCATTTCTTTTTTGTTTTCATTCTTACTTGCTACCACTGTCTGTCTGAAATGGTTGTGATATAATATTTATAATAATCATGTTACACTGAAAGAATGAATTTTGATGAGGATTAAGATGAAAAATAAATAAATTCTCGAGGCAATGCCATTTCTTCCCCAATTTTCATTGAGCTGCTAACGCACACCCTATTCATCTGTTCTTTAGACTTCACTCATGTCACGCATGTCCCAGTAAGGGAACCAGCTGCAATACACTCGAGGACCACCACGGGTGGGAAAAGTAATACATTGTTTCTACAGTTCAAAGCAGTAGAACTGTGTGTTCACAATAGGGGAAGTTACTTTCTTACATTAGAACACCTTGGGAAAAATGTGGACACTGTCAAATATCATCAGCAGGAGAACATATTTTCCTGAAAATTTACGTTCTCCTTATTTATTCTTGAAATGCCTTGAAAAATATTTCAACCACAAATATTTTTTTATAATCAGAGATTTACTGTACATTATAAATACGTGCACTTTTAATTGTTTTTAAAAAGTTTATTTTAATTATTTTTACATTACACTTAAAAACATAACTGTTGCCAAAAGATGCACGCATGGAACAGTCTATGCCAAGATACTCCAGCGGTACCGGGAACAATTTATTCACTAGATCACTATAACAAAACATATTTTAATAGTGAAAACAAGAAATAAACATTTAGGCTGGAGCTGAGAACTTTGTTAATCAATAAGATAGAAATACCGTCATGACTAAAAATTCAAAAGTGAAATAGCAAAGCAAAGAGACGGCCTTTGATGGTTCCTATAGCATTTCATAATTTACATTTCCTGTGCAAAACTAAGCAAAACAAACCAACAAATTTTTTTTAAATAAAACAAATATTATATTATTTAAATTACCAAAGCAGCAACCTCACTGAAATCATAAAATTACTATACTGGCATCCAATATTTACAATTTAAAAATATGAAATTCATATTAAGTTGGAAGGAAGACAGTCGGTACCAAGAGACCAAACCACATTCTAAATCTCTAAATCTCTCTCTCTCTCTCTCTCTCTCTCTCTCTCTCTCTCTCTCTCTCTCTAAAAAAAAAAAAAACGGTTTGTTAAATGATGTTAATATTTTAACATGAATTTCCTAAACTTTCAGCAATTATAATGGGTTTGAAACTACTCGGTTACAGACTAGTGTTTGTACTGTCATTTGGGGTAACTACGTACCTCTTAGGGACTGGGACAACTTCGAACCAACTACCTACTTTTAATTTTGAATGAAGGTTCTTAAGATTTTGCGCTTCACAGTATTATTCAAAAATAAAAAACCATGAAGTATACATTAGGATGGGGGACTGTAGAGCATTCATTTGAAATGAAAATATGTGGTGCAAAGTTACCCATAATCAGTACGAAGTTTCCCTAAATGATGTAAACAGAGTCATGGNTGAAATGAAAATATGTGGTGCAAAGTTACCCATAATCAGTACGAAGTTTCCCTAAATGATGTAAACAGAGTCATGCCATTCCCAAATTTCATTCTTTGATTGTGCAGTAACATTGCTGCAAACAGTAGTGACAAGCGGTATCTGCATTTGAATAGTGCTCCTGGCGCTGATTTAACGATTGCCAATGTTATCCTTGGACTCAAACAGAGCAAATGTTGCAGGTAAGACAGAAAACCTCTATAGGTGTTGCAAAAAATAATGAAAGGAAGTGTGAATGATAAGATATTAAATAACTTAACTCACATTTAGAGTATATAACTGAGATATCAGTACATTGCATTGTTTTTAGTTTTCAAGGTTAAAACCAGCACCACCATTACAGAATACTGATAACTATATCCAAGTCGGTCGTCACAATGATAAGCCTGCAATTATTTTGCTACTCTTCCAGTTAACTCCAGATTATACACGTAACATTCTTAGCATGACAATTTTTTTCTTNCTGCAATTATTTTGCTACTCTTCCAGTTAACTCCAGATTATACACGTAACATTCTTAGCATGACAATTTTTTTCTTCTTGTCTTTGCTATGTTCACACCAAGCTTTAAAACATCCTAAAATCACTGTAATTTAATTTTTCCAAATGCTGTTTTGGCCTAGAAGAAAACTTAAGAGTGTGTATTAAAAACACTGCCTTGGAAAATTGCAGACTAAAACTCTCCCCTATGATGCAATTAGCACAATTACTAAAATCAAGGCCATTTAAAACATTACAAAGAGTTTAAAAAATTTATAGACTACACTTTATTCATCAATTATTAGTTATCAAATGATTCCCAGTAGACCTGCATTCCAAAATATTCAGTGAAAATGTATTTTTTTTTAAACTTATTTTAATAACAGTATTAGGCACAAAGGTATGTACGGTAGGAAACTGGTAGCCAATTAACTTCTTGTAACCAATAAATTTCAATAATTTGCTATGCATTGTAAAAATGTATATTGGCAAGCTCTATATTCCTGTGAACTATCTTATGTATGAATCTAAGGAGTATAAATAAATTAAAT
>NQII01000939.1:67780-78240 GCA_002778355.1 Clitarchus hookeri
GAAAAAAAAAAAAAAAAATTTGCTGGACGGGGTGGATGGGTACAACTGATATTGAATAGGTGGCGAGGTATGTTATACAGTCTTTATAAAATACAATTTACTACAAGGATATATGTGATGCTAAGAGAAACTGTTATGCAAATGTACTTTGCTCTGTGTTCAGGTACTCGAACTGCACACACTACTGCAGTTCCAGAGTAGAGGTGGGCAGGTGGTTCAACATCAGTCTCACTGCACTACCAAAGAGTAGTCTGCCACTGGTACATACACGCGCATGCGCATACACACACTTTCAAGAGCTGGGTATACCCAGCAGCTGTAACTAAGGCAGCCAACATTTCCCATATGACTATGTCTCCCTATACATACTACCAGGAAAATAAATGGTAAAAGAATCTTCATTTCTCAATTTGCACCCACCCCCTTGCTTAATTTTAATAGTAACAAAGTTAACAGCGAGTTTAAGAAAATTGGCTTTTACATTTATCAGAGGTGCTATTACGTTATTCTTGGCTCCCCCCTCACCATGCCTGCACAATAGAGAATTGTAGAAGTGTCTAGGTTGACGCAGACAGAACATCATTCTGAAATACCGTCTTAACAGCTTTTGCCAGTTCAGGCCCTCCCTAAGCCAGTATACCATCAAAAACGGTCCCAGAAGATGTGTGGTACCAAGTCTTAGGCCGGTATTCAAGAACGTTTTATATGGATTTTGGTACAACTCAAATCACGCCCAGGCCTTATCAGTATTCAATATCGTTAAAACGCAAGATAAGGCCTTATTTGAGCCACGGCCGAAGCCTTAATCTTAGGGCTCTGATTTTGCTGATTTATCCTTGGCACAAACGAAAGCTACGCATATCATTTTGCCGGAGCCGATAGCATGAATGTTCATAAACAATATGACACGTACAGACCGTTATACGTAGTGATGTAATTATTTATCTAAAAATTTGGTAACCAGCACAATTAAGTTATTTTGCAAATATAAGTTAAAGTCGGCAAGAATACTGTGCAATATGTAAGACATATTTTAAAANGCACAATTAAGTTATTTTGCAAATATAAGTTAAAGTCGGCAAGAATACTGTGCAATATGTAAGACATATTTTAAAAGCTTCCATCATTAGGAACACAAAACACGTAATAGCTGAATCAGTATCTATATCATTCATTCAGCTTCACAAGGCGTGTGTGTGTCTGTTAGCGCAACACGTAGAATGTTCGCCTACTACCCATGTGTTTCTGGTTCAAATCCCGATCGGTAAAACCATTTTTTAACGTTTTAAAATTAACTAGAAGTTTCATATTTTCTCACGTATTATGCTCAATAAATAAATAGAGCCATTTATTTAAATAACTGTGCCAAGTATTAACGTACTTAACCATGGATTGTTAACACTACGATATAATAGCAATTATTTGACAATGGGGCTTTTTTATTGGTAATAATTCAATCTTTTAGAATTTAATGCTTCGACGTTTTCGTGGAGGCTTATATGCAGTTCAACGAGTGTCATGTCGATTACTTAAGTGACGTGAGTGCGTACGAAAATGTCGTTTACCATGAACAGTCTTTACCGACTGTAAAAACATATTTGTGGAATAAAATACAGCTGGTCATGTTATTCGTCGAGCTGGACAACACAATCCATGACACTTCTTAAACAGGATTAAATAATATTTTTTTATGTAACGACAGTAATTATGATGTTAATCTAATGTGCGAGGACCTGGGTAGGTACATTTTGAGGTTCTGCACCACTGTAAGTTTGGGGTGGGAATGGAAATTCACGTGGACAAACTGTCCTGCGTGCAGACGGCCGATATTGAACCCACGACTTCCCGAACGCATGGCCGAAAGTACATGGCAATATAAGACCTGATTGAGGAGATAAACTGCACTGCTGAATCGGTAGAAACACAGAACCAAACATTCCCAGACCAATCGCTAAATCACTATAGCCGCATGGAGGAGTCTAAGGGCGGCAATAGAACGAGCACCACATATCTCACCGCCTTGATGCATAAGACGCGTACGTTTTCCGCCGTTCTGCAAGGGAACTGTGGCAAGCGGTGACCCTGCAATTTAAATGGAGGAAAGTTCGTGGCAAAGTTCCCAATGCAAATTCACGCAGTGCATTTTAAGATACAGCGGCTGTTGAACCCCTCAACATTCGACTCTATGATAGCTCTAAATAACGAGCAGAAAAATCGCCTGAGATGTGCGTACGCCATGGGGTTTATATACGCAGTTTACGGCACTTGATGGGCTGGTNGACTAAAAGCCTAGCGTAGTGTAAAACCCTAAAATCCGAGGTTAGACTAAAATCCTAGCGTAGTTTAAAACCCTACAATCCTAGGTTAGATTAACACCCTACGATCCTAGATTAGTTTAAAAATGTAAAATAGTGATTCACGCATCGTGGGGTTAGGTTCAGTTAGGTTATGTGGGCACATCACGAAATTGGTCGGACGTTAATGCCCCTAGTATATTCGTGTTCTGCATAATTAGTAGAGTGTAAATATACCACTTTTCGGGGGGGGGGGAGGTTTAAAGAAAAGCTCCTACACTAGATAATTACCATATTTTTTATTTTAGCATTTCTGGTTAAAGTAATGATGTGTATATACATTTGTACTATGTGTATATATTGAGGTGCAAATTAAAAAGGAAAAAAAAAAAAAAATTGCTGGACGGGGTGGATGGGTACAACTGATATTGAATAGGTGGCGAGGTATGTTATACAGTCTTTTTAAAATACAATTTACTACAAGGATATATGTGATGCTAAGAGAAACTGTTATGCAAATGTACTTTGCTCTGTGTTCAGGTACTCGAACTGCACACACTACTGCAGTTCCAGAGTAGAGGTGGGCAGGTGGTTCAACTTCAGTCTCACTGCACTACCAGAGAGTAGTCTGCCACTGGTACATACACGCGCATGCGCATACACACACTTTCAAGAGCTGGGTATACCCAGCAGCTGCAACTAAGGCAGCCAACATTTCCCATATGCCTATGTCTCCCTAGACATACTACCAGGAAAATAAATGGTAAAAGAATCTTCATTTCTCAATTTGCACCCACCCCCTTGCTTAATTTTAATAGTAACAAAGTTAACAGTGAGTTTAAGAAAATTGCCTTTTACATTTATCAGAGGTGCTATTACGTTATTCTTGGCTCCCCCCCCCCCCCCCCCCCCCCCCTTTTTTTNCTTTTGCCAGTTCAGGCCCTCCCTAAGCCAGTATACCATCAAAAACGGTCCCAGAAGATGTGTGGTACCAAGTCTTAGGCCGGTATTCAAGAACGTTTTATATGGATTTTGGTACAACTCAAATCACGCCCAGGCCTTATCAGTATTCAATATCGTTAAAACGCAAGATAAGGCCTTATTTGAGCCACGGCCGAAGCCTTAATCTTAGGGCTCTGATTTTGCTGATTTATCCTTGGCACAAACGAAAGCTACGCATATCATTTTGCCGGAGCCGATAGCATGAATGTTCATAAACAATATGACACGTACAGACCGTTATACGTAGTGATGTAATTATTTATCTAAAAATTTGGTAACCAGCACAATTAAGTTATTTTGCAAATATAAGTTAAAGTCGGCAAGAATACTGTGCAATATGTAAGACATATTTTAAAGGCTTCCATCATTAGGAACACAAAACACGTAATAGCTGAATCAGTATATATATCATTCATTCAGCTTCACAAGGCGTGTGTCTGTTAGCGCAACACGTAGAATGTTCGCCTACTACCCACGTGTTTCTGGTTCAAATCCCGATCGGTAAAACCATTTTTTAACGTTTTAAAATTAACTAGAAGTTTCATATTTTCTCACGTATTATGCTCAATAAATAAATAGAGCCATTTATTTAAATAACTGTGCCAAGTATTAACGTACTTAACCATGGATTGTTAACACTACCATATAATAGCGATTATTTGACAATGGGGCTTTTTTATTGGTAATAATTCAATCTTTTAGAATTTATTCAACAAACCCCACTATTTACGCTCGAAAGGTATTTGCGTTTCTACCTTTTTATTTGAAGACCTTACACTGCAAAAAAAAAAGTATATCGTGTGTTCAATTGTATTCGTGAGCCCACATCCTACAGCGGTAAATTCCATATCCTCAGTGACGGGACGAATTACAACTTACATTGGCACGACTGACGTCATGGCCTGGTGATTGTTGATGTTGGCTGTTAGGAATATCTTTTGTCCCATGTGAAACTCGAAATTGCGTTGTGTTTCTAATGCTTCGACGTTTTCGTGGAGGCTTATATGCAGTTCAACGAGTGTCATGTCGATTACTTAAGTGACGTGAGTGCGTACGAAACTGTCGTTTACCCATGGAGTAGTCTTTATATTTTCATATGTGACAGCGGGAACTGGATTGTGTTTACCATGAACAGTCTTTACCGACTGTAAAAACATATTTGTGGAATAAAATACAGCTGGTCATGTTATTCGTCGAGCTGGACAACACAATCCATGACACTTCTTAAACAGGATTAAATAATATTTTTTTATGTAACGATAGTAATTAGGATGTTAATCTAATGTGCGAGGACCTGAGTAGGTACATGTTGAGGTTCTGCACCACTGTAAGTTTGGGGTGGGAATGGAAATTCACGTGGACAAACTGTCCTGCGTGCAGACGGCCGATATTGAACCCACGACTTCCCGAATGCATGGCCGAAAGTAAATGGCAATATAAGACCTGATGAGGAGGAGGTAAACTGCACTGCTGAATCGGTAGAAACACCGAACCAAACATTCCCAGGCCAATCGCTAAATCACTATAGCCGCATGAAGGAGTCTAAGGGCGGCAATGGAACGAGCACCACATATCTCATCGTATTGATGCATAAGACGCGTACGTTTTCCGCTGTGCTGCAAGGGAACTGTGGCAAGCGGTGACCCTGCAATTTCAATGGAGGAAAGTTCGTGGCAAAGTTCCCAATGCAAATTCACGCAGTACATTTTAAGATACAGCGGCTGTTGAACCCCTCAACATTCGACTCTATGGTAGCTCTAAATAACGAGCGGAAATATCGCCTGAGATGTGCGTACGCCATGGGCTTTATATACGCCGTTTACTGCACTTGAAGCAAGGGGGGTTGGGGGGGGATTGGGGATTGGAGTGGGAGGTCTGCAACGACCCAAATTTAGAACAGGCGTCCTTGTGACAATCTGACACCGTCAACCCTTGTCACCTATGAACTACTCAGCCATTTGTGCAGCCCCCAGAAGTTCAAGTTTTTTTGCCATGGCTAAGTCTCCCGCCTACCCGGTGCTTGAACTGCGTTGCAGAATGTTTGAAATACGAAGAGAACACATACTTCAGTCGAGGGCTGTTGAGTGCTTCATTAGAAACCCCATTTCAGAGTACTCCAAAATGGCTAAAAACGGCTTTTTCAAAGCACTGTAGTTCAAAATAGACGCATCAGATACATACAAAAAGTACTCCTAAGTGCCCTGCATTGAACCTTCCTACAGACGTTCCACCAATAAAATAATAGGGTCACCGCTGAAAGTCCCATAGGTACACACAGTGCGACTAGAACACTGCACGCCAGTTCAGAGCCTTGCGCTTAGCGGCGATGGTGCACTTGATGCGCGTGGTAGTGTCGCCCTTATTGCTCCCGCGCTTCTCGGCCTCAAACGCGGGAAAAGCTGCCGGTAGGCGGGAGCCATAACACCATTTCGACAGCGAAGTTATTAGTGAGACGGGATCAGGTGCATGCACGGCAAGGAACCATTCTGGTAATCGCCTAGAGCGAATTCGCAAAACCATGAAAAATCGAAATCAAGATGGCTGGATTGGGAATCTAAATCGGATCATTCCGAATGAGAGTCCGGTGTATTACCATTACGCCGCCTCGCTAGGTAAAAATTCTAAGTAAATACACCAGTGTGCAGAATATATAGTCTCTGGCTCCAAAGTAATGTGCATCTTAGTAGACGTTAATCGAGTTCAGTAACTGACGTGAATGAATGTGTNATAGTCTCTGGCTCCAAAGTAATGTGCATCTTAGTAGACGTTAATCGAGTTCAGTAACTGACGTGAATGAATGTGTTATGTGAGAACGTGTGCAACAAAAAGTACAAACGTTAAAACATTGTCGCTTAGCTACCATTAACTGTTCGTATATGGAATGAACACAAAAAGTAGTATGAACTTACCGCCACCTAAAGAGTTGCGTGCAAATCGCACATACAAACTTATTCTTACCGCTTCTACGAATTCCTAAAATCCTGGAATGTATTTGGTATTCCGATCATCGTTATGAAGGAGCAGCGCAGCATCACAAGCGTACGAGTGCCTACGAGGTAGACCATATCAGCCACCTTGGCTGACTGGGCAGTTGGTTAGCAGACAACGATGCTTCTTTGCCTCAGAATAACACACGATGTGGAAGGTTCCGTTTGCGTTTCAAGCCAAAACAAACAAATCGTGATCAGCTGGTTGGACGACTGCAGACAACAAACTGCAGGGCAGAAAGGGCAAAGACTGTCGGTAAGACCACTGAATGTTCTGTATGCACCAAGATGGTAACTTGCAAAAGTTCACTCTGCCTGGATAAGAGCTCCTAATTTACATGCTTATTAATTAGTCTTGAACTGTGACCCTTGGGTCATCGGTTTCTTGAAACAAACTTATTAATATCATGATTTCAATATCCCCAACCACCTTTGTTTTCTCATTCTCTAACTTTCGTGTGATGTTAAGCAATCTGTATACATAAATTCTACAAATTTTTTTTATTTACTATCCACACTTCCAAATTAGGCATTTCATTGTAATAGCATTTTAGGCGTAGGAGAGAAGTTTTCCTTACTTGTCAACATATCCAAAAAATACGAGCATGTTAACGAATTATGTCTTAATTTCAATCATTCACAACAGGCAGACATATTTGTGTCTTTCTTATAAATTGAATTTTTGCGTGCAATGTATTTCAAAGTGTGTTTTATCCGCTACTCGATCAGATGCTCGAATAATAATAACAACAACAACAAACGTTGGTTCTGTGTTGTCAAATGACTGAGTGAGCTACGTGCTGTTTTATTTCACGTCATTTGAAAGTATTTTAAGTTTTGTTTCCTTCAACTGTCATGTCATATACATAGTCGAATCACATTATTATGACCACCTGCTAGTATCTAGAGTAACCGCCATTCGCAGCACGGACAGCAGCTAGACGAGCTGGCAGTGACTCAGTCAGGTGCTGATAGGTCTCCACGGGTATCTGGAGCCATGCTGTCTGCAGTGCGTCCCACTACTGTTAGATGTTCAACTGGATTGAGATCGGGGCTGTTTGGGGGCCAAGGAAGACCTTTGAAGTCTTGATCGTGCTCTTCCAGCCACGTGCGGACACTTCTAGCCGTGTGGCAAGGCGCATTATAGCGCTGGAAGATCCCATCCTCCCGAGGAAAGACAGTCATCATCATGTACGGGTGGACGTGATCGCCGAGGATGGATTCGTAAACAAATCGATCAAGAGTGCCTTCCACACGGATGATGGGACCTAGAGAATACCACGAGAACATTCCGCATACCATAACACTGCCAAAATCGCCTTGTGTTCGTCCAGCAATGGATGTAGGGTGTTGGTTCTCCAACGTTTCTCGCTAGACATGCTGACGTCCATCCGTTCTACGGAGCTGAAAACGTGACTCGTGTCGGAGAAGGCTACCCGTCGCCAATCAGCAACAGTCCAGTTGTCATACTGCCGAGCAAATTCCAGTCGTTTTCGTCGATGCACTTGTGTTAGCATGGGTGCAGTCACCCTCCGTGTACTCCGGAGCCCCATTTGCAGAAGGGTTCGCTGAACTGCTGCGGTAGACACGTGTCTGGATGCCCCTTGGTTCATTTGGACGGTGAGCTGTTCCACTGTAGCCTGTCGGTTGGCCTTCACGCACCGTCGTAGTCGACGTTCACCTCGGACATCAATGGCATGTGGAGCTCCGCGGTTTCCACGACGGTTATTCCCAATGGCGCCATTCGTCCACTCACGATACACCTTTACCACAGAGGCACGTGAACAGTTCACAAACGTCGCTGTTTCCGAAATGCTGTTCACTTTGGCCCGAAAGCTGATGACCATCCCTTTTTGCAACTCTGTTAAATCGCTTCCGTCACCCATGACAGCAGGAAGCATACTGTGTACAACCAGCCTGTCGGTCGCATTGTATACCCGCTTCACCAGCCCACATCACAGGCCATACATCATTGGCAACACGCTGCAGATGGCACTTCTAGCAGGTTGTCGTAATAATGTGATTCGACTGTGCATATCACAACACTAAATTTCTGCTAACAGTTAAAATTAAAAAAGTATTTCGTTTACGAACATGTTAAATTCCAAGTGGGCAAAATTTTAATGTCAAGATAAACACACAAAGTTCAGACACACGAACCATGAGCACGGTTTGCATTTGTCGCGACTTCCTTGCATGTTATCAAGTTTCTCACTGCTGATGAGCACGTGATAGCAAGGTGGAATACGTGACATGCTGTTAAACCTTGAGATCCCCCTCTTTCTTAGGGTTTACGTGCGAGGAGGTGATTATGTGCAAACATAAACGTTCACTAATCCAAGTGTGCGCACTCGCAAGGAAAGCCATCATTAAAAGCTTCAAAACTCATTGCTCATTGGCGTGTCTGTGTGTGTCTTTGTGTGCGTGTGTGTGTAGAGTTCTAGAATAGTACAGTAGTCGAGAGACTGTTTTCACCAGTANCGTGCGTGCGTGTAGAGTTATAGAATAGTACAGTAGTTGAGAGACTGTTTTCACCAGTAAGTACAATGGACCGATTAAAGAATGCTCCTCCCTAATGACCTATTTTGGAAAACATTATCGAATTTAAAACAAAATATATAATCACCTTAACTTGAATTGTAGAGCTCTTTTGCATCGTCATATGTCAAACGATCTGGAGCACGTTAGGCACGAATAACAACCTTCACTACCCGATGCAAAATACTGTGTATGCCAAAATGGGCTGCAACCCCCACCGCCCCCCCTTCCCCAAAGAACAGAACAATGCTGGGTAGGTGAGCTACATTAATTCTATGCAGTTCACACTATTTTTAATGCTTCGAAGTACATAGAATAAACAATTCTGCATAATACGTTTTATTGGCTGACATACCTAGTTATTTGCAATCTGAACTAAGATTGCTGCATTGTAACTGCTAAGAAAGTGTATTCCAAAACTGTAATATCTATGAAGTAGGAAACATTAAAAACACTCACCGTAAAACAACGTTGTTTGCTCCTGCGCCATCCTACTCTATCTTAAACCTATGCTTATCTAGCTTTGTTCCACAATATCTTAATGCGCTGTATTGTCTTTCAAACTGTTCAAACTAATCCAGCTGGAGGTAAATAATTATATAGCCAGTTTATATTTTGAGAAAAAATAAAAGAACGATGAATTATTTACCTTGGATTTGGCGCAAAAACAAATAACGCATGCATTTTTATTGTATGAATTTATATTAATTGCTACTTTTCAGTCAAGCAATGGAGCTCGGAACTTTTCACTATTTGTTCTAAAATTAAAACATACAACGTACGAATTTTGAAATATTTACCGCATTCTCTTTAATATTACCTTTTATTAAAATTCGCAACCCAAACTGTAGTTAATCTTAAGAAACCTTTTTGTTGGCTTCTCACAACTAGAAAACAAACACAGCTGTTTTTTTGTTGCTAGCAGGAATAGAGCATGTACGTGTACACACTCACTATAATCCATTCACGGTTACTTCCAACTTTTCTGAAGCCCTGCTAAAGTTCTACTTCCTGGATATTCTTCCGCCTCAAGCAAACAAAGCATAACCGAATCTAGAAAATTACACCAAAGTTACAACGCATCGCATTCGTGCGCACACAGTGTAATAATATTTTGCATAAGGAACTATTTTTTAATAGCCATTGCCAACACATGTTTTCTTATTATTTTTATCAATATAAAAAATTGTAATAATAATATAATTTGTGTACATAATATAAGTAAAAGTTAAATTTAACCAAAAATAAGGTACTTTTATGTTAACAGAAGTATAAAACGTTTGTGATACGTGGCATATTCCGGAAATAACCAAACACGTCATACATGGGGTGATTTTCCGACAGTTAGAGTCAGAAATAGTGAAGAAACCATGACCAAACTACAGCTGAACATTTGAAACAGCATACACTGACATCACTATCGAGTGAGAGTACATGAGTCGTGTGGAACACGGCCGTAGACATATTCCTTCAAACATTACAAAGTAGAATCCGCACAGTTGCTCTCTATTCGTGGGAAATTCAATTTTGTCTTAAACTCTAAATATACAAACCTCTGAAGTGCGTGATCTACCAACAAAGTAAAAACACATTGGCAATAATGACAAGACAAAAAAAAATACAGTGCACTTTAAAAACA
>NQII01000939.1:88056-134521 GCA_002778355.1 Clitarchus hookeri
TAAGATACGGCTTACCGGCCAACATAGAGGTCATTAGCACATCGGGCAGGCTGTTCGATCAGTCAGGGAAGGGATCGTGAAGGACATTCCCAGAATGTACCTATGGCGACTTCGGTAAACAAACATCCTGATGCCGGACCGGGAATCTCCTTGTGGACTCTCTGGGGTAGAATATTATTAGTTACAAATAAAGAGAGCGGAGAGATTTGGGCGGCTCTCAACAACAAGATCTTGAGAGCCGATGAGGGTGAAGCGAGGTGGAAATGAAGCAGCGCCGGAATGCAAGGGCGGAGGAAAGAACGGGAGAGGCCCGAGAAACCCCACCGACCAGCGGCATCGTCCGGCACGACTCGAAGAAACAAAGGGAAAGTATTTAATATCCTAAAGGGATTATTGTGAGACGAGGTAATACGGAGTGAATTGGGGGAGGGGAGAGGGACTCATTTCTTACTGGTTTGTAGGACTACGTTCCTTTCTTTACAAGCCAATTCGTACTTTCCTTACCGAAACCAGGCCTCATTTTTTAATTAAAAGAAGAGAAACACATTGCTTCTCTACTAATAGACAATGTTTTATCAACCTTAAGTATATTCGCTTCTGTTCCAGTTATTTGACTGCTATTTTGTACACCCGAGGAAGAGCAATACAAACGATGTTCGTATGCACATCAAATATTTTCTATATCACTTATCNCGATGAGGGTGAAGCGAGGCGGAAATGAAGCAGCGCCGGAATGCAAGGGCGGAGGAAAGAACGGGAGAACCCCGAGAAACCCCACCGACCAGCGACATCGTCCGGCACGACTCAAAGAAACAAAGGAAAAGTATTTAATATCCTAAAGGGATTATTGTGAGACGAGGTAATACGGAGTGAATTGGGAGAGGGGGGAGGGACTCATTTCTTACTGGTTTGTAGGACTACGTTCCTTTCTTTACAAGCCAATTCGTACTTTCCTTACCGAAACCAGGCCTCATTTTTTAATTAAAAGAAGAGAAACACATTGCTTTCTCTACTAATAGACAATGTTTTGTCAACCTTACGTATATTCGCTTCTGTTCCAGTTATTTGACGGNGTTTTATCAACCTTAAGTATATTCGCTTCTGTTCCAGTTATTTGACGGCTATTTTGTACACCCGAGGAAGAGCAATACAAACGATGTTCGTATGCACATCAAATATTTTCTATATCACTTATCCACAATGCACTTCTCAGAAAGGCATCGTGCAAAGTCATTCATTCGGCGACGAGCCTGTGAACTTGTGTTGTGGTACTAAAAATGCCCGCGTTACCAAAATATTATATACATACATATATACATTTTTTTTGTGGCGGCCACAAAGTGTTTTGTTGGTATTCACCCTGCCAAATTTCTTGTGGAAAACACAAAGTTTTTTTAGTTGTTACCAACAAACTTTTGTGGCCACTAAACATTTATTTTGTAATAACTACAAAAAATCACGTGTTCACCATACAAAAAAGTTTGGCAAGACGAATACTAACAAAAAGCCGTAACAATATTTTTTTCCGGCGAAAGATCGTTTTCTCTAATCATTCCTGCGCAGCGCTTTTAACATTTCCCGCTCATCTTGAAACACGCCATTGTTTTCGTGAATAGGGGGCCGCGGTGGTGTATTGGCNGCGCTTTTAACATTTCCCGCTCATCTTGAAACACGCCATTGTTTTCGTGAATAGGGGGCCGCGGTGGTGTATTGGCTAGACTACTCGTCTCCCACGAAGGCGAACCGGGTTCGATTCCCGGCGGAGTAGCTCTCGGATTTTCGCATTCCGCATGTGGGAATCGTGCCGGACGATGCCGCTGGTCGGCGGGTTTTCTCGGGGATACCACGTTCTTTCCTCCGCCCTTGCATTCCGGCGCTGCTCCATACCCACCTCGCTTCGCCCTCATTGGCTCTCAAGACCTCGATGTTAAGATCCACCTAAATCTCATCACTCACTCACTCACTCACGGCGAGAGGGAAAAAAGTCTACAGAAACGAGTTGAGCAATCTAAATACCCACGCTTCAAATAATAATACAACTACCACGGAATTCTGGGAACTGCCGGCAAGTAATGAGCACCGCGGAGCTATTAATCTGCGCACCTTCTCCGCGCAGGTGGGAGGAAACCCTACGGACATTCCGAAGCTCACAGCCCGCCTCCAAACCACGTCGTCAAGATTTTTCAAGTTTCATATTGGATTGAGCCTACTCTTTCTCAAATGCAAAACTATGCGGCAGGGTCAAGATTCATTTTCTCAAACATACCGTCGTACCGTTAACGTCAGTGAAAATGTGATCAATATTAGAATTTTGCTTCTTAATAAAGAGATCAGGTGCGGTTTTTCCCAGCTGAGTTTTCATCCTCATCCAGGCCAAGTTCTTTGATGCATGCTTTCTAGTCCAATAAACGAAAAACAAATACGTTGGCTGGAAAATTGAACAATGTTGTTTACGGTTGGCGAACACAAAAAATACATACTTTTCACAAAATGGTAAAATAAAAAAAATTATATATGAAAATATTATTAACACTGGGAGAAAAACCTACAGCTATACCTGAAAATTCAAATTTTTTTAAATTTTGTTGAAGAATATTNTATTATTAACACTGGGAGAAAAACCTACAGCTATACCTGAAAATTCAAATTTTTTTAAATTTTGTTGAAGAATATTGACTAAGTTCTAAGTATTTTAATGCGTAAGCAGGATAAGACGACTGTGAGCCATAATTTGAAGTTTTCTTTAGCACGCAGTGGTAGTGGTCCTGACGCCCTCGTGCGGAGAAACTCAAGTGAGAACTCTTGCACAAGCGCGGCATTCAGATTGCTCGAAGATAACATTCCCTGCATTTATTCCTAACCGCAACAAACTTACGTGAACGTCCTGGACGTAACAAAACGTGTCCGCGCCTTAAGGCTCCCGCCTACCTAGAGCTCTTTTCCGTGTTTGAGGCCCAGAAGCGCAGGAGCGGTAAGGGCGATCCTGCCTCGCGCATCAAGTACGCCATCGCCACTACGCGCAAGACTCTGAACTGACAAGTAATGTTCTCGCCGCACTGCTTGTACCTACGAGACATCAAGCGACACTAGCGCTGCCTGGCAGACGTTGTGGGAACCAAAATTGTGCTTTTGGTGGGCAATAAATGAAACTTCCAAGATGGCGGCTAGCACCACCTAGCAAACGATATGAGAACCAAGATGGCGACGTATAGGCATCCAAGATGGCAGCCAACAGCAGACGATATCCAAGATGGTGGTTGGATAGAAGGAAGTATGCGAGATGGAATGAAAGAGCAGGAGGTACCAAGGTAGAACGACAGCAGGAAAATTGTAAGCTCTACAAACAAGATCGCGAGGTGAAATGACAGAGCATGAAGTACCACGGCAGAATGGCAGAGCATGAAGTACCAAGGTGGAATGACAGAGCAGGAGAATGGAAAATTCTAGAATAAAATGGAGAGGTGGAATGATAGACCATGAGATGACATTCAATATGGCTGTGTACTGGCTCCTAAGATGGCGGTATTCAAGATGGAGGTCAAGGTCATCCAAGATGACGGCTAGTCCTGTGGTCCTCACCCAGGACCCATGTGCGCTCGGACATACGAAATCATACAAGTGGTAAGTATGTAGGAAGGTTCAATGCAGGACCCTGAGTTTGTCTTCTCATATAAGTTGGCGAGATTTTTACAGTTCGACGAAAGAAGCACCAAATGTTTACTTTTCGTTTATGTATCCTTTCGTCATCAGCTGGTGCGTCAAGTGGAGGCTGTAATTTTTAACAACACGCTGTCAGCTAATCCACTTGCCATTGTACTGTAATGCTAAACAAACTTTAAGGTATCTATAGACTGACATCTGTCAAAAAATTAAATATTTGCTAACTCTTTTTTAATTTATCCGAGATAGCGAATTTGGGTTAACATTTTCGAGACTGTAATTGTAGTTCTTATCACATTTTGGACGTTACAGCTAATATGTTAAGAATTGAAATAAAAATAATTTTGGGAACTTTCTTGATAACGCACTTCCATTCGCCAACTCATCAAAGACTTTGCAAAGCGGGTGGCAGAAGAACAAGGCGTGTAATGGACGTAGACGTAACGATTACCGGCCCCAAGGAAATTACTAGTAAACAAAATCGCTGTACACGGAAATACAAGTTACTTTAAAAACTATACAGAGCTCGCGGAAAAATAAAACCTTTGGTATATGTTCGTAAATTTGTTATTTTACACAAGAAAGCTATATTTTTCTGGCTGGTTAGTGCTTCGGGAGAGAGACAGATGACGCGCATGGCATGGCAGGTAGCGCTTTTGTGAGCCGAATGCTTTTCTCAACAAGTGGTAGTACGTTGGCCTGCCTCCTGATCCCATCTTTTTAAAAGTTGATTTTTCTCCTATTACTGGCTTGAAACGATACAAGTTAAAAATATATTTTCAAATTATTTGAAAAAATTATTTAACAATACCCTACAATATTTCTGTACTTTTGGAGTTATTATCAAGCGTGTATGGAAAGCATGAATTGAGCGTGCGTATACGACGTGAAAAGATCTCCCAAGGTTTGAAGTTTTTTCATTTTAATACTAATCGTTTTTTTTGTTGCATTTAATTTTGAACACCTAGACATTACTACTTTAGCAAGAAGTTTAGTTTGTAACACTAAAAACCGCTGTTTTATGACCACGTAAAATTAAAATGTATTAATTCATCTAGGAACTCTTTCTTATCCACGTATTTTCTGCGTGTCTGATGTGCGTCGGCAGTGCCCTCAGAATAGCCAACGTATGATTAATTTTTGTTCTTTCATGCATCAGCTGATACAGGATTTTGTAAATGGCACGTTGCTTGTTTCGTATACATCAAGTTGCCACTCACTCACTGTCAAAATCTCGCCAACTTATATGAGACAGACAATATGTATGTATCTCATGCGTGTAGTTGAGATACAACGCTTTGAAAAAGCCGTTTTTTGCCATTTTGAAGTACTCAAATATGGTGTTTCTAATGTCCATGACGTCTTGAAATCATTCAACAGCCCTCGTCTGAAGTGTGTGTTATTTTCGTAGATCAGAACATTTCACGCACGTTTAATAGTTTCACAGAAAAACGTGAATGTCTAACACCCTAACGCGGTTCACGCACCAGGTAGCGGGAGCAGTAAGCGGAACCTTCCATGTATTTCCTTCCACCGCACTAAACATTCTAAGTCGTCAGAACTAACAATTCACCACGCTTATTTTATAAAAGATCATGAAAATTGTAAAGTGTTTAGTAGGCGATAAGGCTGACACTGCCACGCGCATCAAGTGCGCCATCGCCGCTACGCGCACGTCTTTGAATCGGCGACCCTGTCATTTAATTGTGTTAAGTCTGAAACAATTTTCAATACTGGCGCATATCGCAGTCTCGCTAGTGTCCGGTTATTATGTTTTAATATACAGCAGACTAAAAATACAAATTTTAACAACGTGCTAGGGCTCCAAAATTATATTTGTATAGTCCATTCACAGTTATTTCCAACTTTTCTGAAACCCTGCTGAAGTTCTACTTTCAGGACAGTTCTCCGCCTCATGCAAACAAAGTTTAACCGAGTATAGAAAATTACACCAAAGGGACAACACACCGTATTTGTGCGCACTCGGTGCAATAATAATGTACATAAGAACTTACCAGGCATTACCAACACACTTATTTTCTTCCTGTTTTTATTCAGATTAAATATAAATAAAATATTATAACTTATAGATAAAATTTACGCAAAAGTTCAATTTAACCAAAAAATAAGGTACTTTTGTTAACATATGTATAAAACNCAATTTAACCAAAAAATAAGGTACTTTTGTTAACATATGTATAAAACGCTTGTGATACATGACATATTTAGGAAACAACCAAGTACGTCAGACATGGGGTGATTTTTTAAAGGTTTGATTCAAGAAGGGTTGAGAAACCTAGAATAGATATCTTGCGTGCGAGATATCTTGAAAGATTTATGTACCATTACGTCCTCATCTGGGGCATGTTTTATTTCGATAGGTAAACACAGCGATGACGCGCATTTCAAACATGCTGCGCCGCAATTCTAGCGCTAGGTCGGCGGATCTCTTGAAATCCAGTGCAACGCAATAAACGTGTTTAACGAGCACTCGCCGTCTTAATTGCCGCCGTCGCCGAAAGACGCCGAAGCCAGGAGCGTACGCAGTGCGCACTGTTGAGGGAATGTGGGGCACGCCACCGCGTCCTCGTTCCTCGCGACTTCCGAGCACGGCAAATTGGCTACGCGTCGCTTGCCGCCATCCCGGCGTCGGATGATGATCCAGTTCCCGACGAATCCACGAGAGCCTGCAGATAACTGCCGCCTTATCGCGTGTACGTGCTGGCAAACAAACAGGTCAATACGGCCGCGCTATTTAGGGCGCACCTGCTCTATCTAGTTCGCGACGACACTCGAGCGGGCTACGCACGGGCCGATCCGATGGTCCGATGCCGTGTCCACGACGCACCCGGAGCCGAAATTGGGTCGTGCGTAGGCTGTACAGCCGATCACGTTGGTCGGGCACGATGATCGGGAGCTAGGGTGGTCTGGACCTTCCAGTTTTTCAAATCGTCCCGACACCCCGCCTTTCCTCCCTATCGATTGGCTCGTGTGTAGCGCCATCGGCACGATTCCCAGACCGCGAGTGCAACCTTCTTCACTTATACATATCTCTGGTTTGAGAGTGTGAATTCAGGCTATGTTTTTTGTTGTGCTGTCTGTCAGCAGACATTACCAACCTTAAGTAAATGCGTTGCATCACTGATTGATAATTTCAGATGGATTCTCAAATAGAAAAGGAGGGGAACGAGGTTGTGGTTAAAGTTACGGGATGCTGCAAGAACTACAAGTGTCTTTGAGACGTCTCCAATGCGTTATACCACAACAAGGAATGCCGAAACGAAGGCTACACAAGTCCGGGTTGGAGATATGTATATCAACAGTTCAAACCCAATGCGAGCGTCGATGATTTAAAAAAGAAACCTGTGAACTGGAGAACGAGCAGCTGGACCGGATCGTATGTAGAGTCGCCCCCTGCGGTTGGCTGACTGGATCGGATCGGCCCGTGTGTAGCCCGTTTTACCAACAACAGGGGTGTGGGAGAGGGGAAAGAAAAGAAAGCGTAAAATAATTACTAAGCCGTTCTTAAACTGCGTCCGCAGAATAAGCACTCTTCTGTCAGTTCCTTATTATGTTCTTACTACATATTCGACGAATTTGTAACAAATGCAAAGAAAGCTTGAAATTACATTTTTTTANTTCCTTATTATGTTCTTACTACATATTCGACGAATTTGTAACAAATGCAAAGAAAGCTTGAAATTACATTTTTTTTATTTTTATGATCATGGCGAGGTTTGACCTGTTATCCCTCTCAGCACGAGAAATTATCTCACTCCTAATAAGGATGCACACCCATAGGCGCCGATTTCTTGTTTCCAGATGGGGTAGAAGAAGAAGAAAAAAGGGAGGATCCTATATTTTCTATATTATGAAACAATACTTACGTTCATTTTAATCTCTCCCCGCCCGGCACAGACCAGATACTATGACCATCTTACTTTAAAAAATTCTAATAAAATCTGTTGAATATTTCTGTCTATGGTTACAAAATAACTATAAAATATATATTTAAAAAAATTTTGCAAGTAGTTTAACGTACGTTACAAACACTTATTAAAAACTGAAGTGGTTACAGACCACCCTCAATCAATCCAGTGATGGGGGGTGTGGGGGGCGCCTCCCCTCCTGGCTGAAAAGTAGAGGCGACCGCTCCTCTTGCTAGGGATGTTAAAAAATTATAGATATATAGAAATTACTATATTATATCAACAATATATAGATATTTTATCGAAATAATTTTTTTTACATATATCGGAAATAAACATGTATTTTGAAAATGCTCTTTTAATAACCCCTGCCTTGAATACAAAATTTAATTTAAAAATTACTGTGTTTATTTTGGCAACATCCACCAAAAACAAGCGCCACATCTTTCTGCAATGCCTCGTGTCCTCAAAATGAAATATTCAAAGTAATTTTGCATTTGCCAAGTTTTTTAATACATAACATTTCGGGTTCCGATGAAACGAAATACGCAATATAAATCATGTCTACATTTTTCCCCCNTACATGGTAACAGTCCAGGACTATTCAATTAGAAGCCCGCTAGACTAGTCAGACTGGCCCGCAGACTAAATACTTCATCTGCAATTCATTTTCTCGATATACACAATTACCTAGCTTCAATACAATTAAGTAATTTAACAGCAAATAACTAGCATGAAACTTACAATAAAATTTAATACACTCTATTTGTTACACCTTTGCCTGAATATGCTGACTATGCCTACGCGAGCCACAACTTTGTAATATCCGAGTGTGGCCTGTTGAGCATTGCAATATTTGTAGGAGGCCCTCATGTGACATTAATTGAATCTGTCGTAGACGGCAGAGTTGCAGTGAAAGCGCATGCGCGAACACCTACAACTGTTTCCTAAGGCAAATTAGTCTACTGCGTTGCACCTACGGTAATGTGCTATGCATAAAAAAGGACAGTAAATTTTTTTTTTTTCAGTTTTTATACATAATCTACTATTATTTGATGTTCGTTTATTACAAACTTGGGTAGCTGGCATATAGCAATACTAAATAAAAAATTATACATAGGCCTACGTTAGTATAAATGTTACAAAACTCTGAAAATTACGATTTTCTGAACCAATAAATTAATTAATCACCTCTAAATATAAAAAGGCCGTTTATTTTTTAACAGTGTCTGGAATATTTATACACTTGACTTCATTATTAAACTGGCGATCAAGTTACCAAGGACAAAATGTCTGAAATTTGCACCAGAAACCTAAAATAATGGCTGCAATAATAAATCAGATTTGGTGACCTTGATTGNACAAAATGTCTGAAATTTGCACCAGAAACCTAAAATAATGGCTGCAATAATAAATCAGATTTGGTGACCTTGATTGAAAATATTTCAGTGATATGCGCGTTAGAAAATGTTATATTTTGCTCATTCCAAAGCATAAAGTTCAGTAGATATGCACGTTAAAATAAACCAAAATATACTTGGATTTCTTGTACGAAATGATTACCTAAGAGAAGCAAATGCATCAAAAATGTTATGCAAAACAAAAAATAATTATCTGATGTAATAAAAAATGATCTCATAAAAATGTTGTGGTTCCTATTATTGTTACGCATTATGAACTAATTTCGAACACCTAAAATAATTATGCCTATACTATATGTTTGTAATTATTTCTTCAATAACCTCCTGAAAGGTCCGAAATAATATCACTATATCATACACAAAGTTTACAAAATTTTTGAACAATACTTAACATTACATTTGAAACCAACAAAATTCATAAACATAAAATTAGCGGCTTAGATATGACATCAATATAATCACAATAAGAATGTAATGAATTTAAAAAAAATTTATATTTTAAACTAACATAATAGGAATTAAAATAAAATATTCAACAAACCTATTTCAAAATCAGAGCTTTAGAGTTACAAAAATCTTAACGTCTTAATGCCAACTATGTTTAGCAGGTATAGACAGAAAAGAGAACGAAAATAAATTCCGCAATTCATGCTTCGGTGCTTTAAGAATACTGATCCAGCAAGGAAAAACAATATCATGAAGCACTTTTAGCCTTTTATATATATTTTGCGTATGAATTGGTGGTCAACAACACACAGACAGTATAATTAAACATTCCCACTAAACACACGGTATATATTGATGCATTGGCCACGTCGACAAAATTTCATTCGAAGTTTTAGTATCCATAAGCAAAAATTATATTCATAAGCGCTCCCTCGTCTCACAGTTTAGATAGAAATAACCCACAACCGCCCGCTCAATAAGTTATAATGCATTGCACAAGTTACCAAGTACACGTCTCAAAGTTAAATATTAATTACAAAAATAATGTTAAATTCTTAATCATAGCTTTACAATTTAACATATCACAAGGAAGTGACTCTCTGTGAATCAGGAAGACGATTTGCGGAAGTTTGACAAAGAACAAAATCGTCACGATTCTAACTTTTGTTGCGAAAATCACGTACTTAGATTACCAACAAAAAAAAAATAAAACAATTCTCCATTTGCCACACACTAAATACAAACACATTATCAGTGATAAGTACTACTCGACACGGAAAGTACGCAAACATTTTTTTAGAATTTATTATTTGTACCAAACCCTAACTATTACGCTGGTCTCTCGCAGCTGCTGTACGGGTTCCAGCCAAGGTCAGTCACAGTCCGGACTTTATTACTTAAGGGAGACGTGGCAACACGGCATACGGGTTTTCTCAAAGTACTCCCGTTTCACACAACTACGCGGTTATTGCCCTCTTTCCATTAGACTGGACAGTTCATTATCCTGGCCGTCGCTCAAAACTTCTACCACCCACTCCCCTCCTTCCCCACAACAATCAACAACCCGTATTTCCTCTCGATAGAGTTCTCTGGTTAAAATGCAGTACTGCACCCAGTACTTTTCTAAGTCACATCTTCGCTCTCCCAGAGTTCAATACGTCTCTCCCAGAGTTCAATACGGNCCCAGTACTTTTCTAAGTCACATCTTCGCTCTCCCAGAGTTCAATACGTCTCTCCCAGAGTTCAATACGGCTCTCTCAGAGTTCAATACGGCTCTCCCAGTGTTCAATACGGCTCTCCTAGAGTTCAATACGGCTCTCCTAGAGTTCAATACGTCTCTCCCAGAGTTCAATACGTCTCTCCCAGAGTTCAATACGTCTCTCCCAGAGTTCAATACGTCTCTCCCAGTGTTCAATACGGCTCCCCCAGAGTTCAATACGGCTCCCGCCTACCTGGCGCTTGAACTGCGTTACACTGTGCTAGCAATTCACGTTTCTATGAGAAAGNGTTCAATACGGCTCCCGCCTACCTGGCGCTTGAACTGCGTTACACTGTGCTAGCAATTCACGTTTCTATGAGAAAGAACACTCACATCAGACGAAGGCTGTTGAGTGCTTTCAAGACATCGCGCTCATTAGAAACACAGTTTCAGAGCACTCCAAAATTGTTAAAAAAGGGCTGTATCTCAAGAAATACGCGTCAAATATAAAACTATTCAAGGGCTCTGCATTGAACCTTCCTACACACTTTCTACTAAAAAAATAACAGGGTCACCGCTGAAAGTCCCAAAGGTACACGCAGTGCGACGCGAACACTGCACGCCAGTTGAGAGCCTTGCGCTTAGCGGCGATGGCGCACTTGATGTGCGTGGCATTGTCGCCCTTATCGCTCCCGCGCCTCTCGGCCCTGAAAGCCTCCAGGTAGGCGGGGCCCCTCAAGACTGTTAACGCGAGAGGTATGCTACGCTGCAGCAGTTTACTTGCAATGCAATGCAGCGGCCTTGGACATCGGCGTCAAGACTGAGCAACGTGTGCATGCATGATACTGCAGACACAGGAGTCGACCCTCTGTTTGCCGCACCTGAGAACTATGCACACCTTGGAACGCAGATAACAGCGGTCCATCCGCCGTTCCTTCCATCTTTTCTCAAGCCCTGCTTCCGGGATATTCGTCCGCTTCAAGCAAGCAAAGCCTATCGGAGTCTAGAAAATTACAACAAAGCGACAACGCAGCACTCACTGTAATATTTTAAATAAGAACTTTTTCTCAGTGTGTATTTCCAAAACACTTATTTTCTCCCTTTTCTTATTAATATTAATTATAGACTAAATAGAAGAATTTATAGATAATATACAAATAACATTTTAACTTAACCGAAAATACGGTACTTTAATGTCACTGCAAGTACACAACGTTTGTGATATAACATAACTAGGAAACAACCAATCACGTCACACATGGTGTAGTTTTTCAAAGGTTTGATTAAAAGTGTGAGGAAACCGCGAATATACCCTGACGACTGAGAACTGGTAGTATTTCCAACTGATTTTGGCATATGGAGGAGCCCGCGAGTNGGTACACAACGTTTGTGATATAACATAACTAGGAAACAACCAATCACGTCACACATGGTGTAGTTTTTCAAAGGTTTGATTAAAAACCGCGAATATACCCTGACGACTGAGAACTGGTAGTATTTCCAACTGATTTTGGCATATGGAGGAGCCCGCGAGTGGACCGCGAGAAAACCCATGAATCCCGCATCTAGANGTGGACCGCGAGAAAACCCATGAATCCCGCATCTAGACAAGGAACTACCGGCTGGCGGTAGCTCGCATGCCGAATCCTCATGTGTGTACGCACGTCTGGACGGGTCAACTTGTGCACATTCTTCGACTGCGATCATGGTAAGAGTTTAGCTTCTTCCAACATGAATATGAGTCACCAAACACGCCCAGAACCGTTAAATTATAGAGTAACACTGATCGGAACTGAGGTTCATGCGTTGGCCCCCTCGTTCACCCGACCTCCCCCCGGCATCGCATTTATGAACGATATCCACTGCATGACGTACTACTTCAGAAAGCTTTTGGCGTCCATAACCCCAGTTCCGAGGGCCCACTGTTCGCGACTGACGGGAACGTCACTGGTAGAAATGTGTTTTAGCTTGAAAGCACCAAGCTCGAAACACGGAACCGATGTATGCGTATGGCTTCACATATCTCTGGCTAGGAATCAACAACCGCCCACGCTCCCCACGGATTCTCCTGAAACAGACCTGCCGCACCACAGCCCCACGTACAGGGTTGCTCCTATCAGTCACGTACTGAACGCGGGCTCGTGACGGGCAACTTTCAGCGTAGAGCACGGATGCTTGGTGAACAAAAACATATATATTTTATAAGCAACCAAACAGACGGCAGCTACCGACGACAGTTACATCCGTACAACGTGGATGTATCTCTAACGCCATGCGGCGAGTAGCACAACACCGGAGGTCGCCTTGTAGGTCCTGCGGCTGTTATCGGGCACAGACCTGGGTGATCTGCGACACTGCACGTCTGCCGCGCCTCCTGTGTTTGCACTGCGCTGCTCCGGGGACGCAACGTGCGGCTGCTCGCTTCGTGTCCCGCCGGCACTCGCCGTGCACGGGAGTCACGTTGCGACACTACTGGGCATTATTAAAACAGAAAGAAAACTTTTGAAATTGCAGAAGGAAATTTGAGTAACAGTCAAATCAAAAAACCTGTGTAACAAAGCGACCCCAGCCCACAGTATTAATAATTAAGCCCTGCTGTCGGCGCACGTGCAGTATCTTCGCACTTTTTGAATCACCCCATATATGACGTGCTTGGTTGTTTCTTATGTATATAATGTATTACAAAGCGTGTTATACTTGTGTTAACATAAGAGTACTTCATTCTTGGTTAAATTAAAATGTTACTTCTTTTTTATCTATAATTTATAATATTTAATTAATAATTAATATGAATAATATTAGAGAGAAAATAGGTGTGTTGGTAATGCCTAGTAATAAATAAATAGTTCTTACCTAAAGTATTATTACACTGAGTGCGAACGAATGCGGTGCGTTGTCCATTCGGTGTAATTCTCAACAAAGCTTTGTTTGCATGAGGCGGAAGGATATTCTGGTAGTAGAGCTTTAGCAGGGCTTCAGAAAAGTTGGAAGTAACCGTGAATTGAGCATACATGGGAGCAGATCGCCACGTCACAAGCTACTTGGGCTGACTACGGTGGGGGACGCTTGCACTCTGAGGCGAGTGTACACTTCTACTCGGAGGCGAGTATACACTTCTACTCTGAGGCGAGTATATACTTCTACTCTGAGGCGAGTATACACTTCTACTAGGATGCGAGTATACACTTCTACTAGGAGGCGAGTATACACTTCTCCGAACATCCATGCCAGTTCGTGAATAAAATAATGGCGTGGCTGTCAGTATCCTTATTACAAATTCCCTCACTTTCCCAGGTAACCCGTTGTTTTCTCTAACCAACATACGTGGCAAAAATTAGAAATATTTTTATGTTAGCTTCTCAAAAATTACTAAGTTTTTATGGTTAACACCAATATAGCCTTCCTTTGCCGATAGTTTTCAATGCAGTAACAAATACTTATAAATACAATAAATTAGAAGAAAAAATAAAGATACCACATTAAAAAAAAGCGACAGGGGGCTACTAGCTTTCTCAGAGCCCGAAACAAATTCAAAATACAAAGACAAACATTGTGCAATGTATAAATTCAATGGGAAAAGATTAAAAGTATTCTAATTACTCAGTTCGTATTTTATTTGCAGAATCCTAACCTGACGACTGCCGTAACATTTTCCACTCCGTCAACGCTTGTATCAACAAGAACAAAATTCAGCCATTAACATAGGTATAAAAATGCTTGTATTACACGTACAAAGCGACAAAATTGCTCTTAAGATCCTATAAAGGCGGAACAAGCCAAAACAACGGCTCGGCCGGGCCGCCAACCCCTACGAAAACATGATTTTTTTTATTTTTGCCGAAGTGTCCGGTCTGAGCCGAGCGGAACAAGTGCGTGCCATCATTCAATCAGGGTACTGTTTGATAGATTTAAGGTAAAATAAATAGAATATCTGGTATTCTTGAACCTTAGCTCGATGCTGGGTTCAATTACGGAAGAAGTGAAACATACCGGCACGGCAAGTGCAGAGGTTGTTTGTCTCTCTTCGGCTACGCTCGGGCGTGCCCGGCGCGGCTCGGGGCCGAGCAAGCGTGACGTCACGGCGCGTGGGCGTGTCGGCGGGCGCCACGTGATACGGCGCGAAACTGCGAACAGCTGTTTGTCTGCGGCAAAGGCGACGTAACATCTTCCGACCTTTCCCCCCGTCCCGCGCTCGCCTCTCGCTGCCAGGCAGAGGAGTTGGCATCGTGCGAACTAGACTAGGGGGGCGACCTTCTGCACACGCCGATTATAGGCTGCTCGCGGTAAATTGAGCACTTTTGAAAGCCCTGCTTAAGATCATCTTGCATGCACGTAGCGTGTTCTTCCGCCGTGTAAGACGAACATTGCCACGGGGCCACGTCGGCCACGTGAAACTGTGAAATGATTCGAAAGGTAAAGGTTCTACAAATTTGCAGCTTTGTACTAAGAAAACAGAAAGCCAAATAAATAATTTCAGTACTCACAAATGTTTTGTTTACCTAACACTCTTAATTCAACATTAAAACACGGAACTACTTTTTCCTCCGTCGTTACCAACATTACTGGGCGCATGCCAATCGTGTGTCCGCTAAAACACACGCAGATAGGGGCAGTGCAATTTTTCTAAAGATGATTTCTATAGTGCACAGTTAACCGTAAACAGCCCATAGCTAATCACTAGTGTTTATTATATGCCTGATACCATCCCACCCGCAAGTGAAATTCAGGCTCGACTTCGCACGCAATTTTGAATTACTAGTTTCTAGCCGATTACAGTTGTTTAGTGTCTCTCATTTTGAAACTAAAACTATACCTCTCTCGCAATCTACATTACTCCGTAGAACAAACAGAAATTATGAACCTTTGACAAGTAATTATGACGTAATTAGTGCAGCATCATTTTCAAGTCCTCTTGCAGTTTCATAGTTGCCGAATAACGCGTGGATGAAATTTGGAGACTACATTTGAAGGCATTTGTAACATGTAAACGTACGTTAATGAGAAATATTTAATCACCTCATTGAAAAGAAAGTTATGACACATATAGAGTCTATGGAAAATTGAACATGGCGGATGAGACGGAGATTTAAGGAAACTGCCTGGCTGGCACATGAAGTGGTTGCAAAGGTTTGGTAGAAAACTCGCGTTTAAAAAAAATGTCAGCTATTTTTCAGTGGTGTCTAAACATGAAAAGCATTTAAAACGTACTATGACCAAAGACAGGTTTCAAGTTCTCATATCAACTACACGGATTATTTTTTTAGGCTTGAAAATGGCTAAAACGGGTGTTTTCAGAATTTGTTTTAGTTGCTATTGTTTTCACACAAATTTCGGAGGTGTCTTTAGACACGCATCAAACTTTGATCTTTAATAGCGCGCTACAAAAATGAAAGTCTTCGCTTAAAGTGACGTTCAGACAAGTCGCTAGCGGAAAGATTGCTCGCCAGTTAATCGCCTTGCGCGTAGAGGCGATGAGGCAAGTGGTGGGCGAGCAAGAGTCTGCCTTATAGCTCAAGTGAGGCGACACCCTTAACGGAGGAGCACAGGAGGCATACAGTCCCTGCCATCAAACTTTGAAAATAGAGGCCTTTCCGAGTCAAACCGACCTAGGCAAAAACTTGTTTACTGCTCATCAGCCAACATTCCGATGTACGTTTATTTTTATCCTAGACTGCCGACCTCGTATTAACGGGAATACATACAGACAGTGGTCGTTAGGAAAAAAANTACGTTTATTTTTATCCTAGACTGCCGACCTCGTATTAACGGGAATACATACAGACAGTGGTCGTTAGGAAAAAATTATGTCCTGTAGTAGTTGAAATGTAGTCATGGTATTAAAAAAAGAAAATATGGCGTGCCCTCTCTTTCAATGAACTCTTAAACACGCTACTTGGTAAAAGTGCTCCGAACATTTCTGGCAGAATAACTTANGTGCCCTCTCTTTCAATGAACTCTTAAACACGCTACTTGGTAAAAGTGCTCCGAACATTTCTGGCAGAATAACTTACTGTATTTGTAATAATCGTATCTCCTTGCTTCAACGAAGATCGAATATCCCCTTCAAAAGGCAGAATGTCGAATTAAGTTAACCAAATTTACGAAAGTCTGATCCAAGCCAGCTTAAGTTAAAACACGATACGAAAGCTAAGGTTAAGAAGGTGGATGGAGTCTATGTCTTAGACGAGTCCAGAAATGTTTATTTTTCTTACCTCGACAAATTATCCACAGAGATATCAGTGTAAGTTGTTGAAACATCCATAAGGGGAAGAAACTAGATTTTATAAACCAAATTGACCAAAAATCAAAGTAAGAATTTGTTTTTGATTCGACTTAGGGATAACTCAATTTTCCTCACTATATGTAAAACTTTTCTGACTATAATTTACAAGGATTTTTTGTATTATTAATTACCGTGTACATCGACTTGAAAATGCTTTTTATCCGTACCCTCACTATAAATGTTTAAATAATTAACAATTCTAAAGGAATAACAGGTGCATATTTACAAAACAAGTACTCGTAACCAGCAATGGCATTCATCAGCTCGCTTCCCAGGTCATACCTCCAACTCATCAAGTACATCGTCAATATTGGCGAGACAGCGAATAGATAATCCTCGCGACATTTACGAATGAAAGCTGGCACGGGCCGAATGTTTGTATTAAATACGTATTACCTTTTTCCCAAAAGTGAATTTATAAAGGTTTTTGGACGCCCATTCAACCGCAGTTTCAATGACAAATGAAACGAAATAAATGCGTACTACTGTGTTCCAGGTCGCACATCAACATGTTCCTGTTGCAAGGTCACAGGGAAGTTGTTGACAGTCTTGAACGGCACTGCTTGCTATATACATATGCCATACTCGTAAATATATGCTAACAGTCTAACAGTTAATCCAGTGAAAAAAAGTACCATCACGTATAAAAGCTTCCGGACTTATTTATTTAGTACATTTTCAGCATATTGCAGTTTTTTGAAGTTATACTTCTTTTGGCGCGTTGAGGGTAAAAGTTTAGTGTGCAACGGAAGTTGCGCGCGCACAGTGTAACGAAATTCGACAGTGAACGTGGTAGGGTTATGACCCAACGCGCATGCGCGTATCAGTTATCTATATACAGATGCAAGGTACACAACATAGCACGTGGTTATATTTAAAACAGACAGAAAATCAGTTCATGTAATATGCACATTGAAAAACATTTCATTTAAGTTAGTAGTTCATTGTGAATATATCTTTTTTATTAATTAATTTTACTTACATTGTGCCGTGAAAAATTTATCAGTGACAAAAATTGTATAATACAATGTTGAAAGTGTTTTCAAGTATTTGAGGTTAATTTTTTGTATGTATTATTCTCAAGCCTTTTAAAATTTACTTATGTTCTTTAGTCAAACCCTTATTAATTGTATTTAATGTCATTCTTCGGTCATTTTATCGTTTTTCTTACTTACATAAATTATTTGCATACGTAATAAAATTTTATTTTAGTCACGACAAAGAAGTATAACTTCTAACACGCGTACATAAGTACACGCGCCCATTTTTTTTATTGATATATGAATTAATATAAAAAAAAAGTAAAATGGTGGGGAAATACTTTTCAAAAACAAGTACAATAGTTGTAGGAATTTTAAATTTATATATATATATATATTTTTTTTTCGTACTATTGTAAAACTGAAAAAATTTGACTACAGCTCAAAGTGTCGTAAGAATATTTTCTGGGCAATTTGTATGATGTTCATCCGAATTTTATTTTTAACTTCTGAAATACAATTTTAAGTCAAAATAGCTTAAATTTTAACCATTATCGCAGGTAAACCCAGTGTCGGATTTCAAAGAAATTGCCGACATGACACCCCTGCGACTTTAAGAAATACTTTAGCTGAAACCCAACTGTGTGTTACAATAACTTTTTGAAAACCGTACAAATTAACATTTTAAGCTGGATGTCTCATATTTACAATGAAAGTATGATTACTGTAATTTTCCACGCGAGTAGCAATTTTTTAAATCAATTTGTCATTGATATCGTGTCACGAAGCCGTGAGATAAACCACGAAAACTAGGAATAAATGTTCGGCTGCTGAACGTCACCTCGAGTGCAGCGGCAGTTCTTCCGACCGGAGCAGAGGGCAGCTTATCGCCTTGGCGGGGCGGCCATCTCGCTGATAGTCGAGGAGAGAGACCGGAGGATCGTCGCGCGCAGTTGCATCACGCTCCACGTCGTCTGCTGTCCTTGACTGGGGAACTCCCCCAACAGTTAGCGAGTTACAACTCACGTCCGAACTCCAACAACACTGCTGTCGACACGGACACTCGGTACTCGTGCAGCTGCAGCTTACAACTAAGCTCACACCAACCCACCTCCGACACAACGCCTACGCCCCCCCCNTCGTCACGGAGGCGGGACGAGTAGCCACTGGCAATCGGCGATTATTATTTTATGGATAAAAAAGCATTTTTAAGTCGACGTACACGGTAATTAATAATACAAGAAATCCTTATAAATTGTAGTCAGACAAGTTTTACATACATTGAGGAAACAAGTTACCCGTAAGTCGAATAAAAAAAAATTTCTTACTTTGATTTCTGGACAATTTGGTTTATAAAATATAGTTTCTTCCCCTTGGGGATCTTTCAAGAACTTATATTGAAATCTCTGTGGATAATTTGTCGAGGTAAGAAAAAGAAACATATCTGGACTCGTCTAAGACATAGGCTCCATCCACTTGCACCTTCTTAACCTTCGCTTTCGTATCGGGTTTCAACTTTAGCTGGCTTGGATCAGACTTTCGTAAATTTGGTTAACTTAATTCGACATTCTGCCTTTAGAAGGGGATATTCGATCTTCGCTGAAGCAAGGAGATACGATTATTACAAATACAGTCAGTTATTCTGCCAGAAATTTTTGGAGCACTTTTATCGAGTAGCGTGTTTAGAGCTCATTGAAAGAGAGGGCACGCCATATTTTCTTTTTTTTAATACCATGACTACATTTCAACTACTAAAGGACGTAATATTTTACGATCCTCCGTTTTTATGCAATGTTATAACCATTCGTTATTTTACTCAAGTAAGTCGGTATACAACTGGTCGTTACTCTGCGTATATCGGTTGATGAACAGCAGATACTTAAAGCATGTCCGCTGGCGGATAATTAGCTTTAATTTTGCCTAAGCGGACTTTGTAAGCATCGGCTAGGAAATCGCACGATTTCGAGACGGGGAATTCTACGTTAATCCCGTAGAATTGTTTGGTACATTAATGAAATCGAATCAATGATCACATTTGACAATATTCACCGCACATGCAGCAGCAAATTTAAGAAGCGGATTTTCATGTAATGTTACGGACACGGCCCTGATGTAGTTTTATTTACGTATCCCCACTTACATTCCATCACTGTTCCACTGCCATGCCGCCTCAAGGCAAATACACTTCAAGCAGCTAACAATTAATTTGTTGATCTACCATTTTTATTTATTGTTTTGTTTTTAAATGTGTCGGTAATTTGTAACTACATGTAATGGTCACCGCCAACAAAAGTATTTTTTTTAATGGCCAAGAAGTTAGTGAATGTCAAACTGAACTTTTCGAGAAAAAAAATGCCTGTCGAATTGAATAATAGTGGAAAAAAAACAAACAAAACCAAGAATCTAAGTAAAATTGCACACACTTAGTTTTTTTTAATTACAGTATTTCCGAACATTTTACGGAAACACTCCATAAATTTGCCCCTAGGGCTTTGTGTACTTCCGGCTTATAAAGCGAGCTTACGAAACAGTTCAATTTTCGTTAAACGGATGTTTACTGGTGTATAAGAAAGTAATTTTAAAAAAAAATTAGAGCGGGATTTTAATTTCGGTCAAAAAGTTCGTATTCCGCGACTCACCACTACGCTACGGAATCCGAATACAAGACGAAGCAAGTGTTCGCATGTGATCAACATGAAAGCGAAGCACGGAACTTTTTTCAGTTTCTGGCCGTGTTCGAGTGTTAGAAATGTCGCTAACCGTTGCAAGTTAGGCCATTCTTAACGTTTGAAACAACATGTTTAGGTGGCGTGATCATCCTAACTTTCATCCTCTGCATTGTTCGTTCCCGAAACAGGAAACTGATAGAAAAACGAAGAGGTTCCATACTTTGCATGTATTCAGCTCAGTTCCGCATTTTATAAGTATCGAGTTCAGTTCCTTTTTATGTAATTACGGCGTAGGGTTGCCAACTTTTCCAGATTTGCCATATGGGACACTTCCAACAACTCTTCACGCATCTGACCCCAATGATACGATTACGGAAATTTGTTCGGCCTACAAAAAAACAGTTTCAAATACTATCTGTAATGCGCAAAAGCGAGTGATATACAACATTCAACATTTTCTCTCGATATATACACACATCAAAATTTAATTGCTCTGATTTAATCCGCTTTAAAATAGACGACGCGAACACACATTGGAAGAAATCTTACTGTACACATATCGGCAAGCACTACTTCTACGAACGCATTTGTTGTCGATTGCCATCTGTTGGCGTCAGTTGCAACTATCTGTGACAACTTGGACTAGAGCGTCAGAGCAGAGCGTCGAGTGGCGGCGAGAGTGAGGTCTACAGACTGTGAGCATCGGTAAAGAGGAGAGAGAGACTGGCGGGCGGGACTATTGAACCGGATGTGTGAGTGTAAAACATTTGGAATGATGGCTATAGACAGATTGGATATGTGTAAATAATGAGTGTGAATTAAGTGACTCTAAAACACATTTATAAGGACTTTTATTAGAATTAAGATATAAATTAAATATATCACTCACTGAGAACAACACGAGTAATAGTGGAGATGGTTTAATGTTGTAAACCATATAGCTGTGTAAATAAATTAAAAACAAAATTTATTAATTATATTTTTTTATTAAGACCTCCATCCCTCATGAAATCTGATATACCCTCTGGCATCTTGTAACGATATTAACTGTAAATAACCGTAAAAAATGTCCATGCATGTAGGAAAATGTTGAACAGTGTGAGACTGGATTACCTCTGGAGCACTCTTCAGAGTGTGTGTGTGTGTCCCGGGCAGGTCAGCCGGTTCTGCCTAATGCCAACCTACCGCTACCATCCTCCTCTGTTCCTAACTGACCCTGCACCAGGCGGGAAACACGTTCCTATTTGTGCTCATTAACATAATCGAATCGTGATCACTATTTACTGTCTGCTAGTTACCCCCTCCCCTTCGAGACTAATTTTCCGTCCCGAGTGACCGAGTTCATTCGAGGTCAGCGGGATTCACCTCAGGCGCACACGAGTAGACCTTCTCCCACAGGGGCCGCAGTGGTGAAGTGGTCAGACTACTCGCTTCCCACCTAGGCAAGACGGGTTCGAATCACGGCGGGGTCGCGCCCAGATTTTCGCACGTGGGAATCGTACTGGACGATGATGCTGGTCAGCGGGTTTTCTCAGGGTTTTCCAGTTTCCCACGCTCTTGAATTCCGGCGCTGCTCCAAACTCACCTGACCACCATACTCACTTCGCCCTCATTGGCTCAAGACCTCTATGTTCAGCGTCCGTCAAAATATCTCCACTCTCCACCCACACCCTTCTCTCACATTAATCACCTGCGAGAAATTTAAAAAGGTATGCAATAAGCTAAAATTATTTTCTACAGATTTAGCATTAATTTTCTTTTTCTTGCGTTATAAATTAATAGTCTGAGATAAAACCGCTTTTAAAAACTTTACCTTTCTTCGTTATTAGAACGTCATGAAAAGTATTATGTTATATGGTTTACTAGTATTAAAATTTTAACTTTTGAGATAAAATTTAAAGACAGAAGGCAAGCATTTACCGCAGGTCAACCAACTAACGGATTTCAAAGAAATTTCGGATTTCAAAGAAATTTCAATATACCACTCCTGTGACTTCAATAAACACTTGCTGAAACAAAACTTTGTGCTAAAATAACTTTTTGAAGTTTGTACAAATCAATGTTTTTATTAAATTGAATTTTTTTATATTCACGCTTAAAAAATATTATGTATATTATTTTTCAAATACTTTTGGCATACGTATTTATATAAACACTACCGTCGTGCTACGAAACCATAAAATGTCCTCGAAATCTTGGGGAAAAGATTCTGTTCAACTGCCTCATAGCGGATGCTTGCAGAATTAAGGACGATCCGTAAACCCTCAGATCACCTGTGGCCTTGAACGTCCTCTACCAACTGTGGGTACACTATCGCTAATGATTACCGACACTGTTCAAACTAACGCCATTTTAGTACAGCTATGACTTTATTTACGCCAGACGCCAAATTTATCACAACTTAAATTTAACGGCGCATGTTACGTGTGTGCTGCGCTTTCATTACCTTTAGAACTATTTAAAGGCCCGATAAAAAATGAATGACTGACATTTTACTGTTACCTAATCCATCGTCTGTAGTTTTAACATTAAATATTTTTATAACAAAGAATAAGAAATAAATTGCTTATTTGGCAAACGATCCTCAAAGAAAGGCGACCTCCAACACTGCAGAATGTATAAATAAGAGTCGCTGATGAAATAAGATGCGTAATTTTTTTACTTTTCGTTTCAAAGGTTAACTAAACTTTCGAGACGCTAAAAATATATTGACACATCGTAAAGTATCTTCCTGTAGTACCTTCAAATGCTTTCCCGTTGGCTTCAATGAACTGATAACCACGAGTAATAAAATCCGCGACAAAATGGCTACTAAGTCTTTGTTTCTATTGTGTGTCGGTTTCACTGCAGACGCTAATCTTAAACATTACAGGGGAGCAACTGATTTACTGCGATAAAAAAAACTCCAGTGGCACAAGCAACCGGATACAAGATATAATCAATTACATAACAAGTATTACGTACTACGGAGCGGAGCATAACAACTGCATGACGCACGTAAGGGTCAGAGCCGCACACACTGCAGGGCGGGTGGTGATCCTTGTCGGAGGGCATCGCCTGCCCAGTTCACTACTAAATAACCTGAAACCGCATAAATTTTATTTATTCAGAAAAAGTAGCAGTCTACACAGGTTTCCGTGACTCGTTCACACTCACGGGGTTGGATATTCAGGAAATAAAAAATATTCCGTTGAATAGTTTTTGTGCAATTACCAGTCATTGCTCGTGTATCGCATAAATGAAAGAAAAAAGTAGAAAATAAGACCAAGGAAGAAATGTTAGTGAGGAGGCAGCTCTTAACGTCGAGGTCTTGAGAGTGAAGCGAGGTATGGAGCGCAGCGACGGAATGCAAGGACGGGGGAAGCGGGAGAGCCCCGAGAAAACCCGCCGACCAGCGGCATCGTCCGGCACGATTCTCACATGCGAAAATCCGGGAGTGACCCCACCGGGAGTCTAACCACTACACCACCGCGGCCCCCACCAAGGAAGAATCAATTAGATGTTATAAAAAATACAGCAGTATTAAGTATACAGTTAAAAGATTAACAACGACTTATTAAAACTGCAATGAGAAAAAATCGAGGTACTCGTGTTAAGAAAAAAAAAACTCTTTACCAGTTTATAGCGCTTTAGTAATACAAAGGCGGCGAAACTTGATCCTTGAAACTACTATTTCAAGAGGGGTGGGGGAGAATGCGTGGCCAACGCAAGTGAAGCGAAGTGAACGCGGAGCAGCGACAGAAGGCAATGGTAGGGGAACGTTGAGTACTGCGAGATAAACCATACGCCAATAGCCAACGTCCGCCACGTTTCCACACATGCGACAACCCGTGGGGTCGACCCCGTCGAGAATATAAACCCGGGCTGCCGTGGCAAGAGGCGAGTGGTGTGACCACCACCACTATATAANCCCCTCCTTCCTCGAGAGAGAGAGAAAGAGAGAGAAAGAGAGAGAAAGAGAGAAAGAAAAAGAAAGAGAGAGAGAGAAAAAGAACGAGAGAGAAAGAGAGAAAGAAAGAGAGAAAGAGAGAAAGAAAGAAAGAGAAAGAAAGAGAGAGAGTGACTGACAGACTTTTGTATCGCTAACCGGAACACAGGACGAAAATCGAGTGTGTTTCTTAGGAGGCTATAAAGGAGCAGGCAGGAAATCCACAGTTACGGCGAAGCAAAGTCCTGCCAAGTCTGTTGGCCTCTACCGTGCGCGACTGCTCAGTCGATCGCGAGAAGAGCACAACTACTTGTGGGAGTATAGTTTAAACTTTAAACATTCAAACAGAGTGATGTGATGATTACATGAAAACGAAATGAAAGACTGCATGTTCATGTTACCTCGTAAAATGGTGTTTTGAAAGACTAAACACATTTTAGAAATTATTTTGTATTGGTTTTTAAAATAAAACAACGTATCGTACAAAGACAGAGCAACGACTGATTTTATTTTTAAAAAAAATCTTAACTGCTAACGACAGACGTAGATGGCAGCACTAGACATATATTGTAGATATCATAACAACACCCCCACTATATCTAACAATATATACGCTTATATTAAACAATTTGCACAAGGCAAGGCAAGGGCCAGAGTAGCGATAGGCCAGGGCAAGTCAAACTAGAACAAGTTACCATACAGAACGTAACACCGCGGTGGATAGTCAAATGTTATTACCAATTGTAACAGTGACCCAAAATTCGGATTTAGGTGTATCACGNGTAACACCGCGGTGGATAGTCAAATGTTATTACCAATTGTAACAGTGACCCAAAATTCGGATTTAGGTGTATCACGTTTCACTTGATGTAGTTTATCTCGTGTTCTGTAAATGTTAAAATGATTTTTAAAGCCCTGTTCAAAATGAAATACAGTCAATACAAAAAACCAGTGTATTACTGACTTCTTGGTGGATGACACCAAATTATGTACATTCCGGTAGCGTAGAAAGAGGAAGGTGAGGCGAGGGTCCTTGGCGTTAATTTCAACTGCAGTACTCGCGCGCCGACACAGTGGCAAGTGAAGAATGTGCACAACTGCCAATCGTACAAGAATACAATTCTCGTACACACAAAAGTTTACGATTGTGTATCGTGGTGTGCCAACCGGACTGCTATTGAAATGGTTTTATATATAAATTATAATACTTAATTTATAATTACCATGAATAAAAACAGGTAGAGAACGAGTGTGTTGGTAATCCCTAGTAAGAAATAGTTATCATGGAAAATGCGGCGAGTTGTCCCTTTCGTGTAATTTTCTAGACTAGGTTAATCTTTGTTTGTATGAGACGAAGGAATATCCTGCGAGAAGACCTTAAGCACGGCTTCAGAAAAGTTGGAAGTAACGGTGAATGGACTGTATTAGCCATTTCCTTCCAGCGAAAACTATGAGCCACAACGCTAGTGAAAGTATTTTAGTCGAAAACGCCAGTTTCGTAACTATTCAGGCATAAAAGCACGGACTATTATAAAACTAAAAAATTGCCGATATTGCGGCCTCTGCACGATGACGACCTGACAAAAAAGAAAGTACGAAGGTTGAGACAGCACTGCGCTTGCGATTGGCTGCTATCGGCGGTGAAGTTCGTCATTGAGAAGAAGCTGTGATCCCCCCCCCCCTTGCCAATCTTTCCCACCAGAGATTTTTTTCTTCCGTATGCGACGAAATAGTAATTTCGACACTAAGACGGCGGTGGTTTGCGGGGCGATAAAGCGGCGCGCACGTCTTCACGAACCATTGTACGGGAATAGTAGGTTTTATTATCTTCGCAGTCCCTCCCTGCCTGCGTTTAAACGACGGCGATTCCTGTGCAAGTACTAATAGAGACAATGATGAGACGGACCTCCATGAAGTGTGGAGAAAGGCATATACGGGGTAATTCACGAGGAGTTTTTTTTGTACTAATCTAATCTAATTGTTAGCCATTCCATTAATTTTACTGGCCTCAGTTATTTAAATTTTAAAGCTAAAGTTTGAATCAAAGTTCTTAAGTTATATTGTATTAATATTAATTTCAATTGGCCATGGCTTTTTATGCTACTGTGTGGGGTATTAATTGGCTTTCTATTAGACCTATTATTATATTTAATATAGGGTTCAGGTGATTTGTCTTTATTGATTTGGGACCACCACTCACAGGTCCTATTTCCTAAATCATTTGGAGAAAAATATGCCATAAAAATGTGGGTCTCATTCCCAATATTTACAGAATAATTCGAAACATTTGAAAAAATTACGAATAAAATAATAACACTTTCAGAAGTAAATACAGTTGTGTATTATCAGACCTTATTGTTTACAGTCGAGCATCACAGTGGCGTTTAACAAGCTTTCATAAGATGTTCAAGAATGTTCCCATCTACTCCCATACACTTGGCCGCACGCTTATGAACCANGTTTAACAAGCTTTCATAAGATGTTCAAGAATGTTCCCATCTACTCCCATACACTTGGCCGCACGCTTATGAACCACACGTGTTGCTCTACGTAGCTGCACACGGCTGTCTTTGATGTCTGTAGCGGCATGCATGATACGCGCAAGTAGTTCCTCACGTGTTTGTGCGGTCCTTTGGTAAACAATATCCTTCACCCATCCCCATACGCAATAATCTAGTGGTGATAGATCTGGCGATAGAGGAGGCCAGGGGTGAAAACCGCCTCGTCCTATCCATCTCTCAGGGAAATGCACATTTAAGTGTTGAACCACAGCACGGAGGAAGAGAGGAGATGCACCATCATGCTGGGAGATCCTACGACGTCTCACTGCTAACGGAATATCCTCAAGTAACAGCGGCAGTTGTTCTTGCAAAAATTGCAGATACACTACACCAGTCAAGCGTCCCGGGAAAATGAATGGCCCAATCAGCTGATCGTGTAGGACACCACACCACACATTGATGCTGCGACGGTGGTGGAAACTCATTTCCACTGTAGGGCGGGTATGCTGGTTGTCTAGTTACTTTGTAAATATTGGGAATAGGACCCACATTCATATTACATGTTTTGCTCCGCCAGGTTCAAGACCACTTGCGAGGTCCTTCCCTCCATAATAGTTAATCTCTCCTTCCCACAACGCAACCATCTCTCTACAATATGCTCTGCTCTCGAGCGCCCACGCATAACATTTTATTTATAAAACATTTTTCGTTTTATAAATAAACATGTTTAAATATATACATTTTATAGTGTAATATACAACCCAAACCAAAAGAATGGTAAATATTTAATATTTATTATTAAATAAAGAATTTGTTTTCGGACGCGAATCGTTGAATGGTGCATCATACTCAGCTTCTCCTCGGTAAGGCGACCCCATGGACCTGAGTTCTCCACCCATTGGTCACAGAATGTAACGTCGCCGGGACCCTCGCAACCATAGGCTATATCTACACGTGACTTCGGCTGACAGTTGACACCTAATTACACTGCGGTCATGGTATAAGCCATTTTATGTAAGTACACCACATTTTGAAAGTTCTTGAAAAAGTATCGCGGCCACAGTGTACAGCTGTTTTGTCGATTGAGAAAACAGTGTTTGTAAACAAATACTACAATAATCAATTTANAAATACTACGATAATCAATTTATATTGCCTTTCCCAGCCTGTTTTATGTTGTTGTGGCCAAGTTATACTACAGGGGCTCTGTTCATTTCGTTGTAGGTGGATAGATTTAGGGGGAGGGGGGATTTTATAGTTTAGCGTCTTTTAAGAGCCGGCATTGTTTTGCATTGTTTTATTTTAACCTTACATTCCTTGGATTTTCCACATATAATAAACACACGTTATTTTTACACCAAAAAACAAAGAGTTGAAATGACGACTTTGTAGACCACGTACATTTCAAACATTCTAATAACAGTTTTGAANGAGTTGAAATGACGACTTTGTAGACCACGTACATTTCAAACATTCTAATAACAGTTTTGAAATACATTTACAAAACACGCTATCTTGCTGTTTGTAATTCGCATTCGCAACTTCTGAAGACGTGCGGTTCTGCGGCAATCTTAGAAATTCACAAAAATAAAGTTTGTCACTGAAACGAAATAATTTATTTGCAGAATCATTCAGCAGATACAGAACTTCACCTGTTTCCTGAAACCAACAAACTTAAAACTTCGGAACGTNTTATTTGCAGAATCATTCAGCAGATACAGAACTTCACCTGTTTCCTGAAACCAACAAACTTAAAACTTCGGAACGCAAATATATTTTTGGCGCTTACCTACGGAAGATGGCGGAGCAAGCCATTTTACGAAGAGATTTACATGACGAAAAATAGCATTTACACAATTGCGCCCACTAGGTTGGAAACGTTTCACTAATCGNTTACGAAGAGATTTACATGACGAAAAATAGCATTTACACAATTGCGCCCACTAGGTTGGAAACGTTTCACTAATCGTGTCCACATACTCCGTCATAGCAGCTTAACATGTTTTTAATGCCAATTTTCTACAGCCCAAAAAATTGTACATTACTTTTACAACACATGTTATATCATTAATGTTGTAATTGTAATCAAGAGTTTTAAATTATAATTTTTAATTCTAAGTAATATTTCATTTCATATGATCACAAGACTGCCAAGATAACCGTATACATCCTGTAAAAAACAGTCAGCTGATAGAATACTTTGCAAAGAGGGCATTTACTGTTTACATACTGTGTAGGTTGGTCACATTGTCAAAATTTGGTGTACTTGTATGAAATGCAGTTAACAGATATTGCAGTGTGTAAAACCCACAGTGCCATTGAAACTTCCGTTATGACTAAAATGATTGATCGGCCCTATCAGAGATACCCTACGATCACCCATCAACTGAGGTTGCCCACAGCTCATTCTCAAGATCGGGGGGCACAATTACCTCCCAATGATATTCGAAACTGTGCGGTGACAAGAACAGCAGAGATTAATGGGAATACCTAGTAAACAATATCAANCCTCCCAATGATATTCGAAACTGTGCGGTGACAAGAACAGCAGAGATTAATGGGAATACCTAGTAAACAATATCAAGGTCGCATGCGGCCATGAAGCAGCATTGCGTGTGTTGTTTCCTCGGAATGTTAAGCGGTGAACTATAGGATTCAAATACAGCAATCTGTTCAGAAAATATACCGTAGGTACAGCATTGTCGCTATCATTTAAAACACTGTAAAGCTACGACTACTCGGAGAATTTTTGCTGAATTGACAATTTCCAACGACCACATTTGTGTTTCAATAACCAAATTTATTGATGGGCACTAAAACATCGACTTTCATTTGTGTACTGAAAAATAATATTTACGTTTGAATGTCCCATGTTTGTTTTTTTTAATGATAGTAGACACAACCGCTTACAATGTGACCCTTATGACACCTAGGCAGACCACTTGAGGGTGGTGCTCCGGCTGAGAGCAGGTCTCGGCGTTGTGAGAGGACGGTGGAAGTATGTACCACGTTGGAGCTCTTATCTGGTCGACTAGTGTGTTAGCTGGAGGTGCACTGCGCTATATCACTTCCTTAGCCACGATGCCCTTTTGGTTTGAACTCGACGGGAACAACTGCCGGCTGAGGTAACTCGTACGTCTCGGGAGAAACCATACATATTCAAGTATTAATTACACCAGTACTGTTGCTGCCTACCATTTTAAGAATGGGGAAAAAAATATAGCTGAAGGAAGACACCGCCTTGTGTTATTCACGTGAAAAGTAAGCCAAAAGATCACATGAACACGAAAAATCTGCCGCAAGAGAAATATAACCGGTTCACGGTTAACTGAAAACCTTTTAAAATCNAGATCACATGAACACGAAAAATCTGCCGCAAGAGAAATATAACCGGTTCACGGTTAACTGAAAACCTTTTAAAATCTCTTAAATCAGAATTCCTGCTCGAAACTATATATCCTTTACCGTGAAAAATGAATATCATACATACAGTAATGCTTACAAGTGAATTGTAAAAATTAGTTCATTGGCTTACCACAGTGTTTAAAGCCTAATTTTAAATTGCTGAACATTCTAATTTTTTTACACGCTTTATGGGTCNCATTGGCTTACCACAGTGTTTAAAGCCTAATTTTAAATTGCTGAACATTCTAATTTTTTTACACGCTTTATGGGTCCAACTTGAACTATAATTAATTTTTGAAAATTACGGAAGAAAACACACACATTCGTCGGAAATACATTACGCAAACAACTGAGAGAGGTATTTCACGAGGATTTGTAGGGTGAGAAAAAAAAGGGCATGATTATCGCTCTCTCTCTCTCTCTCTCTCTCTCTCTCTCTCTATCTCTCTCTTACATTGATTCCAGTGACATTTTAAATAAGTTCCGCGATCATGGAAGTGAATGAATACAAACACTACGTAAAAACGAGACTGAGTTTATCTGACATTCAGGCGCAGAGTTNGCGATCATGGAAGTGAATGAATACAAACACTACGTAAAAACGAGACTGAGTTTATCTGACATTCAGGCGCAGAGTTCACAGTTGTAATGTCGGAAATAAAAAAAGACGGTCGAGCCGCGCTTTCTGGCACGGTTTTCGGTGCCACGCCGTACGTGACAGTCACGTCAACTTTAGGTCTGACGTACTTTACGTACGTCAGACCTCTACCCCACTGACACGCCAAGCGAGCTACATTAATCTGAAGAAATTCACTTTTGTAACTGCTAGTCACGTGTTCAGTTTCGACATTCCACGTAGTTAACGTTTTGATGAGGTGTCTTTATTTTACTGTTATTGTAATATTTCACGCTGGTTTTCTTACACGGGTTGCAATGTGACATATTGCTAATTAACTACATCTTCACTTGACATTAGTTTTCTTTCTTGTGTTATGACAGTGTTGTGTTGCACAAACCACTTTTTTTTCCTTATTCATATTTTGTTACCCTAATATTGTTTCATTTACCTTCAAAAAATAATGTTATAGAACAGAATGTTATGTATTTTATTTTGTGAATGCTTTGGTATATTATATTTTTTTCACCAATGCATATTATTTCTTTCTTATATAGCTAAATGTTTTCTGTAAACAGATATCATGGCACATTCAGCATATGGCACTTTACTTTGCTGTACATTCGTTATTCTCTACGGCAAACAATTAGCACATTCATCGTTATCCACCAAATATATTGTCCCTTTTTCATAAACAATTTGGACGCATTATACATTTTTCACAATCCTTTCTCTTAGGACACTTCTGCTAGTTACATGTTACTGTTTTATAACATAATTGTAATTAAATCCTTGTCACAGATGATGCTAGGTCGTTTTTTTGTAGTTCCTGACGATTTACACTCTTGGCACTTTCAGCGTTTTCCAATTACATGCTTCAATTGGTCAGAGGAAGTAAGCATACATCTCGAAGCACTGTTTACTAATGATTGTTCTAACCTCACATCCAATCCACGCCGTTTTTGCTGGTCGTGCTGGCAGAAAGTCCATTCAATGCTGGGACACAGACTGGTTGCGCGCAGCCAGCGACGTCTCCAGTCTACGGCAAGCTGAGATGGCGTGACGTAGTTGCCAGGTACGTTTAATTTTAAAATACTGCTTGTTCATCTCCAGTGGTTATTACGTCGCGAAAATTGCCGCCACTGCTTCCTGCAGCAAATGATAATGCGACACAGACGGAAAGCAACAGCAAACAGAGATGACAGAAGTGGCATGTTTACGCTGTAACACGAAGCGCACACATGAATAAAAAAATCTCCGGTAAAACGCGGGCTGTCCGTTCTCCAACTGTTCTGCGGTACACAAATCTACAAAAATTCTACCATCTGAAGACTTCAAATTCACTACGTACCATAATCAATAAACTAAAAATGCGTTAAGGCGCTAGTGTTGTTGCTGAAGATACCGACCGAGTCATGCCGGAGATTGGGCTCAAACTATCACAATTCCGGCCTTCCACATCGGTGACAAATACCGCCGTGGACACATTTTTTCTGGGGGTTTAATGATAAACGAAAAACTATTAGCAATTTTATAAACAGCCTGAGAATGTATATTTTCCTGGGCGACACGCGGCGCAGGGCATTAATATTAACTATATAATGATAAAAATTCTCAAGATTTAAATGCACTACGTAGATATGAACAACGTTTAATAAAGTTTCATGCCTGAACCCTCTTTTGACTTGAGTTCACAGCACGCCGATTTTAACTTAAAAGCAATGAAAGTAACTAAATTCTGTTTTTAGAGAGGGACCGACAGTATTTTTCACGTGCAATGAAATGAAAACAATTATGGGCATGTGTTACTGCATAAATGTTGAAATAGAAAACCCGAAATAAGACTTAACACACCAGAAGTACACCAAGAATAGATATGTTCAACAGCTACTCTTGGGGGTTTTTTTTTTCCGGCGTGTTCGAGTACTGACTGCATTTCAGTCCGCTGTGAGGAGCAACAAGATTGTTGATTAGAATAATATCACCACCCGTACTGCCTTCTAGCTGATGGCATATTCAGTAACAAAAGGTTCCTTACAAAAGGAATGTTCACTTACTCAGGAGGGCTATGTATGTCTTTGGAACGCGATTTGACCTTAGCGTGGCAATCACGCCAATTTCGTAGTCACATCCATACCGTGGCCAATACGGAAACAATATATATAAAAAAAACCATTCGGTAATGGCATGTATGTACATATTTTCGTGCTAAAACCGCGACACTTGAAATCTAACAAGTGGCGAGACTGCAGCAAAGCTCAGTACAATCCCCTATACATTTTTTTTAACTTAGAATATTTTAAGATATAAATTTAGTTAATTTTGGAGATTTTTTTATTTTGGCTAAGCTGAAGGGTTTCACGAAAATATTTGTAAAACGCGAGATGTCACGAAAAGCAGGAATAAATCCCCCCTCCTTCGCCAAGGGAAAAAAAAATCCAGCAAATTCCTACAGCCGCTTCCACTACGATGTAAAACACTGAAACGCACTTCGTGGCGCCAGATGGGCGCATGTCTAACTTACACATTATCCCAAACACTCGATGGCTTCCGCGTTCAACATGAAGACAGCAACGCCTAGGGCTTCGCGACCCTACATATTACGGCCGAAGATAATTCACAGGGCTGGTTGAATAGTAGGTCACGGGTTTGCCTTTGCTAGAGCCTTCCGGTTCCGTCCCAGGCGGACTGTCATCTTTCAAGGTTCTATAACATAAAACGTTTTGTTTTTATTTTTAGATTGAGGATATTTGATGGTTTCGTGACATTATATCGATGATAACTTCATACAAATACCAAACCACCTGAAAAATAACGTTAATCTTGTTTTGCGTAAATCTGAGAATTTTGACTTAAAATCTTGTTTCGTAGAAATTTCAAAAAGCTATTTCGACAAAAAGCTTGGTTTCAGCTGAAATTTTTATCGAAATTCGCCTGCGGTAAGGGTTAAACTTCAAGTTATTTTGCATTACAATTTTATCTCGAACGTTGAAATATATATATACTAGCGCGCCGCGTAGTAAACTTCCAAGAAATATTCTCCGCGACNCACCTGAAAAATAACGTTAATCTTGTTTTGCGTAAATCTGAGAATTTTGACTTAAAATCTTGTTTCGTAGAAATTTCAAAAAGCTATTTCGACAAAAAGCTTGGTTTCAGCTGAAATTTTTATCGAAATTCGCCTGCGGTAAGGGTTAAACTTCAAGTTATTTTGCATTATAATTTTATCTCGAACGTTGAAATATATATATACTAGCGCGCCGCGTAGTAAACTTCCAAGAAATATTCTCCGCGACNAATTTTATCTCGAACGTTGAAATATATATATACTAGCGCGCCGCGTAGTAAACTTCCAAGAAATATTCTCCGCGACATTCTACCAACAAGATGTGCACTTATTTCGAGCTGCATACTGACATTTAAATTTGGTTCCATTACAAGAGCCGTAATGGAACCAAATTGGCAAGTCATGAATGTGAGTAATATATGCTACACTCGAAGAGATGACTCGCCGTGCCACATATTCGGCAACCACCAAACATCTCCGGTGTCAGAACATGGACCACCAACACCGCCGCCATACAGATCATCCATTCCAATTCCTGTCTGTCAACTAGATCAACATCTGTCTGTCAACTAGATCAACATCAATACCCAGGCACTTCAGGCCACTCTTCAACTCAAGTCGGCCAAGAAGCATTCTCGGGTAGCATCGAGCACCGGCCAGCGAACACATTCTCCTCTCAATCCGACATTTCACTGCATTCCGAACAGTCTGAAGTACGGACACTTTTTAATTCACAGTAATATTTTAAGAATTGTACTATGCAATTTTTATAGAATCTTACTCTTTTACCGTTGTTTATAATTTTACAATTTCAGACTGTAGATTTTATACCTCTTTTCTGTTGCACGTGAAAATAAATTTCGTATTATTCTTTACAATTGTAATGCTTTTTTTTTTTTTCAATTACCTTAAAGTCACAACCAGTTTCATTTCTGGTGTGATAGCCTTCATCATTGGTGTATCACAACCTATCATTGAGTCTTCTAATGCGCCCTTTCTTTTCACATTTTTTTCTAACAAGCCCTTTCTTTTCACATCTTTTTTTCTAAAAATCCCTTTCTTTTCACATTTTTTTTCTAAAAAGCCCTTTCTTTTCACATTTTTTTCTAACAAGCCCTTTCTTTTCACATATTTTTTCTAACAAGCCCTTCTTTTCACATATATTTTTTTCTTTCGCTGTTTTCTCATATAGTACCACAATGCTGCTGCTCGCTCCGCATTAATTTTCTGACCGAGTGTCGAGTGACGTGGTTTGGCCGTGGTCGCGATCGCGTTGCAAAGTCGCGAAGAGTTTCTCGGTCGCGCGACCGGGTCGCTCATTGCGCGGGCGTCCTAAACGGAGATTCTCACGTTAGTGAGTGTGGTGGACGATGTCCTTTGAGAAGAGGGTTTCCTCGGGGTGGTGTCCCTCCCTCCCTCAGTCTTCATTCCGCCGCTGCTCAATTCACATCTCAACTCACTTCATCCATTATTCGGTTTGGCCGATATCAATCGGCGGCGCCAGCCTTCTCCCATCCACGCCGATCCCGCCTTAAGGGGTGGGGAATGGGAAACATGCAGAGATGTATTCTGAAGTTCGCAGATTGGCACATGGGCTTTATTTACGGGCTCGAGGCTCAGAAGCGAGGGAGCGATACGTGCGAAACTAGCACGCACGCCTAGCGCCTGGTCGCTCCTACGCGCACGTCGTGCAGTGTTTCCGTCTGTGCGCTGTACTATGCGAATGAGATCCGGGGCACTGGGACTTTATTACACGCGGAGAAAGCCCATAGATTAAACTACTTACATATGGCTGTACCTTTTTCCTAGGCAAACTAAAAAAAAAAAAAATCCTCCCACCCCGTCACATTTTTACGTTTTTGTCTCTCTCTGAATAAACTCAATGAAAAGTAAAAAATTACGGGCTTAGATAATTAATTTTTACCTTTTTGTTTTGGTAAAATGTAGTATTCCTAGAATACATATTTAGCGAGATATGCGGTAACCGCGCGAACAAAGGAATGAAAAAAAAAATTGGACGCCGGTCGGTGGGTTGTGGAGGGAGTGAAGGTGGAAGAGGGAGAGGGGGTGGGGTGGAGAGACGTTTTGGCGGCCTGAAGCAGTCGGCGCGCCCAAAAACACCAAAAGAGTATACGAGGGATGTTCCAAACACACCNGCCGACTGCCCGCCGTCAACTGATAACCACTGTCGAGTGGACACCGGCTAACAACTGTACCCCCCCTCCCCTGCCAAACAACAAGGCGTCAACACGCGAGCATCACTTGCAGTTGAAGCGAGGGGTTAGAGCATATCGATAAAATCAGGATAATAGATTGATCGGTCCTGTATAATCGATGAATCAGTCATGTATAATCGATTAATCAGTCATGTATAATCGATTTATCAGTCCTGTATAATCGATTTATCAGTCCTGTATAATCGATTTATCAGTCCTGTATAATCGATTTATCAGTCCTGTATAATCGATTAATGTATTTTAAATGTTATTTATTCCTAATTCTTAATGTACTCCGTGGTTTTAAAATTAATTTTAAAAAAATCGTGAAAAATAAATTCTTGCTGCCGTGTTTAAGTTGCCTTAGAGAGAAGGTGAGTAGACAGGCTCACCGAATGTACAGAATGTGGCTAAAATAAAACCGACGAACTTCGTAAGGCGATTCCCTATGCAAAATCAAGTGGGACATACAGTATATGGCCCACTTTCTTTCTAAACTGAGAATTTGAGCTTAGTTGAATATCCCGGTATCATAAAACAATGTTAGGCAGATTGTAATTTAGTTTTAACTTCATTTCCAATATTTCGAACTATTTTCATGGGCCTATATCTTCCTTAATATTTAGATAAGGTAAAAATGTGTCAATATTTCCTACTTGATTTTGTATAAGGAATCACTTCAGTAGGTTTGTCGGTCGAATTCAGATCCACCGTGTAGATAAATCTAAATTCGGTTACATGTTGACATCTAGCATCACCCATTCTGCTATACGGCATTCACGCTAAGATGAGCACTTTTGAAAGCCCTCTCATTTGGACTAAAAGTCAATAAATATATTTTATTTTAGCCTAAGACGTTAACTTCTGAGTGCAGTGGAATATACAGTACACATTGTGTTTATTACCTACATGTCAATATCTACTTGAAAAGGTGGTTAAAGGATAAAAAATGGCTGAAAGTAAAAAGTAACTAGGACCTCGTAAGTGTTTACTTTACCGTGAACAGCATATATCTAAAAATAAAATACATGTGGCCTAATTAGGCTACGGTTGGCAAAGTTAGGGGCTAGAAGGTTTAAAAAAATTGCTGTTTGTACAGAAACGGTCAAATATAAGAAAATAATCGAATGAAATTAATCGACTTAACTAACAATCGACTACAAAATTCGATTAATCGCCATAAAATAATTTATAACCATACTAATCGAATCATAATCGAACATCCCTAGTTCAGCTGTGATGTTCACACCAAATATCTTCCGAACCGCTAAAGGTATAGAAATGTTGAATTCGAATTCGTAAATCGCACTACGCGGCTCATAACAGACAGTCTCTGTTTGTTCCGAGATGTAATTGAGTACCGAGATCGATATCAATTTTGGATTTCTAAATGGAAATATACCAATTTTTCTCAATCGCGTAAGATGTTATTAAGCGGCCAGTTCAGTGACGTGATTTATTTTGAAAACCCGACGAGTACTTTTTGAGATACAAGGGTGTCTTCGTAGGTGTATGCATTTGACTGTCGCTGTGGCAGGGTGGATTGCATCATCTGCTGGGAGTTCCAGCGGAGTGTTCCTACACAGTCGACTCACGCGCTAGAGATACAGTAACAGGTATCGAACGCATGCCTAAGGTTGTTTGTTGGTGGCTGTGTTGATGTTACAAACATAACATGTGTTTAATTTTATGTTCATAGCTTCATTACAATCAATTCACAGGGCAATTTTTTCTATTTCACAGCCCACACCAATGCAACATCTCCCAGCGGATGATACAACCTACTCGTTTTTGATATTACATCGTCTTGCTTGATGAGGGTTTATTTTTTAATTTTAGCAAAAAATTTCTTTCTCGGAGCACTAATCTAGGATGTAAATACGCAAACTATAGCAACATAAATCGAACTTCCCTGACAATTTGGGGGAGGGAGGGAGGGAGAGATGGAGAGAGGGAGAGATGGAGAGAGGGAAAGAGGGAAAGAGAGAGAGAGAGAAAGAAAGAGAGAGAGAAAGAAAGAGAAAGAGAGAGAGAGAGAGAGAGAGAGAGAGAGCTCCTTTTAAATTAGTTCTGCGTGTAGTACAGCCTGGTATAGCCTGTTCACGGTAAAGTGAGCACTTTTGAGACCCTAGTTACTTTTCCTTTCGCCCATTTTTTTTCCATTTTTTAACAACCTTTTTAAATAAATATTGCCATTTAAGTAATAAACACAGTGTGTATATTCCACCACACTCGGAAGTTAACGCTTAAGTCTAAAATAAAAAATATTTATTGACTATTATTCTAAATGAGAGGGCTCTCAAAAGTGCTCACTTTACCGCGAATAACCTATACAGTGTTTTATCGAAAGTCTCTGCCCTACCTTCATATATGGACTGGTGTACTCTGAGACATCAGATTATACGCGTTTCCGGGATCGATAAATTCACAAGCGTACCGGATGTCCTAATGGAACGAGATAGGCCAGACAAATGTACTGTCAAAGTTTGATTGATCTGCGTCTAACGACAACGTGCCGTCACTAACCAGGGAAACTGAAAAGAGGGAATTCCAGCGGCACTCGCAACAGACCGCCTGCAGGCGTTACGACAGCGCGCAAGAAGCCACGTAGCAGCTCGAAAGCTAACACCGCCCTCCGTCATAAGTAAGAAACAAGACGCGTCTATTTGCGAGTACGTGACCGCATACACGTGCCGACGAGCAACTATACGTGCAAGGTTGTGTCAAGTTCACAGTTCCTGGGCCCGTCACGCCCAGGCTTCGCTATGGGGAGAGTCTTACACAAGGTCCGTGTTCCGCCTGTCTGGCGCTACAACTGCGTCGCAGAGTGTTCGAAATCCTGCGGTTTAAACATGCCTCCAGTATGTTTCCCTACGAAAATACATCGCAACCCAGACGAGACCGGAATCGTACTTTATAAAGTTACCACGCGTGCTGTAAATATTATTTCGGAGCCCTCCAATCAAGTTAAAAAAAAAACTGCTTTTTCAAACTGCTAGCCAGACACGAGTAAAACTACGATAGGAACCTGCATTGAACTTTGCTAGATTTTTCACCAATAAAATGACAGGGTCGCTACTGAAAGTTCCGCGGGTTATACACGCAACACGCATGCGCCCAGTTAAGTTGGTAACGACGGAGGGAAAGCAGTTTCATGTTTTAACGTAGAACTCCCCTGAGTAATCATTTGTGAATACTAAAATGACATATTTTGCTTTCTGATTTTTTTATGAGTGTAAATGAATAAACTAGCAATGTTGTAAATATTTACTTATTTTTTTAAAATCATTTTACAATTTCACTTGACCGACACATGAATAAAATAATCCGGACCACAGCAATGTTACTTTTACATAAGGGGGAAGCACATCCAATGAAAGTACACTATGATCTTAAGCAGGGCTTTTAAAAGTGCTCAGCTTACCGTGAACAGCCTATACATAAATACACGTTGATCGTCCAACAAATTAATGCAATAAAATATGTGAAACAACTGACTTCATGGAACACCGGCGAAAACTGCTCTTTCCGCGAACAGAAATATGGGAATGAGCTCAACTGTCCGGCGCGGCACGTGCGGAAAACGAGGACAGCTTCTGATTGGCTGTTACAGTTTCCCGCTCCGTTCGGCCTGATCGACGTGCACGTGAACAGGGTCTTACGTTCGTTCTGTCCACTCGGCGTGACCTGGGGAGCGATTATCATTCCCTATTCGCCTATCGGGAGCATGGACTGAGGACGAGGAAGAACGCTTATTCGTCTTCTGCGCATGTACCCAACATTAAGGCGCCCGTCTACCTGGCGCTTGAACTGCGTTGCAGAGTGTTCCAAATACACGTTTTTCAACGAAACTATTATGCGTGCGTCCAACGTGCTGATCTACGAAAAGAACACACACTTCAGATGAGAGCTGTTAAGTACTTTCAAAATATCACGTATGTTAGAAACATCAATTCAATGTACTTCAAAACCGCTAAAAACGGCCTTTCCAAGGCGCTGTAGCTCAAAATGCACGCATCAGATACATACAAAACTACTATAGGGGCCTGCACTGAACCTTCCTAAAGACTTCCCAGTAATAAAATAATATGGTCACCGCTGAAAGTCCCATAGGTACACGCAGCACGACGAGATCACTGCACGCCAGTTCAGAGCCTTGCGCTTAGCGGCGATGGCGTACTTGAAGCGCGTGGCAGTGTCGCCCTTATCGCTCTCGCGCTTCTCGGCCTTAACGTGGGAAAAAGGTCCAGGTAGACGGGAACCTTAACCTACCCCAAAGGAACATCTGTCAAAGTAGATTTTTTTATCTTAATTCTCAAAAAAACAAGCACTTTTATACGAATAACATACGTTCACGAATTTGAATTTAAATTACATTAAAAATTGGTTAGAGGAAGTACACAAACATCTCAAAGCACGTGTTTACTAAACAGTGTTCTAACCTCAAATCTAATCCGCGCCGTTTTTGCTAGTCGAGTTGGCAGAAAAGCAGTTTAATGTTGGGACACAGAGGCTGGTCGTGGACAGCCAGTGAGATCAGTCTTCATCTTTAGTCTACGATCGGAAGTCCAATCATATCGGGCGTGGCCGAGTTGACGACATTATGACACGCAGATCACCACTATACTCCATTCGCGGTTACTTACAAATTCTGTGAAGGCCTGCTAAAGTTCTACTTCCAGGATATTTATCCGCCTCATGCAAACTAAGTTTAACCATAGAAAAGTACACCACCGGGACAACGCACCGGATTCTTGCGCACGCAGTGTAATAATATTTTTTATTAGAACTATTTCTTACTAGGCATTACCAACAACCCCGTTTTCTCTGTTTTAATTCATATTAATTATAAATGAAATAATATAATTTCCAGATAGAATATAAGTAAAAAGTTCAATTTAACCAAAAAAAATTACGCTCTCTTAAGTAAACACAAGTATAAAACGCTTGTAACAAGTAACATATTCAGAAAACAACGAAACACGTCATACACAGGATGCATTTCCAAAGGTTTGATTCGAAAAGTGCGGAGAAACCACGAATAGACCATGCACACCTGCCACAGCAACTTCCGCCTTCACTTGTTTCCACGACGTAAACCGTCTCCGACAAGCGGGTGCGCGAAAGATAATCCCGCCCTTGCGTGGCCTAGGCAGCGTGCACAATAATTGCCCGCCATGTTTTCAAACCTACTGCGCATAACAGACCGTGTGCACAAGAGGTCTTAACATAGTGCATAACGGAAATAGTTATACTTCATTTCTTATGCATGTGCATTGGACAACGGCCAATCAGAGGAAAGTATAACATTTTCGGCGAAGTTGTTATTGTAAGAAAAGTTATGCTGCAGAAACGAAGAAATGCCGCACAGTTAAATCTAGAGGAAAGAACATGAGAGAGTTCACTAGCAGAAATTTTTAAAGATTATTCACAATTTTACGATCGCAAAAACAAAGATTTTAATGAAAAGCAACAAATGCAAATTATTCAAAATAATTGTGCTGTGAATAAAATCCGTTTTATGCGCGAAAGACAACCAAAACATCTCCCCCCCCCNCCCCCCCCAACAACTGACGTCATACTCGTCGCAAAATTTCATTGGCTAAAAATGATACACAAGTATTCAATTGTGAATAAATTTTGCACAATATTTCAGGTCGTGTGAATGTTCCACTGTTATGTTATATGCTTTTTTATTGTGAACCAGCCCTAACAAGAGAAAAGTCGCCTCTGGTTTGACTGGCCACCTGAGCTTCCTGCATTGCAGAGTTACTTTCACCTGCGAGCTGTCAACAACGGCGACAAATATCGTTCAGCGAAAGTCAAGACAGTATTGAACTATTTCGTTGGTTTAAACAGATGCCACAGTCATAACACACAGACTAGTTTGTTTTGAAAATGCAAATAAAGTTGGAATTCTGGTGACCATACTTTACTTACACTTTTCAGTGCTGTAGGTAAAAATATTAGAAATTTTGTTTTGTTAAGAAAAAAACACGAAAACAGGAAAGNCTTACACTTTTCAGTGCTGTAGGTAAAAATATTAGAAATTTTGTTTTGTTAAGAAAAAAACACGAAAACAGGAAAGAGCATGAGACATACTATGACAAGCAACTAAAAAAGATACAGATACAGATAAAAATATAGAAAAAACAGCTAAATTTATTTTATAAAGAATCCACACACCATTGCGAGATGCCTAACAAATAATCGATATGTAAACATCGACTTGTTCAGTACCTGTGTAAAACACGTCCCTAAAGAGATGTCATTTACGAAATAAACTAGACTTGTGTTAACACGCGGAGGGAAAGTCTGACCAGAAATAGGGAATTTTTATTAACTGCGCGTTCACTTCCAAAAGACAAAACGACAGCAATTACGCGGAATAATTGATATCTTCCATGGCTGGTTCGCGGCGGAGAACTTTCGAAACAAATTTCTGGAAAGATTTCTTAAGCCTTTTAGCAGTACATATCGTAAAGGTAACAGTGAATGAAGCATTTACAGGTCAGAGATAAATTGTAAGGAATTACGGTGCCTGTCTGACGGACAGGTTCATATTTCATCATGCCTGTCCAGAACACTTACAACCCGCCCAGCTAAGATATAATGAAGCAGCTGAAAATATAGTGTATAAATATTGTCCACTGAAATTCCATTTTGGAATTCCCTGAATTTTCCCTGTTTTCCAGAGAGAATTTTACCATTTCCCCCGGCCTGTTTTCAGAACCGATACCTTCAAATGCCATATTTTTCCACCGCTGACAGAAAAAAAAATGCGATCAGTGAAGTTTTCTCGCGATATACGCTATCGACTTCACTGGAGCGAGCGCCCATTGCAAAAAAAAAAAAAAACACAAATACTTCATTTTGTACGCATAGGCCCTTTGACACTTGGAAAAGGTGTATCATTGCTGAGTAGTTCGCAAACTTAAAAATTGGAATTTTAAAACACATATACTCATAATTACATCATTTTGTATCCACACAACTGCAATTATTTACATTTTCCCTGGTCCAGGTGAAAATTCCCTGATATTTCCTTGTAACATGAAATTCCCTGACTTTTCCCTGCGAGTGGACACCGTGGTTTACAATCCTTTTGGCGGCGGATTAGAAAGGGCGCCGTCTGGCTAGAGGTATTTCGCGTGTCCGAGGCCTAGCGGCGTGGGAGTGCTAAGGGAAAACTAAATACGCACATCAGATGCCTGGTCGCCTCTACGCAAAAGGCACCGAACTGACGTGCAATGTGTTATCTCTTTGACTCGCCTCTATGGAAGTTTCAGTTGTCACCCTATCGCTGAATGGTGTAATAATGAATATAAAGGCGGTGTGCTGCATGTCCCTATGGTACGTTTAAATAGCATATATGAAAATGATTGTGAAATACTCGTATACCTTTTCACTTGGATATAAAAAAAACAGAGTTGGAAAGAGAAAACGGCAACTGCCGTTCGGAAGTGTAAAATAACTTAAAAGTTGTTCGTAAGCCGACGCCAATCAAAAATATTTTTTTATGTATTTGAACAACAACTATATGACTGGCTTTCTGCGCTCTGAGGGCCTGGACAGACTGTGGCCTTAAATTAGGTAGAATAAGCCTTAACCATGNCCCCCAGCGAGGGCAGCGCACATGTGGACCAGGCCGGCCGTCGCCTCCGGTCATTTCCCTCGCATATACAGCCTGTTCGCGGCAAGCGAGCACTTTCTGAAGCCCTCTCATTTGGGGGAAACAGTCAATACATATATTTAGACGTTAACTTCAGAGTCCGGTGAAATATATACACTGTGTTTATTGCTTACATAGTCATATTTATTTTAAAAAAGTGGAGGAAGGATACAAAATGACTGATAAGAAAAAAAGGAACTAGGGCTTCATAAGTGCCCACTTTACCGTGAACAACCTATACAGAACAGGGTCTGCAGAACGCAATATTACAAATAAATAAATATCAACTAACTGAGAACGGCGAGGAAAAAATAAATTGTACGTGGAGACTATTAGCTTTCGAAACACGCGCGCGCGCGCGCGCGCGCGAGAATTCACAGAGACTGCGTGTGGTCTCCTACCACAGTGATCAGAGTTTGATTCCCGGCGGGAAAAAGCTATTATTTCTCGTAATTCACAGTGACTGCGTGGGGAACGCTGCCGTTAGACTGTGAGTGCTTCTCGAAGTACTCCGCCCCCAAACCAGCCACCCTCTATATATTGGGATAGACATTAACGGGTTGGAACTCTGAAGTCAATCACACTGCGGATGTTTTACTTCACACCCACACAAGCAAATTCGTAAAAAAAATAAAAAAAATGTGCATGTTGTGAATGTGTGGGTACACGTATGCGAGTGTGGGTACACGCGTGTGTGTGTGTGTGTGTGTGTGAATCTCTTGCGCTTGTGAGTTCTCGAGAGGAGAAACTCCATCCTTGCGTAAAATTACGGATGTTCGTTTAATTTTATGGCTGATGATAGGCCGAATCGCACCACCGATAATATCTCCAATATTAATATTTTTCGCATTGTAAAATTTTGCTCGTGTTGCTAAATTTTTGGCAACTAGTTTACTCCTACAAAAAAATATTTCGTGGAAGTGGATATAATTATTAAAAATTTGTTGTATAATCACACAAATGTGCTGTTCTAAATTGAACACTGTCAATGCGAAATCTGCCTTCAATTGTATTATTGCTGTAAAAGAGGGGGGGAAAAGTAGCAGAAGTCGAAAGTATTTTATGTTGCGCTCGACGAACGATGATTAAGCCCGTAAAATTTATGATTAATTTTGCTGTCTATAGTACAATCAAAGTCACGCATATCTTCATGAGTCGTGGTATTACACGTAAAGTTAATCTGGAAAGTAAAATGCATACTTCATAGTTTTTTCTTTTGAATTACTTCTCCAATTCACAAGACGATTGTATTACCTACTTAAATAAATTCCACCAGCAGTAAATACTGTAAGAAATCAAGTAACTTTTGGAAATCAATAATAGAAAAATAAAAGCAAATAAATTCAACAAAATTTATGTCACTTAAATAATCTTAANTAACTTTTGGAAATCAATAATAGAAAAATAAAAGCAAATAAATTCAACAAAATTTATGTCACTTAAATAATCTTAAGTGTCTTAGGGTTTTTCTATGCAGCATACTTAATTCTGCTGAGGAATACAATCCGTTTACCAGGGTGGAAGCTGAAATTGCTCAAGGTCACAATTTTGCTAGTTCATCTCATTGGTGCTAAACGGGACTAGCTCATTTTTTCCCCGAGCCTAACTCGTTCGAAACTCGCGATTGTCCACGGCGCATTTTCGCGGAATAAACGTGTAGAGTGTATGTTCCAACACGCTCGTCCAATCCGAAGGTCATTCTGCCAATGTTCCTACCGTCCTAGGGGCAGATCATATAAGGAGGTGAAGGGGGGAGGGGGGTTACAGGGGGCATGACACCCCCCTCCAAACTCTCACATTGACATAAAACTGAAATTAAATGATATGCTAATTGNCCAAACTCTCACATTGACATAAAACTGAAATTAAATGATATGCTAATTGGTTAATATACTGATTTTACTTAAATTATGTGATATTGTTTCCTAAAATTATGATGATAAGAGTGGCCCGGCCCTTCCCATGTCACAAATCTGAAGTCTACACATGTACCATGGGAAATTAACACCCCCTCCAACCCATAGTCTAGATCCGCTTCTGATCTGTACAGATACATAAAAACTTGGATCGTTTGCAAAGTCCTATTAATTAAATTCATATAACTGCACATTTGTTTATGCGATAACCGCGAAACGCAACATAATGCAGGCAATAAGAGAAGCTACTCTTTGTAAATGTATCTAGGTATTTACTTTGAAGCAACTTAAACGAGTGGACAAATCTGAAATACTAGTCAGCACTTACGTATGCAATTTATTACGGCAGTTTACATTTGAAGCTACGTTATCTTGCAGGAAGTGTATGACGCCATCGATGAAAGGCATATCATTCACACGCTCAGGCAATATGCAACAACATCTGTTGCAAATTATTTGTCCAGTATTGTTAAAAACGCGTTCGCTTTACGCACAGATGGCAGGTGTATATATATTTAATAATAGCGAACTTTTCCGAAACGTCATCCCCCCCCCCC
>NQII01000939.1:134747-155998 GCA_002778355.1 Clitarchus hookeri
GGGGGGGGGGGGGGGGGGAAGAACCCGCTACTTATGTCAGCTGGGTAACATTTCAAGATAAAAAAAATCAATGTCGATAAGGATCTCGCCTAAAGGAAAATGCGTTGGAAAAGTCATTATTTGTCACTCGCACCGAGGGTTCACCAAACATACGAGAACAAAAATGGGGACGTTTTAGAAGTACGCGTGTAACTAATGTTTAAGGCATACGAAGATATACCTCGTCTTCAGTTCCCGAGGCGCAATGCGGAAAGCTAGGCTTCCTTCCGCTTTATAAACGTGAAACTAAAAGCAAAATTGGCTGTTGTTGCCTGTTACATGTGGCGAGATATCTCGCTCGCTTGCTCCAAACCTCTCTACACAANAAAGCAAAATTGGCTGTTGTTGCCTGTTACATGTGGCGAGATATCTCGCTCGCTTGCTCCAAACCTCTCTACACACATGTCACCCATGACAAAGACATTTTGAGTTAAGACGAGATGAAACTGATGCGATAATCTGTTACTACGGTAGAACTCGTCCACACCAGTACAATATATAGGAGTTAGAATACAGCATTCGGTAACTACACTGCTCATATAGCATTCGAATTTTTAAATGCACGGCTATTAAATGGCCGGCAAACTAAACACCACGCGTTTGATAACGAAAGAAAAACAGCAAATATTGCTTAGCACAAAAACAAAAAAATACTAAGAAAACTTTACAAATTTGGATATAAGTAAATATATTTTGAACGAGATGCGTAATCATCATCTCTAAAGGTTTTCCAAAAACCAATTCTGAAAATGGTACACCGCCATATATGCATGGCTACCAAAATAAAGCATTAACATCACGTTTATTGTGCTCCGGAAAAAAAAAAACAGATATACGCTTTTATTCTTTAAAAAAAAAAAAACCTAAGGCTAAAATTTACGGACAAACTCACCACCTCACACACAAAGCTTCCGTGATTCTGTTGTAAAGGGCATAAAAATGAACGCAACTGCCATGAGAACGTAACATGTCAAAACACTCCACAAAAATATTGGCCAACTTTCCAAAAGGGAAACCAAAGTCACGACGAATTTCACTAAAAATTTCAAAAATAATATAAAACAACACAGCCGCTAATACGAAATCGCTAAAAAAAAATTACTGAACGCTGCGACATTACGAACCTCGCTGTGACAACACAATCAATGCAAGCCTTGCTGCGGCGTGGTAAATCTAGCATCTGGTGTCGTAAACACATAAATACCATTATCAAACGTCGCACGGCTACGGTATTGAACTTACGTATTACCTGATAACGTAAACAATAAAAAGCGCACTAAAGTATACCGGTATTTCCCTCAATACGCGTGCCGTCTTACTATACACTTTCACACACGAGCTTCCTCCATTCTTTGACACATCTGATTTTTTTTTTTTTTAGAGAACTTACAGCACACTTCTACAAAAATAATTTACCTTATCAGCGATGTACATAAATATCAAGTAAATATTAAGCCTCCCGTAATTAAAAATCATGAACAATTGAGTATAAAATTGTCTTCGCATTATTTACAATCACTCCACACTCCCACTATACCGTAGCAAACAGCATGCGGGACGATGTTGCCAACTTCAACACATTAACGCCGAAACTTGGTGGATATTTTTAACTTCGTCCAAAACGCTAATGCCATCCATAACGTCACGTTGGCAACTACGTATACTGGAAAATACTACAATTTACGTACATACAAAATGAAACGGTTGCCGCCTATGGAATGTATTATAGTTCACTGCCTTGCGCGGAGACGTGTGGAGAAGCATTTGTAACGTTTATAGTGTGTCGCTTCTGGCGCCCCTGATTACAATCCTCAAAAGTGCAAAACAGCTTCACGTGTAGAAGATTGTATTTTCAGGTCTGGGAGAAGCTGACCAGCCTAACACAATTAATAAAAATCCGCCTAAAATTACGTAATGATATTCCTGCTCGGAATACGCATATCATGCGATGGGCCCGCCAAATGTACGGTCTACGGGGTCGTCGACTCGCGCAGTGTCAGTTACAGCGCTCAAGACAGTCACCCGGCCTCACCTCTAGCTTGGCACACACACACTGCCCACATGTCGCATTGGCTTGCCGCCTAGAGCCGGAATTAGATGTTACACCGGCAGGTGTGTTATCCTCACGGGTGTGAACGGCAGAAGTTGCAGTGTGGACTAAGATGACGCGATGCGGTCATGCACAGGTAGGCTAATGGCGGTGGGACTTTGCGATTACAGTGTGATTCAAGCAACTGATGATAAATCTATGCTCAAATTACGTATCATGCCTTCGATGGATCTCAAGCATGCACAAGTTCTACCAACGACAACTTCCACAGCACAAGACGGGCGTAGCCCAGATTTAACTTAAAATCGTTAGTCCAACGAACATTTAACCCCGAGAGTAGCCACCTTAAGTTTTTTAAGCCGTAAATTCAACCACCCCAAAAATGAATTTAATATTTATGGAAATTTACTCTAAAAGCTTACTTGGCTCAACAATATTTTACCTTAAAACCTCTTTCATTTCAGCCCAAGGAGCGTATGCATTACCTAGATGTCAACGGAGCTCAACCAACTCTGAAGGCCAACCAGCTTTACACTTAAAATACAACTACTCTAACTGAGTTTGTCCTGAAAGCCCACCTATTCCAATGGGGTTTTTAAAATGAAACCACATTAGCCACGCACTTAGCCTACATGTTGTGACATGAGGGATGTATTTGGGCAGCAGGGTAGAGTGTAGAGGAAGGTCGCGACCGCGCTACAAGGTCAGTCCGCACAGTGAATGGCGGCGGGGCTCGACGGCCGCACCCAAGGTCCCTCCAGGAGCAACGACACGACGGGACCCACTGCTCCCTGCCCGCCCGCCGCCTGTGCATCCGTCCTATCTACACGTCGTCGAGGAGTCTGCAGACACGCTGTTTACGTGGAGAAGCAATGTTCAAGAAATTACTTCTCAGTGCACCTGTTTCAAAGAAAACATTCTCAAACGAAATGTATTATATCGTGACATTTCTCGAAGAATACTGGCACAACTTAGACAATTTGTATATTTAATTTTTTTTATTAAATTAAACATTTACATTTGACTATATATATATATATAACTAATACATTGAGAAGGATCAACACGATGTCTGATGATTGCACGCTGCAAGAAGTCGCTCTTAACCAATACCTTGCTTCAGATCCTCAAACACGCAAATAATAAATCAATTGGGAAAGGACAATTAATTGATATGAAAACAGAATTATAAAATTATACTATGTTGGCCTAGTTTTTTAAGTGATTACGGGAACCCAAAAGGAAGGAAATATTTTTTACCCGATAGCCAAGAAGTAGGGTAATGTTTTGGAGTGTATCTGTGAAACTATCACGTAGTTACCACATTTCCGCTTTCCAGCGTCGGTGTATGGTAATCAAAACGTGAGTTTAATCAAGTTGTAGCTTTAGAAATAAGTGTATCTAGGTACTACTTTTGAGCTTGGCTGAGGGATCTTAATCGATCACCAAAGTTAAGCAACGTTCCCAGCGGCACAAATTTGGATGGGTGACCATTTAGTAGCATAACATCTGAGCGCTTCCGGGCTTCGGAGGGCACGTTAAATATTCGGTCCCGGTTGTTATCGATTGATAGCAGTCGTTAAGCCATTTCAGAGGTCCTTGGGCGGCCTGATAAACTCTGACATCAGAGGAAAAAAATTTTCCGGTCACGTTCCCAGCCGTTGCAGAATTACGTTTTGTTGTTATTACACAGGAACCGTACAAATTTCCGGGATAAAAAGTATAATATGTCCTATTCCAGGACCTAAAGTACCTACATACCAAATTTCATTAAAATCTGTTCAGCCGTTATGGAGCTGAGTGGTAACAAACATACACATACAGACTTTCGCATTTTTAATATTAGTAAGATTCACGGTAAGCTGAGCACATTTGAAAGCCCCGATTAAGATGTATTTGTATGCACATTGAGTATTCTTTCGCCGTATGTAAAGTTAACATTGCGGNTGTGGGATCTTAATCGATCACCAAAGTTAAGCAACGTTCCCAGCGGCACAAATTTGGATGGGTGACCATTTAGTAGCATAACATCTGAGCGCTTCCGGGCTTCGGAGGGCACGTTAAATATTCGGTCCCGGTTGTTATCGATTGATAGCAGTCGTTAAGCCATTTCAGAGGTCCTTGGGCGGCCTGATAAACTCTGACATCAGAGGAAAAAAAATTTCCGGTCACGTTCCCAGCCGTTGCAGAATTACGTTTTGTTGTTATTACACAGGAACCGTACAAATTTCCGGGATAAAAAGTATAATATGTCCTATTCCAGGACATAAAGTACCTACATACCAAATTTCATTAAAATCTGTTCAGCCGTTATGGAGCTGAGTGGTAACAAACATACACATACAGACTTTCGCATTTTTAATATTAGTAAGATTCACGGTAAGCTGAGCACATTTGGAAGCCCCGATTAAGATGTATTTGTATGCACATTGGGTATTCTTCCGCCGTATGTAAAGTTAACATTGCTGTGAGGCCTGATCACTTAATTCATGCACCGATCAAGTAAATACTGTATGTGAATTCATTAAAAAATTCAATATTTTNGTGAGGCCTGATCACTTAATTCATGCACCGATCAAGTAAATACTGTATGTGAATTCATTAAAAAATTCAATATTTTACAAATTTCCTTTTTTTTTTTACTTATATGCATTATAAAAACAGAAAGCAAAATAAACCATTTCAGTAATAACTAACGTTTACCTAACATTTCTAATTCGACGTTAAGGCATTGAACTAATTTCTCTTCGCCAATACCAACTTAACTAGTAGCACGCCAAGTGTGTGCCCGTTAAAATACACGTAAGTGATATTCCTCGAAGGTCGATCAAAGTGCTTAATTAAACGTGGACAGCAATAACGAGAAATTCAGATTCTGGACGTACTTGTCAATGCAGTGACATTGCGAGAGATGAATGGGCATCTCTCATGAGAAAATTCAACATTTCTACCGTTAACGACGGTTGATGCCAGGACATCGACGTAAACTATACATTTATGGCATCATACTGCGTACAGCTGTAAGTTTCTGTCAAGCATCGCGAATGCAATATTTAAAAAAACTATGTATCGCGAAGACGCAAATTGAAACATTGCACAACCCTGAACAGAAGTGGGCCAAATAAAATTCAGCTGACAGCAAAAAAAAAAAAAGTACAAATAAGGGACAGAAAAAGATTGGGCGACCAAGGTCCCATTTGGCGGCCATTGCATCGCCCTAAGTGTACCTAAAAGCTAACACTGTATGTAGTAAGAGAAAGGAAACAACTGACACACACAAACCATAAAATACCTCTCGATACAAGCAGTTATATGCACTGAAAATAAAAAAAGCAAATTAAGGTCAGTCCAGGTAATTTCATTAAGGGAGTTGTGCAGGTTGAAACAATGAAGGCTGTCCACATGTTTAGAGCACAAAATTTCCCCTCTTCCTAGATTCACCCAGAGCTGATGATCTAGGAAACAGACCTGCCAATAGCGCTGTCCTGGNTAGTGCTACCGTTACAGACACACCATATTACAGGAGCTGATGTATGACACATCGGGAGAGAGCAGAAGTAGCAGCCAAAGAAAAAACAAGGCACCTCCAACACTGAAAGATGAACAACTGTGAGAAGACTGAGTGGTCGAAGTGTCAACTTCGCAGGCTAGACAGCTATCGACCTGATAAAACAACATATTATGGTCCCGCAACCACGCTGTTGTTTGCACCGCATAGCCAGTAACCACCTACTTAGGCAACCCGAGGCAGGCAAAGTGAACAGACAGGTACTGCGAACAGTATGCAAGTCAGCATCATGTAAAAACTGTGGTCATTTCGTCGGCGAGCGCAGTGGTGGAAAGCAGATAGTAACACCCACATTCGTCTATCACGATCGCGTACACTATTACAATATGGAGACTTGCCAACTGTAACACTGACTGTAGTGACANTCGCGTACACTATTACAATATGGAGACTTGCCAACTGTAACACTGACTGTAGTGACAATCAGGTGGAGGGGCATGTTTTCCTAGAGACTCAAGGTAGTAATACCGGACTGTCCATAAGAAATTAGGCTCTGAAAGTTGTCTCCTGTGATACCTTGGTGGATCCGGTAGAGGAGGGGAGGAGGTGCGGAGAGCCGGACATGTTCCGGAGAACATGTGACACTGACTGCATCTACAACAGAAATGGACCCTGGAGATTCTCTACAAAAAAACATCACGAAAACAATGTCACTACTGCGGAAATACTTTTAGTAAAAGCAGTCGTGCACGACGGCATGAAAGTAGCCATTGCATGTTCAACACTGCACCCTGGACTTACCACTGCGATAACCTGTACAGACACAACAACAAGTGCAAAGTGTTGTTCATCAGCAAGCGAGTGCAAGTATTAACAGTTATAGTGTCAGTCAACATTAAGATAGTAACTGTCCATTCACCATCGACAAGACTTGCCGCCCGCAGTGATAGCCTGTATAGACGTAACAAGAAGTGCAAAGCACCAGTGCGCCAGCTCACCCCATTTCATTCTACTAGAGTGCAGTATATCGACAGTGGTATAGGTTATTCACGGCAATGTGAGCACTATCAAGGCCCTAAGTTACTTCTTCCTTACGAGTCATTTTTATCCTTCCTCCGTTTTTAAAATAAATATTACCATGTAAGTAATAAACAAAGTGTGTATATTTCACCGGACTCTACGTCTACGGATACAATAAAATATATTTATTGACTATTATTATTCCAAATTATTTAAAAAAGTGCTCACTTTACCGTGAATAGTGTATAGAACCGGACGGGTGGTAACTAGTCTATAGATCGTCGAGACGCNAAAAAAGTGCTCACTTTACCGTGAATAGTGTATAGAACCGGACGGGTGGTAACTAGTCTATAGATCGTCGAGACGCTCGCGCGGCCCATTACGAGTTCGCAGTTACAACGCAAGTTCACAACTGAAAACGACGCAGAGATCACTAGCCCGCGGCCTACACGGGATTCAAATCCACAGCCCCGCAGTGCGAAAATATCGCCTCGCCGATCTCGGCCACGGAGTTCACCTACTTCAAGTTCATCGCCGCCTCGCCGCCGGGGGCGGGGGAGTTTGAACGTCGTCTTACGAGGAAGAGTTTTTTTAGTTAGAGTTTCGCGTGCCAGGCCAAGAGAAAGTTCAGACCGATTCCAACACGTCATGCTATCTACGCTGTAGTATTTCCAGGATCTCGGTGTGACGCAACATCAAAGGTGGGATCGCGAAGGCACTGGCGTTTTACAATAACTAAAATATACATTTTATGTTCAAGCGCTGCTACAATGCTAGGGCCATACTTCCCAGATTCCCCACATTTTTCGTATTGGAAAAAAAAAATGGAAATTTCTAATCCGTTCTCTGCATCGAATGCTAACAATTTCCAATAAAACCGTTCTACTTAAGGTGGCCAGCGTGGGAGCGCTAAGGGCGACTGAGACACGCGCATCAACTCTCTCATCGCCTCTACGCGCAGAGCACTGAACTGGCGTGCAGTCTTGCCGTCGATAACGCGCCTCTATGAGACTTTCAGCGGAGACCCTACCGTTTTATGACGTAATAATAAAAATATTGGTTTGATGCACGCCCCGATTCCTTTTTAAATGTTTTGTACCGGAATGTTCATACCTAAAAATTACCGTGAAAACACCCGTTTGAGCCATTTTCACCATCACAAAAACATGATTTAGAGAGAAATAGAGGAATGGAGGCACAGAAAAACGTATACAGACGCGTAACGTTGCTATTCGTGAGCAGACTTCACTCAGAAACATTAAACGTTTTTTTTAATAAAACACAAGAGTTTAAAATGTATGCTTTATGCTGTCACTAAGGATATTTAACTCTAAAGATTATCTGTTATGTAAAACTGTACTGCAAGATTAAGTTTCCTACATCAGCTAGAATTTTAGCGACTTTTCAAGTTTTTCCCAGGCAAATAAAATTCTCGATCCTACATCCCTTTCCCCCCCNTCAGCTAGAATTTTAGCGACTTTTCAAGTTTTTCCCAGGCAAATAAAATTCTCGATCCTACATCCCTTTCCCCCCCAGACTTTTCAGAAATGTGGCAATACTCTTTGGGATCCGAATTATTATTTACATTTTTCATCACCGAATAACAATGAAGTTTTCACAACTGTAAAAACTGCTCAATTCCTCGCGTTCAAATAAAAATGTCCCATCCTTTCTTTGTGATTCAAAACTGACCCATAACTCCTCAGCAAGTTCCAGTGCCTTCGTCTTACTTATGAAATAAGACTGGCAGCACGAGAAATACTATAGAGCTCTAACTAAAGGTTATCGAGGTTATCATGCCACCAAGGCNTCAGCTAGAATTTTAGCGACTTTTCAAGTTTTTCCCAGGCAAATAAAATTCTCGATCCTACATCCCTTTCCCCCCAGACTTTTCAGAAATGTGGCAATACTCTTTGGGATCCGAATTATTATTTACATTTTTCATCACCGAATAACAATGAAGTTTTCACAACTGTAAAAACTGCTCAATTCCTCGCGTTCAAATAAAAATGTCCCCTCCTTTCTTTGTGATTCAAAACTGACCCATAACTCCTCAGCAAGTTCCAGTGCCTTCGTCTTACTTCTGAAATAAGACTGGCAGCACGAGAAATACTATAGAGCTCTAACTAAAGGTTATCGAGGTTATCATGCCACCAAGGCNTGAAATAAGACTGGCAGCACGAGAAATACTATAGAGCTCTAACTAAAGGTTATCGAGGTTATCATGCCACCAAGGCAGTCTCTGGTTTTAATTATTAGTCAACTCCGACCTAGTCCAACACTCGCGTGCTATTTAGAGGGAGGAAAGGAGTTATATAACGAACTGCAAATCATCAGTGTCGTCAGAAATTTTTTATCATCTACCAAGCCACCAGATTATCTCTAGGGACATTAACCCATTTCAGATATCGCGAGAAAACAACCTTGGAATCCAGGCCAACGTAGTGTAAGAATCAGGCTGTTTATAAGGAAAACTATCATTTCCATAAATAGTATTTATCACAATCGAAACACTTTCTTGGTAATAAAACTGAATGAAATAATAAAATCCACAAAATAATTTTGACAAAATAATAGTTTGCGTATAAACGGACTGCGAAGCAGAGAATACCGTAGAACTACCTGGACAAGCACAAAGGCAAGCAACTTGTAAATCTGCACAATTTTAACGATGTGCTAATCGTAGAGATCTCTGTTAATGGAGAACATCTGTTCTTCGAATAACACCCCACCTCAAAGGCGGAAGGTAGGCTTACAGGAAAATTTAAGCAAGCATTTAAGAGGAAACGTGACTCGCAGAGACAATCAATGTGTGGAAAGCGACCTTCATTGTAGAGTTCACCAAAAATGCCACTAAAGGATCACGACGTTACAAATTCGAGCCCTCGACACTACCCGCACCGTGAACTAAATGTAAATAACGGTTTTACGAAATAAATGCGTTTTAAGTTAACATGTTGGCGACACTATACAGATTACGTGATGGGAGAATCTCACTGAAAGCACTTAAAACCAACGTAATTACCAACGTAATTACCTAGTACTGAAAATTCCTGACAGGCTAAGAAAATCGCTCATAACGTCTGATACTACACACTAAAGAGTTATTGGATTCGCCGAAATAATTTTGCTGTTATATATTCTGTTTGTTCTTACTCGTTTCCTGATTTGTTTTAAAATTCTTATTGAAAAGAGTTTTAACTTTTTCGGCGCAAGTAATAATTACTCTACAATGAGTTAATTTACACGCTGAGTGATTTTGTATGGATAGTTAGGAACATATATATTTCAGTCAACAACAAAATACTTTTTTTAATAGTTATCTCTTGAGAATGTGTGGTTCCAGGTAATTTAAGAATTTCAACTAAGGCAGGCGCTGCAACGTCATTTTATTTACTGCAGTTTCTCTCTTTGAAATGTGCCCGCAGCTGCCACGTGGCATCATGAATATATTCCACACACCGTTCACAGACGATGGAGACTGCCACCAGTTCTCTAGCCACACTGGCTCTTGGCCTTACTCTGAGACTTCCTCAACCAACGCGACTGTAGAACGTCATCTGAAATCCCGCGCAGAGATGGCATCACAACCATTTTTAGATGTCACCTGTCCCTTGCAAAGATTGGTTTTTAAATACTCAATCTGAAAATTAAATTATTAAGAAATATACGTAAATCCAAAACTGCGGGAACACCACCTTACAGGCTTGCCTTGAAAAATGGCCAATAAAAGCGGGACCCGTACTGCAGTCCATTCACGGTTACTTCAAACTTTTCTGAAGCCCTGCTGAAGTTGTACTTTCAGGATATTCCTCAACTTCATGCTAAGCNCGAGGGCCATAAGGGTTACACTGACGCGAGCTACAAGAGCGCTATCACCGCTACGTGCAGAGCTCTGAACTGGAGTGCAGTGTTCTCGTAGTGCTGCGTGGGACTTTCAGCGATGACCCTATCATTTTATTGATGACAAGTCTGTAGTAAAATTCAATACAGGCTCCCATCTTAGTTTGGCTCGTGTCCGGCTAATATGTTTTAAGATACGGTAGTCTGAAAAAGTCGTTTGTAACTATATTGGCGAGCTCCAAAATAATATTTACAGCATGCGTGATAATTTCGAAGTTCCACTCCTTCCTCGTCTGGGGTATAATGTATTTTCGTAGGTAAACATGCTGGGGGCACGATTAATAGTTTCGTCAATAAACCAGGATTCCAAACACCCTGCAACACAGTTCAAGCGCCAGACAGACTGAACACCTTCAAGAGTTATTAGTCCGGACATATTTTCTGTACATTCGTTGTAAGCGAGTTTACGCGTATCTCAGCAAATATATGTCCTGGGAATACGCCTTTTTGTCAGACAAAAAATTTATTTAGGCCCGCACAGTTTTGGTTTTATAATTTTAAAAAGATATTTTAAATTAAAACTAATTGTGAAAATGGTTAAAAAAAATCTTATTTTTGAGTTTTCCTGCGCAGTTAGTTTAGTATATAGGAGAAAAATAAAACTGTATAGTTGTAGTTCAATCTATGGGCTTTCATCACGTGTAGTAGAATCTCACTGTTACAGATCTCATGTGCAGGGGAAAGCGTAGCAGCGAAAGCACTAGGTTCAGTGCCTTGCGCGTAGGGGCGACGCTGGTCTCGCGTGTTATTGTTGCCCGTATAGCTGTGCCTATAAACGCGAAAGGAAAAAAAATCTCGGGGCTATGTACTTTTTAACATCGGGATCCTGAGAGCTGATGAGGGTGAAGCGAGGTAACTGGAGCAGCGCGGGAATGCAAGAGCGGGAGAAAAGGTGGATCCCCAAGAAAATCCGCCGAACAGCGGCATCGTGCGGCACGAACCCGCGTGCGAAAATCCGCGAATGACCCTAGCTGGGGAAGAGAACCAGTTTCTCGTTGGTGGGAGGTGGGCGCTCTAGCCGCTACGCCAACCGTGGCCCCCACCAGCAATGGACCGGAATGAAACTGTTATTTCTAAACACAAATTGACTACATTCAAAATAATGGTTTAGTTATGTAAACCTCTTTGCGTTATAAAATGGCGGATACCAGAGAACAACGATAAGCCCGTTAATTGAAGCGATTAAATGGAACTTTTATAGCACTGAGTCTGAAATAAATGAAACTATATTAGCTTTTAAACCTTGTAAAGACATTTACGTACGCAAAATACGTACCTACAATTTTTGAGAGCATGAGGTATTTTTACGTCACGGAATTTTTTTTACCGTTATATGTTTCGTGTATACTAGGCACAACACGAGCATCTTTTGAACAGTGGAAAAGTAGGGGAGTGGATAAGACGACTGGCTATGTAGGTTGGAGTATGTCTTACTTTTTGGACGGAGGTTCGATTCTAACAACATCCAGAAATGTTTTTGTATAGGTGGTACTTTGTTTTGAGACAAAATAATTTTACTTAATTCACACCGGAGTGTACGGTTTTTTTTCCTTCTAAATCCTGGTGCTTATTTACTAATAAACTATAAATAACTGACGTCCTACAGCTTGAAATACTGGACTTATTTTAACTTAAGAGATTAGCAGTTTTCTTTTTCAATATATTCCGGATGGTGCAGTTTCAACTCGCAATAAGTAAATATTTAATTATTTCGATACAGAGCGATAAGTGAGTGAAGAGATTTGGATGGCTCTTAACATCGAGGTCTGGAGAGCCAAACGAGGTGAGTATGGAGCAGCGCCGGAATGCGAGGGCAGGGGAAACGATAGATCCCCGAGAAAACCCGTCAACCAGCAGCATCGTCCGGTACGATTCTTACATGCAAAAATCTAAGGGCGACCCCGCCGGTTCGTCTTGGTGGGAGGCGAGTAGTCTAACCACTACACCACCGCGGCCTTCGATTCAGAGTGATGGGAAGTGTGAAACACTGCACGTAAATAATGGGAAGAAGAAGAAAGAAAAAAAAAACAAAAAAAAAACATGAATTTTACATTGCGTGAGGCTGAACCACAAACAGGTCCTGAACACAGTCACGAAATACCCGTAAACACATAGAAATCACATGTTCAGTGACGTAGATTTGTTTTTTACACTTAGTTCAACAGACTCGCATTTTCATAAAAAGACATTGGTAGTGACCAAAATATGCTCCAGTTGCATTAACACTTCGTCCCAGAAAGTGCAATAAAAATGTAAAAAAAGTATTCGTGCAGACAATACGCTAAACTTGGTCTAAGCCACGTGGCTTCCAACAATTCTACAGGCCAAAAAAATTAGTTCGATGCTGGGATTCGAAGTTGGTTACTGCGATGATAGAATGTGTAATCTACACCCCATTTCCTTTCCAACGGAACGAGTAATTTACAGGGAAACAAACTGCGACCAACTATCGGGGAAACTTACACACACTTTTCTCCACATACAGTACGTAGTTGCGATGCTTCTCATGGTGGAACCAACGCCATCTATATGCGTATCTTCGCTAATGATGCACTTTAAAAAAAAAACCCCTGCACTATGTAATTCGTGTCTATGTCAACATACTTCGGTCTGTGTAACAGAAACCAAGCAAGTACACGCGAGTTGAAATGCACGTCAAAATACGAGTGTGATACTTCAGTACGCGTTGTGCCACTGCGACGTTTTAAGCATTCGTAACAAAACTGAATCGAACTTAAGAGTACTCCAGAAGCGATTATAAACGGGAAATGGCGGCTTGGAGAACGTCGTTGAAGTTTACGACGGAATGACTAAACGAGAGGCCAGGGATATAAAACTTCGCGGACCAGCCTTGGAAACCGACCTCAAAATAGTTATTATTCGTTACACTGCGTGCCGCAATAGTGTCTTAGCAACCTCGGCGGCCGTCGTGCAGATCGTCTATAGCTGATCCTGTTCCGACTCCGCCAATGTGTCACGGCAGAAGTATTTCTGCCATCGAGTGTAAACACGCGACGTAACATTAACGGAATGCATTTTGTGCACTTGCAACAATCCTAACGACACCATTCAAACCAAAACGAAAAGTGCATACAATTTAAAACTACACGCTTTCTATGAGAAGTATAAAAAAAATATTTTCCTCTCCATTATCAAATTGTCTTGGTAGCTCAGATGGTAAGGTAAGAGTATAAAAACAAGTTGGAAAGGGTGTGCGAGTCGAATCCCAGCCAACTGCTAAATATTTTTTTACTTTTTAAATTACGGTAAATTGCGCAATATATATTAAACTTTGGTAAATATGTTTATTTCTCGTAATTATTTGACTNAATTTTTTTACTTTTTAAATTACGGTAAATTGCGCAATATATATTAAACTTTGGTAAATATGTTTATTTCTCGTAATTATTTGACTAAATTCAATAAAAACAATATATAATTTGCCGCTGCAGTTCGCCGTCACTTATTCAATCAGTGAAATTGTTTCACGCCACTAATTAAATCAGTGAAATAGTTTCACTGAAGCAATCAATGGTTTTCCACTGATTCTAATTTAGAGTGTAGAACATACTTTTCGGCCAACACTGTTTAATTTTTGTAAACTGTTTGGTTTTAATTTATTTCTGTTACAAAAATTATTAAACTACGATTCTAAAACGTGATTATAAGAATATCTATGGAAAAAAGAACTGGGGGTTACTGTCATTACGTGTTACGTCTGCAAGTTTCGGAAGGTTGGCACTTGTTTTGTATCCAGCGCCCCTAACATCCGCGTCCCAACAATGAACTGACTTTCTGCCGCCAACACGTCTAGCGAAAACAGCACGGTTTGGTGTTTTAGGTTAGAAACCTTATTTGTAAACAAATGTTTTAAGATTTATTTATAATTCCACTGACCAATTTTTAATGCAGTTCGATTAAATTCAAATTGGTAAAAGTATTTTATTCATATGATAGCGCTTGCCATTCAAAAATAAAAATATGTACAAACACTTTCAATGTAGTTGACCACGTGACTTTGGCAGTTGTGTATGATTGGGGTAGGTCAGTGTTGGGCAGGTGCGCAGAAGACGAATGAACGGTCTACCTCATATTTAGTCTATGCCATGGTAACATCGATCGCCCCTTCCATTTCCACGAGTATGGCGAGAGGCATGAATAGAAGGCGCAGCTGAACACACAAACACACTCGACCGCCCACATAACCAATGGACCATCGCCAAGTGCCCGTCCCGTCGTTAACACGTGGCTTAGAAGCAGCCTCACCACATTCCGATCTAATAATGAAACAAAGTCGCCTACGCCGTAGCCAAGTTCGCAAGGCATCGAGGTCTTAATTTTCAATTTCATCTACCTACAACGGTATAAAAATACACACAGCTGTTGTTTACAAAATAAAACTGCTCATCCGTGGAGTGAGTGTAGCGGAAAGTTTTGTACAGCTCTTAACATCGAGGTCTTGCGAGCCGACGAGGGTGAAGAAGCGCCGGTAATTAAAGGGAGGGAGGAAACGGAAGATCCCCGAGAAAACCCGCCGACCAGTGGCATCGTCCGGCACAATTCCCACATGCGAAAACCCGAAGAGAATGGAACCCGGTTCGCCTAGGTGGGAGGTGAGTAGCCTAACCACTACAACACCGCGGCCCCCTACTCGTCCGTACTCTAACACTTATTGTTTCTATCAGCGAGCGCAATATTTTTGCCAAACTAAATTATAATTAAACTCATCACCACTGTCTTTATACTAGCTGCAGTAAATCTTCACTTGCTAGTTACACATATACGATTAAAACGACAACTGCCATTCATTTACAAAATTCCAAATTTTTTTCCCACTCACGCATCAACTCCAACTTTCTTACAATCCAGTCTGAGGCTCTGCTCTCCCGGCGGCCACACACCGATGTCAACGCTGGCCACTGCATCGTCGCCCGTCGTCCCGACGATCTCGCGCACTCGACACTAACGGCCATTCAACAGTATAGTCTATTCGCGGTTTCTTCACATTTTTAGAATCAAACCTTAGAAAAATCACCCCATGGATGACGTATTTGGTGTTTTTTTTTAATATGCCATGTATCACAAGCGTTTTATACTTGTGTTAACATAAAAGTTCAATTTTTTTTTTTGTAAAACTGAAATTATAATTTATCTATAAATTATATAACATTTCAATTANGGGGGGGGTTAGGTGTCAACGCACCTAATGCCTAGTAAGAAATAGTTCTTAAGCAAAATATTATTATTTAACTGAGTGTGCACAAATGCGGCGCGTTGTCCCTGTGTGTAATTTTCTAGAATAGCTAAGTTTTGTTTGCATGAGGCGGAGGAGTATCTTGGAAGTAAAACTTGAGCAGGACTCTAGAAAAGTTGGAAGTAACTGTGAATGGACTATAGATTCACACCGCGGCTTACCTATATGACCGAGAATATCTGATNTAGAAAAGTTGGAAGTAACTGTGAATGGACTATAGATTCACACCGCGGCTTACCTATATGACCGAGAATATCTGATCCAGAAAGTTCATCACAACCCCACTCGCATCAAAGGAGGTGACGACCAGAAAGTTCGCGCAATGGATACCAAGTCATTAATTATTCAAAGAGACGGGAGTGACATGTCCTGTTAGCGTTATCGCGGTCCATGTGATGGCTACGGTTCTCCTCCTCCNTTATTCAAAGAGACGGGAGTGACATGTCCTGTTAGCGTTATCGCGGTCCATGTGATGGCTACGGTTCTCCTCCTCCGGGTACTGGGTGACGTCATTCTGGGAGGACTTGGCTGGGTACCGTTAAAGTAGAGCGGTAAGGGGANCTCCTCCTCCGGGTACTGGGTGACGTCATTCTGGGAGGACTTGGCTGGGTACCGTTAAAGTAGAGCGGTAAGGGGAGGGCACGGAGGCGAAGAAGCCACGCGTAAATAATTTCCGGAGCCTGCGTCCATGAACGATGCTTGAGCGGCTTCTGTTTGCTTAAAGCGGCCGTTGAACGTGTTTTGCTTTATTCATTACGTTAACATTAACAATCATGAATCGGAATTATTTTGCAAATTCCAGAGAGAGACGAACCTAATCATACAATTCCATTTATCATAGAAATGTTGGTTTGGCCACACATATTCCTTTGCAGTAAATATGTTGGAAACAAAAACATTTTTTGAGATAACTTTTAATCCGTACTCTCCCAAAACAAATAAGGATTTTCAATAATTCTGATGATAATTCCGTGCACACGTATTGCAATATCATCTGCTTCCATGAAGTCGTTTATCCGTATTAAGACTACGCCCAGTCCAGAGATTACCAATAGTCCATAGCACTTACTGCTTTTGAAAAGTGGGTCAACTTGTTATTACAGCTGACAGTGAAGTTAATCTATAATCAATTGGTTCTGGCACAGCCTGTATTCTTGGGCAACAAACAGGTGTATAAAGTATTGGTAATGTAAATTATTTGATTACAGACTCAACTTGGAAATAAACACGCACTAATTTGAACGGTGAACCTGAATCTGCAACAGCAAGAAGTCAATGGTCGCGTACAGCATACGATAAAATTAGTAAAAAATAAACTTTCTTTTGGTAAATGTAGCAGATTATTTTACAAAAAAAAATCGATCTCATATTTGAAATTCCGATCGTATATGCGATAACGACAACCAAACACGTGACCCGACAAAGCGTGCAGTGAGCTATGGAATTTTATTGAAGTGCATATCAAGAGATAACATTAATATCCGCTAATTTGTGAATTGTAAACTCAAGAGACAACAGGTAACTAAAAGATTCCCTAGTCTTACTTCAAAGATAACGTGCGACCATAATTTTAAACCACGAAACTGTAATCGTAATATGGCCAAAAAAAAATTTCAACGATCTAAATNAACGACCTAAATATGATACCATGCAGTCACGATGATATTAATTTTCATGTTTTAATGCAGTACCCAATCCTAACAGCTAAACTAACCACGGACAGCATGTGAAGAAATGTTGCTGATAGTTCAACATAAAACACTAGGCATACAAGATGGGGTTCAACATAAAACACTAGGCATACAAGATGAGGTTCAACATTTTTTTGCTCACGAAAAATTCGTGTGTGGACGACCTTGCGATCTCAAAAACAAGGAAGCGAGAGAGAGAGAGAGAGAGAGAGAGAGAGAGAGAGAGAGAGAGAGAGAGACACACACACACACACACACACACCACGCTGCAGACACGAGCACAGCTGCCGCTAAGAAGCCCTTCAAAATCCTAGAATCGAGTCTGCTCGCGTTTGATTTAGCGAGAGTATCGACTTTTGGAAAAAAAGAAGGAAGAAATATCGGCAGATATTCCGTTATTGTAGCATCGACTGAAAAAGACACAGCCACTAATCAANTATGATACCATGCAGTCACGATGATATTAATTTTCATGTTTTAATGCAGTACCCAATCCTAACAGCTAAACTAACAACGGACAGCATGTGAAGAAATGTTGCTGATAGTTCAACATAAAACACTAGGCATACAAGATGGGGTTCAACATTTTTTTGCTCACGAAAAATTCGTGTGTGGACGACCTTGCGATCTCAAAAACAAGGAAGCGAGAGAGAGAGAGAGGGAGAGGGAGAGAGAGAGAGAGAGAGAGAGAGAGACACACACACACACACACACCACGCTGCAGACACGAGCACAGCTGCCGCTAAGAAGCCCTTCAAAATCCTAGAATCGAGTCTGCTCGCGTTTGATTTAGCGAGAGTATCGACTTTTGGAAAAAAAAGAAGGAAGAAATATCGGCAGATATTCCGTTATTGTAGCATCGACTGAAAAAGACACAGCCACTAATCAATAGGCGTATATGACATCGGGAACTAGGATCCTTACTGATGTCAAGTTAAGACTTACAGAAGCAAGTACGCATGTTTTAAACGACTGTCCCTACAAATTATACGCATTTTTTCCCCCAGTAATGCGTCGGTGTCTAAAACAACGTTAACTTTTTTAATATGTTATTTACACAGAGTAGAACAGCCACATAACGAAAATTAAGGGCAGTTTCATTATCTCTTTTTGGGAAGTACAGAAAACAAACTACAAAACTAAGGGAGAGCTTCTGTGAGTTTACGTAAAGTCGGTTTTTGAAAATCAACGTGTCCGTAATTTTACGGAGAATTCACGGACGCCTCTGGAAAAATTATTACCTGCACTTTTCCGTAATACGAAGGAAAATTTTTTTAACAGTTTACGTAGTGTAATTTTTCATCGATGTTTACAGCCTAGTTCACTGGAAGCACGTGACCGCACAGTCTTCTCATATGTGCACATACGTATACGTGAAGCAATTCTGCAAACATCTGTGTTTCTGATATTACCTTCCGAAACCTTCAACGGAGATGCACAGCTTCGTATTCGGGTAGTGACGAGGAAGATAACTGGACTAAAATAATTTTACAATCTGCTGAAATGGGTGCAGAGTACTTCACTATCGTAAGTGGTTCTCGAGTTGAAAGATACGGTATCGAGGCGTGAACTGCAGGAAACCTTCAGAAACGCAGACTTCCGCGCTCACGTAACTCTACTTTCTTTGTGCGACTTCAACCACAGTTGGCTTTTTTATTACTAGAATCGTGGTCTCACTTTGGCACCATCCTACTTCAATCATCGGGCATAACAATTGTTACATCACAAGTTATTTTAGGAGTGCCAGCGTGTAACTGTTCCGAACAACCGTGAAGTTATAGCTGGGATCCGCACAAATTTCTTTGCTCATGTGTGAGAATACCTTATAAAAAAACAAGAGAATTTCGTTCATGGCATTACTTCATGCGAGACAAAAAGAAACTAAACAGGAGGGGGGGGGGGTACACATGATGACAAGAAAATGATATTCTATATTCGACGTGTCGGAGAATTGAAGACTGTATGTATGACTGACACAAAAGGACTAAGTGAGCAAATGGTAGACATATTTTAGGAATATTATTTTTATTTTCTGTACGAACAGTTATTTACAGCACGATTCCAACGTTCTTCCGCGGTCTTTAAGAGTAACGCAAAGAAATTAATTGGGTAAAAAAACTAAATTTGTTAGCTGCAAGAGCACGATTTTTCCGGAAGTAGTAGTAATTTGGGCTTTACCATCGATATTAGTGATTCAGCCAGAATTTCTAATTTACGTGCCAAAAATTAGGGGCGTAGTTATAATTAATATTAATGACAGACCGAAATACTAATGAGGACCAGAGAGTAGCAAATTATTATAAAGCTGTTCACATAGCTCGAGAGGAGCGGGGTACAAATATCTTGGTACGTTACTCGTTGGTTGCACCACATGGCGAGTTTTCATAGCAACTCACGAGGCTGCCTGCCATAGACAGCTTGGCGTTCGAGTTAAGTTGGGTTGAGAGATTGGGCGGCTATTAAAAAAAAGGTCTTGAGAGTCGATGAGGGCGAAATGAAGGTGAGAATGGAGCAGCGGGGGAAACGGGAAATCCCCGAGAAAACCCGCCGGCCAGCGGCATCGTCCGGCACGATTCCCACAAGTAAAAATTCGGAAAAACCCGGCCGGGGATTGAATCCGGTTCGCCTTGGTGGGAAGCGAGCCACCTAGCCGCTCAGCCACCGCGGCCCCTCTTGGCGTTCGACACGATCAATCTCAGCGTGGGATGTGCCCGCACTTCCGCCTCGCAACTTTCTAATCGCAGCTGGAGCAAGCACGCTGGAGACACCACCGGACCGCCAGAGTAGATCAGTACACAGAGGCGAAATGCCGCGGCGGTTCCTTTGATGTGGGCTTAAGGCGGACTCGCAATAGTCCGTCACATACGTCAGTCCGTGCGGTGGTCATCCGTCACGTACAGTGACGTAATTGCGCAATGGCATCTAAAACAAGCCCGTTTAAACAGGTTAAAGAGTCCGTGAAAGACGCTTTGCTGTTGAATGTCAAACCGAAAGACGAAGGGAACTCGAGGGATTATTCGGCCAAGGAAATGATCCGAAGTCAGTGGCCACGGCGGCGGTGAACCGACTGATGGACCAAGATTTATATTGGGAGCAATTTGAGATGTCCCCTAAAGGGTTCAAATGGCACCAGAAAATCTGGTACGCAATAAGTGGCATAGAAAGGAGTGTGGTCAACTCCTGGATGGCAGAGATATATGATGAAGAAGAGGAGGAATAATGCCCAAACTGTAAAGGGTGAAGAAATAAAACCACAGCCCTCTAGGAAAGTGGTGCTGGCAGTACCAGACAAAGAAGGGACTACTAGCATAGAAACCAAAGACAAGATCAAGAAGAATCTTGATCCTAAAGCTGAAGGATTGCAAATCCGCAACATGCGAGGCCATCAGAAATGGTGGAGTGCTAATTGAGGCTGGCAATGAGGAAACTCTATAAAAATTAACAAACCAGACTGTAATTAAAGATAAAGAGTTGGACCTGAAGTTAGAGGCAACAAGGAAAAGAGGCCCCAAAATAGTGGTGTACGATGTGCCTCGGTCAGAGGACACATCCACTCTGGCGGAAACAATCTACAGACAAAATTTCTAGTCCAAATATGGGATGTCTGTAGAAAAATTTAAGAGAAATGTGGTGGTCAGTCATCGGACTGGTCGAAGGGACACTGACAGAGTCAATGTTGTGTTGGGATGTGACCCAGAAACGAGGAATACCACCATGGCAAAGGAGAGGCTTTATGTCGGCTATGAAAGCTGTCGGGTCAGGGATTATATATATATATATATATAT
>NQII01000939.1:156017-242115 GCA_002778355.1 Clitarchus hookeri
TATATATATATATATATATATATATATATATATATATGTGTGTGTGTGTGTGTGTGTGTGTGTTTGTGTGTGTGTGTCCCGTTGTTATAAGTGCAAACAATGGGGACACACAGCAAATAAATGTAAATAGACAGAGTCCACACACTCAAAGTGCGCTAAAAAGGGCAATGAGTATAAAAACTGCCCGAAAAATTCAGACAGTAATTTTAAGGAGACATGTGCAAACTATCTAAAGAAAGGTGTTGCACAGGAGCATAGGATGGTCTCCAGAGACTGACCGGCATATCAGAAGGCTCTGTCGGTGGAACTCGCCAGGGCCGATTACGGACTTTAATACCATAAGATGTGAGCAATTAAATATGGAAAGGTTGGTGGCAGTGGCTGCTAAGCTGAACAGGATTGTGACGGAGCAGAAACTGGATATGATCTTGTTTCAGGAACCATATGTGCCTTTTGACGAGGTAACAGGACATAATGGCACCGTGTACACCAAAGGGGTCAAACCTCTGGCTGGAGTATTGAGGGCAAACAAGAACATGGATGTGATGATGATGGCCAGTATCTCTAACACACACAATTTATGTGTGCAAGCAATCAAGGGAACAACTAAATGCTGGATTATTTCCTCATACTTTCAGTTTGGGGATGACACTCAAACACATCTAGATAAATGGGAAGTGGTGATTGAGGTGCCAAGGGAAAAACCCTTTGTAATTGGTGCAGATGTTAATGGGAAGCCCGAGCTCTGGCATTCGCCAAATACAGAAGAATCAGGCGAGACAATCAGCCAATTAATTTTAATAAATGATTTGGAGTGTATGCACGAGATTAAATATCTGGGAGTCATTATGGATGAAAAAATTAACATCCAGAAGCACAAAGAGCATGTTGCCAGAAAGGCTGTGGTGGTTTTTCAGATATTAAAGAGTACTGGTAACACAAGCTGGAGCCTAAATTTTATAACACTTAGAGTTATATATAAGGCAATTATATCATATGTGGCCATTATATGGCCTAATAGAGTTGCGCTTGTGAGGCACAAAAGGAAGCTCATTAGTGCTCAAGGGCAGCACTGCTGACTGTCACTAAGGCATATAGAACAGTGTCCAATGAGTCACTTCCTGTCTTGGCTGGAGTGTTGCCAGTGGATAAACTGGTTAGATACAGGGGCATTGTGGCCGAGAGAACACGGACTAGCAGACTATAGAAGATAGAAAAACAAGAGGTAATGGACGAAGTTCTCCAGGAGTGGCAAGAAGAATGGGAAACATCTGAGAAAGGGAGAGTCACACACGAGATGTTACCGAATATGGAAAACAGACTTGAAGTGGAATTGATCACTGTCAACCATTACAGTTTACAAATATACACTGGCCACTGAAACTTCAAGGCCAAACTTCATAGTCTGCTGTTGGCGGAGTCGCAGCTGTAGCTGTGCGATGTGTGTGGATTGGTTGAGACAATGCAGCACGTCATCACAGACTGCTTGAAAACGGAAGACATAATAAGTCTGTCAATCCTTCTGTACGGAAAAATTTCAGTGTGACAACTTAACATCGCGATCTTTCTTTAGTTGGAGATATATTTCGGTTTGAAGTACATTTTCAAGAAAAAAATATTTTAGGGGAATAATTTTTTATGTGACAATAATTTATACTGAAATTTTTTTACATTTTTAAATTCCAGAATTTATCACCAACGATAAATAAACACAGGTCCACTCCTTGCATTTCATTTCAAAGTGCGTATTCACGTCTAAGGAATGTCGTCAAGGAGGATCTTCCGTCTGTCCGTCGAAAGTTATCGTTCGGTAAATATTTGGCGGATAGAAAAAAAAGTGGTCTTGCGATGATTATGTGACCGCCGGACGGACTGACGAATGCGATGGACTACTGAGAGTCGTGATTGGCCGCGCAAGAATCTAGGAACAGGCCTTGTGTCTGGTTCGTCACTGCGCACAGCGGGAAGTTCCCTACTGGCTGGACTGCCAGCTGGCGAGCGGGCTACCAGGCGCTGATTGGCAAACAGCGTCCCGACATGTCGCTGGCCAGTGACGCCATCTAGGTGGCGCGCGCGCGGCTGTGGTTCGCGGGATTGAGTCCAGCATTCTCAGGTGCTCTGTGACCGCACAGTTACATGCTCGTGTTACCTGTAAGACCGCCGTCGATGATAATAAAGAAATGCGCGGCATAAGTAGATGGAGGAGGAGGGTAACGGTATATGTGGTGGAATCGAAAGTGTCGCCAAGGCTGAGGCCTTTCACCGGTCGGCGATTGGCCGAGGTCGCCTCCGACCAGGATACGATCAGGGGCCCCGCCCGCACTGCCCTGCTGACCTTTGCAGGTCGTCCGTCCATGGGCTGTCGCACTCGCCAACGACCGTCTACGTATGTTAGGCTAACTCACAATAGTCCATCACGTCCGGCGGCCACGTGATCTCCTACCAACCGCAGAGCAACTTTTTGTCCATTTGTCCATCCGTCAAATGTTTACCAAACTTTAACTTTCGACGGACGGGATGAACCACCGCCTTCTGACGACGTTCCTTAGACGGGAATAGGAATTTTGAAATACCTTAAAACTAAGGGCAGAGTCGGAGGTCCTAGGTCGGTATGGGACCTAGCTGCGACTAAGGACAGAGCCCCGGCATGCAGGACATATTCTATAGTCCATTCACGGTTACTTCCAACTCTCCTGAAGCCCTGCTGAAGTAAGACATTCCCTCCCCCATGAAAACAAAGCTTACCCGAGTCTAGAAAATCACACCAAAGGGACAACTCAGTGTAATGATATTTTGCGTAAGAACTATTTCTTACCAGGCATTGCCAACAAACCTACGTTCTCAATGTTTTAATCCATATTATTATAAACTAAATATTATGATATACAAACAAAATATAAATACAAAATTTATTTAACCAAAAATAAGGTACTTTGATGTCAACACAAGTATAAAATGCTTGCGATACATTACATAACTAGGAAAAAAACCAAAAACGTCATATCTGGTGTGATTTTTCACAGTTTTGATACGAAAAGTGCGAAGACACCGCGCAAAGACTAACTACAAGGGCACATACATCGCGGCTTTACTGGGATTGGGCAAATATGGCCGCGATTGGGACCATGGTAACCTCCTCTGCTAACTAATCTGAACTAGGAAGGCAGAATGAAACAACGGCCTAGACACCGTGAAAACCCCTCGACAGAAAATAACTTCAACACTGCTTGCAATTTATGGAGCAGAAAAAGGTTTCTTCTTCTGTAAAATGATATTCTTTTCTGAAAGGGTGCTGTTTCAAACACTAGCAGAGATAAGATTAGTAGAGATGGCTTTCATATCCTTGGTCACGCTGGCAATGTTATACATGCTTCACAGTTAAAAAGGATACGTATCATCCATCTTGAGTTTATTATTTCTTCCGGTAATTCATTTATATTTCACATGGGAAATAAAAGCTTGTCGTGGCAAGCGGTGGCACCCCTGCCAGCTTGTGTCTGCTTATATCTCTCATGACTTACTGTTAAGATTTCATAATACAATTCAAACATTATTAGATAGAGACCTACTTTAGAGAATTCCTGAAACCAGAACGGACTGATTTCAGTCTACATTTTCTTATCTAGTAATGAAAAAGAACAAATGAGTTTGTCTTTATTACAGTTAGAGATGAAACAAAATCAAATGCACAAAATATTGTGGACTTAATATCTATTAAGATATGTCGTATGTCCTGACAGCTCTCGTTTTCACATATTTGATCTAAAAAGTAAGGTACAGTGAAACAAAAATAAATACGAAATTAAAGGGAAACTGACCCCGAATTCACTTCCACCCATATTTCCCTTTAAACTTCCAATTATGACTACGAACATTGAAAGAGTAAAGGCAGATAAAATTGCTCTCGAAATAGCTGATTAACATGCGCGCTTCGTCTTGAAAGACCCGGTATTCGAACAACGAATCTGGAAATGAAGTTCTGTAGAAACCTAGACCTAATTCTTAAGGCTAGGTGTCTTTCACCATACTGGATCCTCGGATTTCTTGCCAAATTCAGTTTAAAGAATAAGAATTTTTGGAATGCCATTTACCTTAAGTATTGACAAATAATATTCCTACGGTCTGTTTGCGATTTGTTGAGAACTTTGGCAGCCCTGCTTTTACATTTCTGCCCAAGTTGTGTCATTCAATAATATGTGACAATAACATTGCTATGGGCAGAATTACTTTTTCTATGCGTCGATCGGGTTTAACCCTCAAATTATTGTAAATAGGTTACTAATATGCTACTCCTTTCTCTTTATGTGCGGAAAATAAATTATACTAAATGAATTCAGCGTTTACAAATCTAAACACCGTGCTTTTAATAAGATTTCAGTCTTAAAATTTTAACTTGACACTACTTTTTCTACATCGCTGCCAACTTTACAGTTTAGCGTGTCCGTTAAAATACGTGCAGTTACTGGCAATTTTTTTCCCTCCAAAAGTTGATTTCCAAAGTTTGCAGCTAACCACGATCAAACTACATTAGCGTAATCCTCGAGCTGATTTCCACGTCGAAGACAGAGAACCAAGAGAGCGATAAGGGCGACAATTGGCACGCGCATCTCGTGACCCGTCGCCACTAAGCGCACGCTGCTCAACTGATGTGTGGACTTTTCTTCGTGCTGCATTTACCACGCGACTTCGAGCGCATATAGTATAATTTTACTGAACGAACGTCTGTGACAATGTATAATAGTTTTCTAGCCTGGGTTTACTGGTATACCGCCAGTATATTTCGAGATACAGCAGTCTGTAAACGGCGTTTGTAGTGACATTGGAAAGATCGGAAATAATATTTCTAACGTGCGTGGTGTCGTGGCAGTAGTTAGTGCATTTCAGAGTGGAGTGAAGAGGTTTGGGCGGCTCTTTAACAAGGTCTTGAGAGCCGGCGAGGGTTAAGCGAGGTGAGCATGGAGCAGCACCGGATTGCAAGGGCGGGAGAAGCAGAAGATCACGAGAAAACCCGCCGACCAGCGGCATCGTCCGGCACGACTACCGCACGCCGGGAATCGAACCCGGTTCGCCTTGGTAGGAGAGTAAGCACTCTAGCCACTACGCCAACCGCGGCCCCAGTAGCCCACCACTCCGACCTCGTCTGCAGTGTGTAGTCTTCACCGTATATCACTACTTAAAAAAAACACGTCCACAAGTTTCCTTAAAAAAAAACTGAAGAAAGATGTACGTAACACTATAAGTTATCTTAATTTGAAATCACAATGGATCCCGTTTTAAACACTGCGCTTTTAATAAACCATAAAAATAAGAGTAACAATTCGCGACTGTTCCCGCTATTGCGGCAGGGTCGGCAAGCAGAAGGCGAGGCCAGCGCTACGTTCCACCGCTAATATTAAATTCTTGGCTTTTCTAGCTTGTTTTCATTTCCACAAAAAGAAAATTCTAAAAGTACTCCTATACCTGAATAGTTATCAACATTACACAGCAGTACACACATAACGACTGAAGTATGAACTCGTATTTACGTTACAATATCGATTTCGCCAAACTTCGGCAGAATTAAAATTGTCACGTAATTATGAGTTCCTGGTTCACTTGTCGTTGTCTGCACTGCAGTGTTAAGGTCAACAGCTAGTTTGGTGTAAGGATACTTTCGGAGTTTTCTTTTAAAAACCAAGAATCCAATATGGGGGCAATTCTTTGTTTTCTTGTCATAATTTCAGTTTCAGAGAAATTATTGAAAATGTTTGATTATAAAAAATATACATTTTACTAGTTTTTGAATAGTTGTGTGTAATTTTGTTTTATTGTGTGTTATTTGCTGGTTGTAAAAAGGCAGATGCGTATTGATAAAATATGAACACGTTCCTGACTTTTTACAAGCAACAAATAACACGGTGCAAGATGAGCAAAAAAATATTAAACAACTCCTAGAATGTAAATTTTCTATAACCAAGCATTGTCAATAATTACTCGGAGACCGAGACTTATTAAGGCCAGTTATACAATGACATGGAAGCAGATACGTCATCACGTATGCGGACGCGTGAGACACGGAGTTGTATTTACAATAAAACCTACACAGACATGTGCAAGGAAACGGAAACTTAAGATATAGTCTATGGGCGGTATCTTCACTATCACAAGCTTTTAAATTCATTTTATTAAACTGAACTGTTACTTATATGTTATCTATAATTTTTAATATTTCATTCGTAATTAATATCAATGAAAACATCAGAAAATAAGTGTGTTTGTAATGCCTATTCGTAATTAATATCAATGAAAACATAAGAAAATAAGAGTGTTTGTATTGCCTAGTAATAAATAGTTCTCGTGCATAATATTATTTAACAGAGTGCGCACAAATACAGCGCGTTGTCCCTTAGGTGTATTTTTTTTTTTTGGACTTAGTTAAGCTGTGTTTGTATGAGGCGGAGGGATACTGTTTGAAAGTAGAACTTGAGAAGGGTTTCGAAAACTTAGAAATAACCGCAAATAGTCTATATACAGCTGGTGAACTCCTAACTCTAGCGTGTCTGCGAATCCGTGTGGCAAATATGAAGTATTTGTTTTCATTACTGTAGCCATGTTACTTGTAAGTTTTTATAAGCTAAAGTTGATAATTTTGTAGTTTCAGGTAATTCGTTTCGCCAATGGTGTTTTTAATAATAAATACGTCATGGAGGCGCTATATTCGAGTGTATGTGGACATATGTACAGAAAAAACAATACGTTGCACCCAACTACACACTTCCAAGAAAACTCAGAACAGCTAAAAGTTCGAAATGACATTAATTTGGGGGGGAAAAACCCCCCGGAGTTGAAATGTAATTATGGAATTCCAATGACGTCGAGCATGAATGTCGCTATCAACGAGCCACAGCTGTGCTACGCACTTACGCACTTTCACAGACCGTTGAGGGTCTGGCGCTTGAAGTGTGTGCAAGTGTGTTTGGAATTCTGGTTTTATGATTTAACTACTACACGTGTCCCCGGTATGTTTTCCTGCGAAAAGACATCTTACCCCAGCCGAGGACGGAATGGTATCTTTAAAGTTACCACGCGTGCTGTAAACACTATTTTGAAGCCCTTCAATATAGTTAAAAATAGCTTTTACAGACCGCCGTATCTTAAAACATACTAGCCGGATACGAGTCGAGCTACGATAGGGGCCTGCAGTGAACAGACTTTTCATGAATAAAATTATAGGGTCACTGCTGAAAGTCCTACAGGTACACGCAGCACTACGAGAGCCCTACGCATAGAGGTGATGGCGCTCTTTTAGTGCGTGCCAGTGTGACCCTTACAGCTCCCGCGCTTCTCGGCCAAACAAGGAGAGGAACGATGCAGGCAGGCGGGACTCTTAAGGGGACTTCCTAGTAACATATCGTGTGTAAAACCAGTGTCTGCACGTATACGCGTATCTCGGTAAATAAATGCTCTGTGAGTAAGAAATTTTCTCCAGGAAAGGTAAAAACCAGTTATCTACAGCTAAAGGCTGTTCATGTTAAACTGAGCACTTTTAGAAAGCCCTGCTCAAAACCAATTTGTATGCATGTTACCTTCCGCCTTATGCAAATTTATCACTGTCATGGGCCTTATCACGTGCGCCCGTCAAGTGAAATCATTAGAAAAGTAAATATTTTACAAATCCGCTAATTCTTAAACATAGATGCATTAAAACAATAGAAAGCGAAATAAATTATTAAATTTATCACAAGTGGTTACTTAACATTTTTAATGCAGGGTTGGGACATGGAACTACTGCCCTTCCATCGCTACCAACATTACTTGGCGCACGTCACCCAAGGCACTCGTTCAAATATATGCAGGTAGGAACAGTGACATTTTTCTAAGGTTGATTTCAAAAGTGCTCACTTCATCGTGAACAGTCTTTACCACTTTTTACCTTTATCCCGTTAAAGATTTTCAAAGAGGAGGAAGATTTAGTGTAAATGTCTAAAAACAGTATTTTTAGAGTTTTCATGCGCAGAAGAAGAAAACTACAAGTGGCATCTGTAGTTTAATCTTTTGGCTTACATCGCGTTTAATAATATCCTACTGTTACAAATCTCATTTGCGAGAAATTCAGCTACCCGAGAATGCTTAGCACAGTTTTGGGAAGGCCCGTCGCAATGATATAACCAAACATAACCTTGAGGCGTTAATTTTTTTTTACCCTCAAGTTTTAAATGGGAAACGGCACAGGAACTTATCATGGCCAAACTCTCCCTCGCGTGAATATGGCTGTGTTCCTGTTACTACTGACAGCGCTGAGGTTACTGGTCAGCAGGAAACACATTAGGAACGCCAACAGCCAGTCGATGGTCTTGGAGGCCGAACACTCGTCAGCAGTTCCGGCTGTAGAAATAAATGACGTCCGCTTTGCCCGAAGAGTCTGTCGCCATGTCATTGGCAATGGATGTGTTTTTTTTCCATAATAAGAAGATCGATTTGCAAAAAATTATAATATGAGCATTTAATTCAGGAGAAAATAATTTAATATTAAACCATCCTTACTCTTTGTGCACCCGCTGCAGATAACAGCAATACAGTTTCTTGGTTATAAAATACGGTTTACCGCCGCCAAGGTTGTCCGTCTGCTTCTGCTGGGACCGCTATACCTTCCGCACATCAGTGGGTTCAGCAGGAAGTGTAGCCTCCAACCCAGACGCCAAAACAACTCTCGCCAGTGACCCATCAGCAGCATCAGTAAATAAACGTAAGCAGACTCGACAACTGACAGTAAAAGCCAGCGCCACACAAATAAGAGATGACCCGCCCCCTCTCTACTAGTATTTTCTCTACCCACTAATAAAGAGCATGGTTTCCACCCATCTGTCTCCTGTAGCATTTTCTGATAATTCTGATAATGCATGCAACATTTTTTAAAAATTATTTCCTGTCGAAAGGGTTTTCACGGTGTCTGTGCCGGTTTTTCCCTTTCTCCTCTTAGTATAGTAGTTTAGCTACAAGTACAATTGGGGAGGTTTTCATGGCCGAATCGTGGCCATGGCAACCCAATCTCTCGCTGTCGCGATGCATGTCTCCTTGCATGATTTCCCTTCCTTGTAGGCGTATGGGGCTTAGCCCTGAGACGCAATGAACTGCCGTCCCTACCGCGGGCTTACATATAACACTTAGTTTTAGAGTAGGTTAGGAAAAAAAACTCTACTGACAGTAGGAGGAACGTGGCCCATGGTGCCTCCTCCCGGCGTCTGTGGAGATTTGCTACGCGCGCCATGGGAAACTCCCAGAACGAATGATGCCGCAGCGGCCGAGAAGCTGCATTCCGCCTTCCAGTTTTCGGAACCGCTCCGTCATTCCGAGCGGTAACTCAACCCCGCAAGTCACTGCTCGTTCCCGGAAGACAAGTCCCTCCCTGGGCGAACTTTATAGTGGCTCTTACGCCGGGAATAAAACATGCTTGAGTATTGCTTCTCAACATCTCAGTTAAAAAAAAAAAGGGGGGGGGGGTTAACTAGCATACTAAGCTAACCTACACTCGCATGAAAACGACACAGAGTTTACCCGTCTGGGATTTCAACCCAGAACCTCGAGCACGAACGTCGCGTCCCTGGGCGGCGTTCCAAAACGTTACTCCGAGAGTAACAGGGTTTAACAGCTGAGAGAAGCAAGATATAAATAGCACTCTGTGTTTAGAAATATGTACTGTTCAAGCAACCAATGTAAGTTCCAAAAGATATGTATAACTTTCTTCATATTTTTTCTTTTCCATAAACATAGTTATATACACAAACAACTTTTCTTGCGGTTAGATAATCATAAACATTAATTCTAAAAATGCAGTTTTTATACAAGCGTGTGTGTCTAAACAGAATGTCCACTTTTACTTTCACTTTAATTCTACTAAATTTCTCGCCATTTCCAGTTTATCCTTCGTTAGTCGCTGAAATAGTGAGTAAAAGTTTTACTCTGGCAAGATGCTCAAAGTAATCATTCTGCAGTTTTGAGACACTGTCAAGAGCGAGTAAAACATTTACTCGAAGTGTTTTGGGACAGCTCAAGAGAAAAGTTTACTCGCAGAGCAACATTTTGGAACGCCGGCTTGCGGGGAAGGAGGGAAGAAAGAAGGAAGCAAGGGGTAGTGGAAATGTTTATGCGGCGTGTATAAAATAAATATTAATTTAAAACACGTTTTATTTATAATTTATATAATTTCTTTTTACTTAATTTGTTGTTTTGAAAACTTGCAGATGCAAATATTCATTACGAAAAAAACCATTACATTATGGTGATACGCAAAGTATACAATGCGGCCCGCAACGCTGACTCTAATAAACAATTGTTCCTGTAATAAAACCAAATTAAAGAATACCGACGTAAAGTAAAAATGAATCTATAGTGAAGTAGGTACTACTTCTCGAAGTCTCGCTACCTCGTCGTATTTCTAGCAACGAAAGCTATGCATTACACCCGTGGGTGGAAGTGGAATCGTTTCAAATAGGTATTGTTGCACCTACACAAAAAAAAATGTGCCTACGTCATTGATCATTCAATGCCACTGGACAGACTCATTTTACATCATTATGAAACTATTTACATATTTATTACTTATTTTGGGAGCTTGTCAACACCGTGAGAATAGCTACAAAGGAGCTCGAATAAATCAGTCGCTATCCACGTATGCATAGCAAGCAGAAAAGACTAGAGATCACATGAAAGACGACAGGAAATGCAAGTTGACACACGCTCATTAAGACGAACACAATGACAACAATACTCGCCACTGTAAGTGTGGAACACAGCACGGCCATGGAACCAACACATACGCAACCCGAGACAGGGAATTGTGAGAATCCAAGCTATGCATCATTAGCGTATAGNCGGCCATGGAACCAACACATACGCAACCCGAGACAGGGAATTGTGAGAATCCAAGCTATGCATCATTAGCGTATAGTCTAGTTCGCAGGTAAACTGAACACTCTCGAAAACTCTATTTCATTTCTTCTATCCACTGTGTATCCGTTCCCCACGAGCAAATACTAACGGCATAATAAACGACTAGAAATCACAAGACAATCATGAAACAAGTTTCCCGAAAATAAACGTTACAATTACACCAATAAGATAGTGGTAATATGCAACGACGTGCAATTACTTGTCATAACTGCCAGAGCTGCCGGGAATAATGGGTATAAAGGGGACAACACCCTAGCGAGAGGGTAAAGATCACCAAGTGAAAGTTTCTTGTGGTGCAACCCTCTGAGTGGTCCTCAGCCCTGCACGGTGACATGGCATGGGACAATAAAATGAAGCTGGTTGAAGAAACCAAAGTATCTACTCAGAGAAAACCCACACGCCAATGGCACCTCGCACAATCAAAAACTTAACCACGGTTACAAATTATTCTGAAAACCCCCGTTTTTGCCATTTTCACGCATAGAAAAAAATCCTTGGAGCAGAAATGAGAACTTGAAACTTGTTTTTGGAAAGTGGAGAGATTTGGGCGGCTCTTAACATCGATGCCTTGAGAGCTGATGAGGGTGAAGTGATATGAGTATGGAGCAGCGTCGGAATGCAAGGACAGGGGAAACGGCAGATCCTCGAGAAAACCCACCGACCAGCGGCATCGTCCGACACGATTCCCGCGCGCGAAAATTCCCGGAGCGAACCCACCGGGATTTGTCTTTAGGTACGAAACGTTTCTGAAATCCTTTTTTAACACTAAGAAATATCCAACCGTATTGGAGAGACGTGTTTGNTCTTTAGGTACGAAACGTTTCTGAAATCCTTTTTTAACACTAAGAAATATCCAACCGTATTGGAGAGACGTGTTTGTTAGCAAAACATATGGCAAGCACTTGATGCGCCAAGCAGGCAGACCCGGGGAATCCTTACTAAACAGTATTTGCCACCTCAAGGTCACATCCAGGCATAGGGGAGCGTTGCGACGGCGATGGAACAAGCTCCGCGTGTGTTCCGCCCCTTCGACATTTTAAGCGGCGTTTACAAGGTTTTAAAACAGCAATATGTTCAGAAAATACAAAGCATTGTCGCTATNTCTTTAGGTACGAAACGTTTCTGAAATCCTTTTTTAACACTAAGAAATATCCAACCGTATTGGAGAGACGTGTTTCTTAGCAAAACATATGGCAAGCACTTGATGCGCCAAGCAGGCAGACCCGGGGAATCCTTACTAAACAGTATTTGCCACCTCAAGGTCACATCCAGGCATAGGGGAGCGTCGCGACGGCGATGGAACAAGCTCCGCGTGTGTTCTGGTCCTTCGACATTTTAAGCGGCGTTTACAAGGTTTTAAAACAGCAATATGTTCAGAAAATACAAAGCATTGTCGCTATAGTTTCAAACAATAGTTTGCAGAAGAATGAATATCGCAAACNTAGTTTAAAACAATAGTTTGCAGAAGAATGAATATCGCAAACAGAGGGCTAATTGAAGCGATTTTCGCCGACCGCATTTAGTCGAGTAACCAAGTTTGTACCGACTTCCATTCCTGTCTTGAAAAATGATTTACATTGAAATATTCCATAATTTTTTTTCTAAATTACAACAGACACAACCGCTAGCAATGATACCCAACTCAGAAAAGACCTTAAAAACTTTGGTCCCGAAAAAATTTTGTTATTTTATATTTGTTCTATATACTATGTTCAACTTTCAGACATTTTCTGTAACTACTTGCTCCCGACATACTTTTATTTTTTTAGCTCGTATGGACTTTGCAAAACGAAACATCAAACTCTAAATGTCACAGTTTTTATAATGTACAAATACAATTAATAGACCAAACTATTTGCAGAGAATTTAAAACAACGGCATCTGAAAGGTCTTGTCTTAATTCATTTTGAGGTATGCTAACGAAAGCTATTTTTTTTTTAAAAAGATTCAGGGTCAGCTACAACTATAAAATATGCAGGAATTTCATTATTTACAGCACTTTTTTTTTAAATTGCAAAAACTATTCCTTTTGCGATTTTACAGACTTTTGTGAGGTAGCTCTTGGCATTATCTTTCAGTGCGAATTATCTAATTTCTGTGAGTAAATTAATTTTCATTATTTTTAACATTATTTAAACAGTAAAATTGTAATTGTGACACGCTCAAATTTTTCCCTAAGGAATTAGTAACTACCGATATATGCTGTTCACGGTTAAATGAGCACTTTTGAAATCAACCTTTCAAAAATGTCACGGAGCTTACCTTCCCTGCATTTATTTTAACGACCTCACTGACGTACGTATTTACCAGTTATGTTGGTAGCGACAAAGGGAAAGTAGTTCGATGTCCTAGCGTTGAATTAAAATTGATAAGATTAACATTTGCCATATTAAAATGATTTGCTTGGCACACCATACACACACTGGGCATACAAGTACATCTTTGACAGGAATTTCAAAAATGCTCAGGTTACTGTGGACAGCCTATAGTGTCTAAAAGTCGAGCGGTACGTCTTCGTACAGATATGCCACAAACCGGATACCAAATGTATTGGGGGGGGGGGGCGCAGCTGACGACNAAGCGGGCGACTGCGCAAGGCGGACCAGATAGTGGCGCGGCGGCCTTGATCTACGTGCCTTGACCTAGCCAAGCCGAGGTCCGACAGCAGGACGTGAGGCTGGGTCGACACACTGCGCACGCGCGTCGGCAAACTGCCTACCTACAGGCTGTGCACGGTCGACTGAGCACTTTTCGAACCCCAATTAAGGCGGCCGCCTGGGCAGGCCGCCGAACGGCGTGCAGAGCCACAGCAGAAAACGCTCTATTAAAAAAACCGTGCGACGTGTCTGAGCGAGGCCTGTTTACGAATAGCATTTAAGAAACGTTACGCGTCTGTATACGTGTTTGACTTAATTTCTCTGTTTTCGTGATAGTTTAGGTATCAACTTTCCGATGCAAAACATTTAAAAAGGAATAGCGACGTGCATCAAAGGTTTATTATTATTAAGTCATAAAATGGCAGGGTCTCCGCTGAGTGTTTCATAGAGGCGCGTTATCGACGTCAAGACTGCACGCCAGTTCAGTGCTCTGCGCGTAGAGGCGATGAGAGAGTTGATGCGCATGCCTCGGTCGCCCCTAATGCTCCCACGCTTTTACGCCTCAGACGGGCATTTTTAGGAAAATATGTATTTCACAAATGTGCTACCTTTTATACATATATGCATTGGAGAGAAAAAAAACATAATAAAAAACCCACACGAAGACATTTTAGTAGTCGCAAATGTTTACGTAGCACTTTTAATTTAAATACAAGACATTCCCTCCGTCATCACCAACTTCATTGGGCGTATGCAAGTCAGTGTGCCCGTTAAAATACACGCAGGTAGGGGCAGTGACATTGTTCAAAGGTTGATTTCTAAAAATACTCAATTAACCGTGAACAGCCTATACTAGCCTGCTATCCTAGGCTAGTAGGNGCCTATACTAGCCTGCTATCCTAGGCTAGTAGGCAGTGTCTCAATTGGCCCAGAGAGCACTTTGTCGTGCTCTCGCGACCACGCCATAATGACTTCACAGAGAATGCTCTCTGGTGTATCTGGTCGTCTCAATTCATCTCCGAGAGAGAGAGAGAAAGAGAGAGAGAGAGGAGAGAGAGAGAGAGTGTGTGTGTGTGTGATTGTCTGAATTCCACAGGGCGAGAGAGAGAGAGCTAAGTAGCGCTCTCGCCAGGTTGTGCGAAAGAGTGCTCTCTCGAAATAGTACAGTATTCTTTGAATTGAGGCGCGGCCTTAAAGAGCCCAACTAGCTGCCGCTTAAACTGCGTTTCAGTGTCNTAGTACAGTATTCTTTGAATTGAGGCGCGGCCTTAAAGAGCCCAACTAGCTGCCGCTTAAACTGCGTTTCAGTGTCTGAAACTTAGTTTACACGTGCGTCCAATGTGCTGATCTACGAAAAGAAGCCACACTTCAGACGAGGCCTGTTGAGTGCTTTCAAGAAGTCACGCACACTAGAAAGGCCATTTCAGAGCACTCAAACATAGCTGAAAACTGCTTTTTCAAAATAAACTATTCAGATGCATACAATAATACTATAGGCTTTCAACTGAACCTTGCTACAAACTTTCTACAAATAAAATGATAGTGCCACCGCTCAAAGTCCCAGTAGTACAATCAGCAAGACGAGAACACTGGGGCCGCGGTGGTGTAGTGGTTAGACTACCAGCCTTCCACCAAGGCTAACCGGGTTCGATTGCCGGACGGGTCGCCCCCCGGATTTTCGCACGTGGGAATCGTGCCGGACGATGCCGCGGGTTTTCTCTGGGATCCCAGTTTCCCCANTCGCCCCCCGGATTTTCGCACGTGGGAATCGTGCCGGACGATGCCGCGGGTTTTCTCTGGGATCCCAGTTTCCCCCGCTCTTGCATTCCGGCGCTGCTCCTCACTTCAACTTCGATGGCTCTCAAGACCTCGATGTTAATAGCCGCCCAAGTCTCTTCACTCATTCATGANTGCTCCTCACTTCAACTTCGATGGCTCTCAAGACCTCGATGTTAATAGCCGCCCAAGTCTCTTCACTCATTCATGAGAAAACCGCACGCCAGAATGAGCCTTGCGTGCAGCGGCAATGTCGCCGTTATCGCTCCCACACTTCTCTGCCTGCTCAACGTAGAAGGGGGCCTTTAATACTTTAATCTCGCCAAAACTGGGGGGTCGTAATACGTTTAAACGCACTATAAATATTTGTTTCTTCATAACGTATGTACGTTATTGCCTTTTCCAAGGACGTCTCAAGGGCGTCAGCTGTATTGCGAAACAGCAAGCACCCACGACTGGCGCACAAATCACACAATCGTTCCGAGCAAACACTCTAAAGTTGGATGGCAGCCAAGGCGTGCTCGAACGCAGCTGCTGAACGGGATCAATCACGCATGGCAACCGCCAGCCGCATACCGTAGGTAATGGCAGTGCGCATACAAGGTTGCGCAACTCCGCGTAACGGAACTGGGCTGGGCCGGTTCACAATTACTGCAATACCCGCCGATATTTCGTCAGTGCAAGTTACGTTACGTAACCGGCAACCCCAGGGCGGGGCGAGCCTTTAGGGCGTGCAGATACCACGTCTAGTCTGGTGTAACCCGTTCACGGTAAAGTGAGCACTTATGAGGCCCTTTTTCCTCTCAGCCATTTTTTTTATCCTTGAACCACCTTTTTAAACTAATATTGCCATGTAAGTAATAAACACAGTGTGTATATTCCACTGCACTCGAAAGTTAACGTGTAAGATTAAAATTNTAATATTGCCATGTAAGTAATAAACACAGTGTGTATATTCCACTGCACTCGAAAGTTAACGTGTAAGATTAAAATTAAATATATTGATTAACTATTATTCGAAATGAGACGGCTTTCAAAAGTGCTCACTTTACCGTGAATTGAAAGTGTTAGGTAAAAATTTGTGGATAATGATATTTATTTTGCTCTCTGCTTTCTTGAATGCTCATTATGTGTACGAATAAGCAAATGTACAAAATATTTACTCTTCTAATAATTTTACAATTTCACTCACTTGATCGGCGCAAAAATAAAACGATCATGTCCATGGTAATGTTAACTTTACGTGTGCGTACTAGTAGATATTAAACAGGGCTCGCTCCCAAAATCCTGCTAAACATAAATTAAAATACAATCGACTTTGTGTCTCGTGTCAACGAACATGTATCAGGCGAAATGACATATCGACTATCTATCGCCACTCAACGAAGACTCGTACACAGACAGCTGGNTAATATTGCCATGTAAGTAATAAACACAGTGTGTATATTCCACTGCACTCGAAAGTTAACGTGTAAGATTAAAATAAAATATATTTATTAACTATTATTCGAAATGAGACGGCTTTCAAAAGTGCTCACTTTACCGTGAATTGAAAGTGTTAGGTAAAAATTTGTGAATAATTANCCGTGAATTGAAAGTGTTAGGTAAAAATTTGTGAATAATTATATTTATTTTGCTCTCTGCTTTCTTGAATGCTCATTATGTGTACGAATAAGCAAATGTACAAAATATTTACTCTTCTAATAATTTTACAATTTCACTCACTTGATCGGCGCAAAAATAAAACGATCATGTCCATGGTAATGTTAACTTTACGTGTGCATACTAGTAGATATTAAACAGGGCTCGCTCCCAAAATCCTGCTAAACATAAATTAAAATACAATCGACTTTGTGTCTAGTGTCAACGAACATGTATCAGGCGAAATGACATATCGACTATCTATCGCCACTCAACGAAGACTCGTACACAGACAGCTGGCTGACGTCCATATAGTAGAGTGCAATCGGTTGATGGCGGATGGCTCGATAACGGTAAGGAATAGACTCTTTTCATAACCATCGCAGCGTAGCTGCACAAAAACGTGAAATGCAGCCCAATGCTTGTGTATCAACAGTTGGCAACTCGATGTCTGGGCTACAACCTAATAACACGCATTTTAGACACACCATTCCATCGCACTCCAACATATTTGAAAACGCCGTTTTTTTTTTANAGTTGGCAACTCGATGTCTGGGCTACAACCTAATAACACGCATTTTAGACACACCATTCCATCGCACTCCAACATAGCTGAAAACGCCGTTTTTTTTTTTAACGCTATATCTCACCGCTGAAAGTTGCATAAGTACACGCAGCACGCCAGTTCTGAGCCTTGCGCTTAGTGGCGATGTCGCACTTGATGCGCGTGGCAGAGTCGCCCTTTCTGCTCTAGCGTTTCTCGCTTTCAATAGCCGAAAACAGCTCCAGGTAGACGCCCTTAAAGTGTTTGACAACTCTAGTCGCACCCACGGTGTTCCTGGGGCAAGTATGGCCGCCAGTAAAGGGAAGAAGTACACGTGATAAAGTTTACATGTCTCAAAGTCCTCACGTTGTTCCGTACTAATATCTTAATAGTTGGTTTCTTATAGGCTGAGCAGTGATTTCTCATTGCGTATTATTTCTCCACATGTCGTGTACGTATACTTGCAGGAGCATTCCTGTTTGTCATTCATGAGATTGAAGATTCGTCCCGGTAAGAGGGAGGGGGTGTGTCTACGCCTAGTTTTTGTTCGCTATTTCACGCGCATTGCAATGCACTTTCATCATATGTGCACACGTTTCTTTCGAATTCTGTCGCTCAGTCCTAATTATCTTCTGCATTCCGAAATTGCCACATTCTTCCGTATGTCCGCAACTTCTAAACGCTGAGAGCAGAATAATTCTACTTCCCGGACACACCACACCCATTCTCTTCTAAGAAAAAAATTTCGGGTAAATATTGTTTACGCTGATAATTACGCTAACCTGTTGAACAACTCTTCAACACATTCCCGTGGGTAATTTTACGTGCTTGCCATAAGCTACGCATAGTTTCATAACCGCAGACTCAATAACTAATGATTTTGCGCTCGAATTAAACCTCGTGTCTTATCATCCTACGAAAATTTACATTTCCCAGCAATTCGCCACAGAGTTGTTGAGCTGAGAGATTTGGCCGGCTCCAGAGAGCCAATGAGGTGAGAATGAAGCAGCGCCGGGATGCAAGGGGGCGGGGGAAACTGGATATCCCCGAAAAAAACCTGCAGACCAGCGGCATGGTCCAGCACGATTCCCACTTGCGAAAATTAGGGAGCGACCCGGCCGGGGATTGGACCCGATTCGTCTTGATGGGAGGCTAGCAGGGTAGCCGCTCAGCCACCGCGGCCCCTATTCACCACAGAGTTTCGTCAAAGAGCAACATCATGCGCCAACTACACGAAATCGTATAACCCACAACAACTTATAAAAAACCAACTCTAATAAAATATATTCCACTTTGTTTTTCCTTGTGGAGTTATATTCACACACTGAAGAAAAGTTGTAACATAGTTCTCCTAAAGTAAAAGAACCAGCAAATCAACACACCGTCCACAGCAAATAAGTGTCAGGAGGCTGTGTTAATAGCGGCGGACGAAACACGGAACGAGCAAGGTCAGCTTTATAAAAGCCGGCGACGATGCACTAACGAGTGCCAAGAGTTCCGGCGAAGAAAGAAACCAAGGGATACGAGTCCACACGGAAAAATAAAAACCTTCCTGAGAAACCGCCATTTCTTTCAACTCAACGGGACCCGGCAGCCGAGATGCAGCACACGGCAGTTAAAGTAAAGTTCGAATGAGAAAATAACCTTCGCGCAGCTCAGAGACAGTGTAGGGGAGGGCGCTTCCGAACGCCTGCCGCTGGAGGGAGGGAAACCACGTGACACTGCTAGCGCTATGCATACTAAATTGTTAACATCGCTCCAGTACATCGCTGTTAAATACCGTCAACACGACCTACGTTTTTTTTTTGACAGGTAAAGCTGGACTCTCAACCATCCGCCACACCCGTCCGTCAGTCGGTCATCCGTCTGTTTTTTCGTCGGTCAGTTGAAAGCGATTCACAATAATCCGTCGTCCGTCAATCCTTCTGTACGGCAAAATTTCAGTGTGGCAACTTAACATCGTGATCTTTCTTTAGTTGGAGGTCTATTTTGGTTGGAAACATATTTTCAAGAAAAAAACATTTTGGGGAAATAATTATTTTAAGCGATAAGAATTTATACTGAATCATTGTTTACATTTTGAAATCCTGAATTTACCACCGAAGATAAATAACACATATCCACCGCCTTGCATTTTATTTCAAAGTGCGTATTCGCGTTCACAGAATGTCGTCAGAAGACGGTGGCCCATCCGTTCGTCAAAAGTTAAAGTTTGAGAAATATTTGACGGATAGGAAAATAAGTTTCCCTGCGATTGGTTGAAGATTACGTGACCGCCAGACGGACGGGCGACTGACGGATGGTTGTAAGACCACCTTAATATTAATGGGCAGAGCAGCTCCCGCCCAACCGTACCGGGGCGCTGTCACTTCTAAACTGAACAACGCTACCCCTTCGTGCAGCGACAATGGACTCGTCCAACGCGTTTTCAACTTCTGCGCATTATTTTCTCAATTGGATTTCACTCTACCAACTAGCTACAGAATATCACGCTGGCCGAAAACTCTTTAAACTCACAGCGACCTCCGTATTGTTATTTGTTCGTAATCCTAACATTTACGCAAAACAAAACCAGCTATAAACGTTAAGACATTGAAATAGAAACGGGACAGTTCAAATTAAATCATGGTACAATTTGAAGGCGGCTACAAAACATAATTTTTTACTTTTAATATTTGCTTTAGCCACGAAATTCCAGTAAATATGTATCCGGGAAGATTATCACGTATAGTCCGTTCACGGTTACTTCCGACTTTTCTGAAGTCCTGCTTAAGTTCTACTTCCAGGGTATTCCTCCGCCTCATGCAAAAACAAAGCTTAACCGAGTCTAGAATATTACACCAAAGGGACAATGAACCACATTCGTTCGCACTCGAGTTAATAATATTTTGCATTAGAACTATTTCTTACTAGGTATTACCAACACAAGACTATAATTTTGAGATAAAATGTAAGCAAAAGTTCGAATTATCCAAAAATAAGGTACTTAAATGTTAACAGAAGCATAAAACGCTTGTGATACAGGACATAGCCAAGCACGCCACGCATGGGGTGGTTTTGAAAAATGTGAAGAAGCCGCGAATGGACTATGGCACAAGAACAGCAATGGAAGATGGCCACAGCAAGGAGAGGAACGCAACTAGTAGTACGCCTGTGTACTGAAGGTCGCACAAATAAGGCGCTCCACCCAGCGTGCTGTTACTTACGTCCCGTGATACGCAACCTGTATTACATGTACCTACTGACAATTGCCTATTTCCGCCATTGCTCTACCCCTGTCCATTGCTACTTGGTACTACGCGAACACCTTTCCGGATGCAATTCAAATGCCATTCTACGTTCATTTCTGCCCACGGATGCTGTGGCTTGGACAGATAGTTTAGACACGTGCTGTGTGGGTCGCCACCGGGACTACAGCCTACAGATAAGAGACATCAATCTGATAGTAGTAGATCAGGTGCAGGCTAAACCTGTGGGTAATTAATTAACCGAAAGGGAAGAGGATAGGGCGGGAATGCCATACCGGAGCTCCTGGGTACAGATAAAGTTATACATTTCATCAAACCAATTCAATACTTACTTATGTCAGAAAATCACACGCGACGAAACCTGTAAACTTTGCCTGTACTATTATTTTATCAAACTATCTTAAAGTAGTTGTTACGTTGTTCAAGCATTATTAAAACAACCCTGAACCAAGTTTGACCAAAACTTATATTCATAAATATTCTAAACACATGAACAAATAAAATTCGTCAGGACTGAAATTTCTAAAAAAAATTTTTACAATAAAACATAAGTAAATGGACAAAGGGATTAGCACTAAAAAATACGTATCTTCTTCGGGCATATCCGATAGGACAAAAAACTATGGGCAGAATTAAAACCCGAGAGTAATTAATTATACGTGTGATTTATGAAGCATCTTGTTAAGGTTTAGACAGTTTAGAAACGGTAACTTTTTGAGAGAGAGAGAGAGAGAGAGAGAGAGAGAGANAGCATCTTGTTAAGGTTTAGACAGTTTAGAAACGGTAACTTTTTGAGAGAGAGAGAGAGAGAGAGAGAGAGAGAGAAAGCGAGAGAGAAAGAGAGATGGGGAGAGGGAGAGATGGGAAGAGAGAGAGAAAGAGAGAGAAAAAAAGAGAGAGAAAGAAAGAGAGAGAGAGAGAAAGAGAGAGAGAGAAAGACAGAGAGAAAGAGAGAAAGAGAGAGAAAAAGAGAGGGGGAAAGAGAGAGAGGGGAAAGAGAGAGAGGGGAAAGANGACAGAGAGAAAGAGAGAAAGAGAGAGAAAAAGAGAGGGGGAAAGAGAGAGAGGGGAAAGAGAGAGAGGGGAAAGAAAGAGAGGGGAAAGAGAGAGAGAGAGAGAGGGGGGGGAAAGAGAGAGAGGGGAAAGAGAGAGGAAAAGAGAGAGAGAGGGAAAGAGATAGAGGGAAAGAGAGAGAGAGAANGGGAAAGAAAGAGAGGGGAAAGAGAGAGAGAGAGAGAGAGGGGGGGGGAAGAGAGAGAGGGGAAAGAGAGAGGAAAAGAGAGAGAGAGGGAAAGAGATAGAGGGAAAGAGAGAGAGAGAAAGAAAGAGAGGGAAAGAGAAAGAGAGAGAAAAGGACAGAGAAAGAGAGAGAAAAGGACAGAGAGAAAGAGAGAGAAAAATACAGAGAAAGAGAGAGAGAGCGAAAGAGAGGGAAAGAAAGAGAGAAACACACACACACACACACTCAAAGCATAATGACATTAACAAGTACTAACAAGCGCAGCATCACGAGTCCCACGGCACACGTGAGCCCATTATCACGGCACAGTGAACGCTCCGAGGACACAGGCGTATTACTCAGCACACGCCATACTCCAGCCAGCGCAGGTTCCAACAGCCGACAAAACACAGCGACCGCTGTTTAAAATTTAATTTGCTCACTATAGGTTCAGTGAATAGTTGGATTAATTTAAAACACGAAAATATAAATACATTTTACACACTTTAAGTGAAAATGCTAAATTGCATAACTGTTTTTATGCGGGGCTAATAAAACCTGCAAACAGAATTATTGGGAAATTCTGTGCATTGATGAAAACTGACCATTTCACGTGATCTCTGCAACTTTCAAGCCACTAATCATACGTTTACCTTGAACTTACAGACAAAAATTGAAATGATGGGCGATTTTCTTTCCTTACAAATTACTTATTAAATGCCTTTGGTGTGTTTGTGTATATATATAAACACACACATAAACAGGGTATTTTGTAACTTATGTTACAGACTATGGGTGGTGATTCTTTACGGAAAACGTTTCGAAAATGCTGATTGACTTGTGTCCTAAAACGACATCTAAGGGTAGCAAACACCCCCGAAAGTTGGGCTTTAGAATTTGTTTTTATTTAATAAAATGGAAACAAATTAATATAACGTTACGATATTTAAATATCGTAACGTAATATTTGTTTCCATTTTATAAAAAAACGAATTTTAAAGCTCAACTTTGGGGGGTGTTTTCTACCCTTAGGCGTCGTTTCCGGACATAAGTCAATCAGCATTTTCGTAACGTTTTCCGTAAGGAATCACCTCGTAAAGTCCGTAGCATAAGTTACAAAAATCCTATAGATATATACATGTATATGTGTATGATAGGATTTTGTTTGTTCTAAATGTTACGTTCGCAAACATTTTTACATGTCAGTAATTTCCTACAAATCTAGAAGTTAAGCACTAACTGCACAACTGAACTGTAACTATTCTGTCGAATCAGAAAATACATTTTTTTCCTTCTGAATATTACTATATTACGCCTTGTATTTTCCGGCAGAGCACGCGTACTCCATTGACAAAGATAACGCAACTACATCTCAACACATAAGTAGCAACACATAGTTCGCGTCCCGCGAGGCTGTGATCCCAGAAGAACAACACTGTTTGCTCCAGTGAACAAAACAGTTCAGTTTGTTCGATTTGTTTCTACCTCGTCGCAGAGTTTTTACACTGGCAAAGTCTGCTGTAGATGCAAGTGAAGAACATTCTCGTACCTATTCTTGCAAGACGCACTGTTAAGAGATAAGTTTTTATATTAAGTTCGGAAAAGCATCCGAAATCATAGCTCCCTTCTGATTGTTAGTAAACTGCCTACAAGCTTTCCAAACAGACATCGATCTTGACAGCACAACAAACATGATGTTAAATAGGGAGGCTACATTTCCCCACAGGATAATTCTCAAAACAAGTTCAGCTTTAATATCAAATATTTTCCGCATTCAAGTAATTTGCATTCGCAATCAATCACAAATAATTTCCACCATGAATGGCAAATAAACGCCAGTTTATATTATGAGCATTAACATATTAAATTGTAATCCTAGCAGTTTCCGTATCAGGGATGGCGTTACGTATCTCATTTCAAGAAACAAGTGGCTGAGAATGAATATTTGTGCTCGTATAAAACAAAGAAAAAAAAATGGCACGTATTTGTATTGGCAGTCAGTCACTAGCTTACCGCCCCTAAGGTATCTTCGACCACTTGCGCTGATAGGCCAAGAGTTACTTTTCCTGGGTGGAAATTCTCACGCGGTGTGTGTGTGCCACAGCGGGGAAAGGGGAGGGGAAGAAGTTGTGGAAATCTTCTCAGGGTACTTCTGCTTCATTCCTCCTCTTCACTTAAGACATTCACTCCCCCCCCCNTAGTCTGCTCCCATCGGCGTCACGTGGAACAAAGTACGGATGTTAATTATAATGTAAAATTGATAAACTGGTAACCTTACTTTTAATAAAAACTATTACCCAAAAATATTTTTCCAGTCCACAAGAAAAAATTACGTCACACGTGCCGGCCAATTATACGGCGGCGGAAAACGCCACCAAGAAGAAATACTACATACAATGCAGACATTTCGGGGGTTTATTTTTACCTTCTAAACTCGGTACAGGGTTACTCCTTGGCCTGGTTTCGCGACTATTCTTTAACGACGGTGGTTCGGCCGCTCAGAAGGTCGCCTGTTTCCTACGAAAGCAAGGTTTTGGTGTGAATGAAGGAACTTCGGACCCTTGTAGGAATTTTAAGGAGTATTGTTATTAAAGCCACATTAAATACCAGACATGTCGGGTGACATGCTACAGAAAAACAGCGAGCCCTTAATTCCGCTGTAAGACTTCGTACATATCAGTGTTTATGGGAACGGCTTAACACAATTACTTCAATTACCGAAAAGAGCATAAAATAAACCTACGCTTCAGTAAGCATTCAACACGTTCTTCACACTGCGATACAGCAGCGAAAGCTGAACGATTTTCCACAAATATTCATTCTNCAGTAAGCATTCAACACGTTCTTCACACTGCGATACAGCAGCGAAAGCTGAACGATTTTCCACAAATATTCATTCTCAGAACCAACCAAGAATTTATCACTTGTGGAGTTATCAAACATAATTTTTATAGGTCGTAGGCTATCCCATTCTCGAGGTTCCAGAAACGATTTAGACATTTCACCACGCACTAAAACATACAGTTAGCATCAAGTTTCCCGCACTGTGGACACCTAAACGACTGTCCGGACTCGTCCACTAACAGAATCATCAAACACAGCCGTGCATACAAAAAGAGACACAGAAAAAAGTCTAATGTTCTGACGACAGTATTAATGTTACTAGAACTTTTTTTTTGTTACCGGTGAGCCGTTAATAACTAATGTTGCTGTTAATGTAATGTATTGTTAAACTATTAATGTTAATGTAACATTAACTACATTTGTAACAGTACCGCCTTACTGTTCTGTCAACATTAAGGTGGTGTTTATGTTGTGGCAAAAAAATTTTTGTATTGAATTGATGTCAACATTTGTGTTAAAAATTTTCTTGTATTTTCTTTGCTTATTTTGTCACAAATAGAAGTGATGGCTAGGAAGGGAATCGAACCCGCGCCTTGAATTCTTGACCTCAACTCTACGGGACCTGACGCCCTGCCAAGTGCTCTATCTCAACGTGTCTGATTGTGTTTCATATTAAGGGTATTCAGAACAAAAACAACGGCAAACTGCAGTTCTCTTCCGTCACGCAGAAATACTTTATTCACTATAAATATATACGCAACTAGCACACAAACTGCTTTGCGAGGCTTGAGAGCTGGTATAAGCTACAGTTTGAAATTTAAATAAAGTGGTTTCATTTTACGAGGTTATAGCTGTTCACTAATATCCGCCATTTTACATCGCCAAGTCAGTGTGGAATTGTGTTGGTTGGACATTTCTTTAATGTCTCAGTAACACAAAATATTTTGTTTTTCCTGTTATCTTTAGCGTAGTACAACTTTTGGCTGTGGCAACATTACTTAGAGGCTTTATTAACATTAATTAACACTTCAACAGTACATTTGCATTATAGTAATACAAGATTTTGTAAATGGTTGACATTATTAACTTTGCCCCAACATAAACGTTTAAAGAAATGCCTCAATAGTAACTTTTTCGTTGCAAGAACGTTAGACTTTATTTTGTGCACGTAACACTGGATTTTCGGTACAGGTCGACAGTGAGTAGATATTATGTGTTGCCTTATCAGTCGATAAAAAAACATCGCCTCACAGACTCAGGACGAGTGTCGGTAAACATCAAACACAGCCTTGTCAGTTTACGGCGTACGGTCTATCCGAGTTCCATCATCTTTGAAATCAGTTGTTTTTAAATAATAAACCAGCATACATGTTCCGAATTCGCTTACCTACGAAAATACGACCCTCGGGAACACTACTTTGGAGCCCCACACCTCAGTTTTTTTTTCACGAACTCTGTTTTAAGGTCTTTTAACAACGCTGTACCTCACAATACTTTACACGAATGCATACGAGGCCAGAAAAAAACCACTAAACTTTCCACTAATACAACCAGCCACCGCCTCAAGCATCACGGCTACGAGCTGCACGAAGAAAACATTGCAGGTCAGTTCAGTTCCTTGCGCATAGAAGCGATGCCGCATTACATGTGCCTGATAGCGCCACCCTTAGCGTTACATCCATTTAGTGCCACCTCAAACAAACCTCTCACTAGGNAAAAAAGATCACACTACAACCTAGTAAGCATTACTTTAAAACGCAGTCCGTATGTTGCAAATATAATTTTAAAGTTTAAAAAAAAACTGCAACAAATGCATTTTCAGACTGCTTAATCGAAAAAAATTCTGAATGAATACCTGCGACACTTGTGTAGAGCCCTGCACTATTTACACCACAAAACTTCCGCCGGTAAATTTACCGATCACCGCCTCCACGTCCCGTAGTAGACACTACGAAGGACTGCTTTGCGCGTAAAGTCGATAGGCCACTTGATGCGCGTGCCAGAATCACCCTTCATGCTTCAAATGCGAAAACAGCACCAAGCAGGCGGATGCCACAAGGGCGGGAGCACCACTACGTAACCAACCCGCCTACCTGGTGCTTGAACTGGGTTGCAGTGTGTGTGAAATACGCGTTTTTAAAACGAAACTGTTAAACGCGCGTCTAATGTGCTGGTTTAGGAAAGGAACGCGCACTCCAGACGAGGGCTGTTGAGTGCTTTCAAGACGCCACGCACATTAGAAACACCATTTCATAGCGGGGGCCTCAACCCTTGTAACCATTTTAAGGAGTACTGGTATCAGAGCCACATTAAATACCAGACATACCGAGGAGTGACGTGCTATAGAAACACAGCGAGCCCTTAATTACGATGTATAAATTCGTAAACACCAGCGTTCATGGGAACGACTTATAACTAACGACTCTTAGTCGCCTGCAAGAAATCACACCAAGGCGAACCGGGTTCGATTCCCGGCAGCGTCACCCCCGGATTTTCGCATGTGGGAATCGTGCCGGAAGATGCCGCTGGTCGACGGGTTTTCTCGGGGATCTCCAGTTTCCCCCGTCCTTGCATTCCGGCGCTGCTCCATACTCACCTCGCTTCGCCCTTATCGGCTCTCAGACCTCTATTTTAAGATCCTGGGCGACTCTTCACTCACTCACCATTTCATAGCATTCCAAAAAGGCTAAAAACGGCTTTTTCAAAGCGTTGCATCTCAGAATATACGCGTAAAACACATAACTACTCAAGGACCCTACGTCGAACATTCCTGCAGACTTTCCATCAATAAAACAATAGGGTCACGGCTGAAGTCCCATAGGGACACGCAGTGCGGCGAGAACACTGCACGTCAGCGATGGCGCACTTGATGCGCGTGGCAGTTTCGCCCTTATCACTCCCACACTTCTCGGCCTCAAACGCGGGAAAAAACTCCAGGTAGACGGGAGCCTTAAGACAAAATGCCTTCTATCACAATACCAGGCAACTGCTCATTTAGAGAGCTGGTGAATACACACATAAAACTCAACTCATTACCGTTACCTGAGCCATTTGTAGTCTTGCAATGTAAGTAATCTTCGACGACAGGCGCAATTCAGTTTTAACACAAGTACCCCCAAGTTCGCTACTAAAAACCTTTTTCCCAACACGTGTAACCGAGTGACCCGTACAGTCATTTGGGGTTACAGTATACCTTCCAGGACTGGTTTATACCAGACACCTCATTTAATTTCCAATGAACGTTCGAAGAATCCCTACACGTTACCGCCTTCCGTGTAAACAACCTGGTAACCATGCAGAATGCATGTAAGTGAAAATAATATGTTCATGGATAAGTCTTACTTTATTGATGCGCCATCCAAGTAGAAACCAGGGAATTTCAGGAAAGTTTAATTAATAATACATAATAATATGCAAAGTCGTGCTCATGAGTATAAAACAATAGATTTACATATTAGACTGTTAACGCAACGTCAGGTAAGGTTTCGGGAAGTACTAGGCTGAGAGGCGGCTTACCGGCGGACGGCGAGGGTAAACATCCGACGACGCAGACGACGAGACGATGTCCTCGTGGGTGCGGCGCACAACACACTACTGGCTCGGCTGGCCGGCCGGAGGACGGAAATAGTGGCGGAGCGGTCGCCAGCCAGCGCGGCCAGGTGCCAAGCACGACCGGGCCCCACCTCGGGCCCGCCTTCCGCACAGAAATACAAGAAACACATTCAGGCCACGGCGACCCGCCTCCCCCGCCAGCCCGGGCATCGCCCCTCCCGACACGACTAACTCCTCACTTGCCGAAGACACCTAGAGGCGGTGTCCGCACCCTTGCCACTCCAACGCCACTAACTGGCCATCATGAACAACTTCATGGCCGTGTAAGATGTGCGTTTTAAGGATGCATTATTTACTCAGGTACATTAACACTGAAATAAAGTAAATATCTTCTAGTCATCAATGAACTGTTCATTATACAAACACTAGCAAACCCGGCGAACTCCGTTTCGCCACCAGATGGCTTCGTTTTATGCAACATTTTGTTTGGTGATTNAAATCGGTTCGTGCGTTCTGGAGTTATAGCGTCAGGAAGGAAAACCCGACTTATTTTTATATAGTAGATAAAATAAAATAATTTTAAAAATTCCTGCCCGACAAGTGCTTACTGTTTTGGTTTAGGCAACGGCTATTTTTGTGATACCGCTCCACAAAACTGGATATGCAAAGGTAGCAAACAAAAAATTTACATAAAGTTTTTACTGTAACCCAACACTTCAATAGTCAACGATTAGTTTAGTCAAGTCTGGAAAACACTAAAGACTATACCCTGAAGTCTATAAAAAAACTGTTGCACTCAAATCTGTTATGATCATAGGACTTAGTGCAGGATTGAGCTTTTATTTTACCTCAGTTTTGCAAATAAAAATATCAATTTTCGCAACAACCAAATAAAGAAAGATTTTTTTTTTGCTCCGCAGAAATAACATTCCTTAGCTGTATTTCAATCACAAGACAGGAATACAAACTTCTAAATACCAACGACGTGTAAAAAGAGAAAATCCCTGCTCCACCAGACAAGACCACCACAGCTTACTTATCACACTGATAACACTGACAATTCTAAAAATGGGATCCGTCCTGGTGAATGAATATTTCTAATCATTCTCAGTTATCTCATCATCACTGTCGAACTTCTGGACACCGACACCACAGACATTTTCTGAAGTGCGTAAATAGACTGAAATTGCTCTATGCTAAACCAGGACTTTAGAGATAAGACTTAGAGCTCGGCCTCACCCCTTTTGCAGAAATTCTTCTTTTTCGCGTCATAATTTCGGATTCGTAGTAATAACTGACAATGCATGATTATAGAAAATTTACATTTTACGAGTTGCTTAAAAAAAATTATGTGCCTAATTTTACTTATGGGTTATCTGCTAGTTGTAAAAAGTCAGGAACATATTTATATTTTATCAATAAGTTCTTGCCATTTTGCAAGCAGGAAATAACACACAGTGAAAATTAAATACAAAAGTATTAAACATCTACTAAATTGAAATTTTACTATAATCAAACATTTCCAATAATACCTCTGAAACTGAAATTATGACACGAAAACGAAGAATTTCAGCATGTAAGGCCGAGCCTTAAAAGTTTTCAGCGAAATGATTTCAGCGGGTCCTGGGTTATGCGTACAGCATCATAATGCCGGGTCACAGAGTACATAATTACACAGATACGAAATGTTGTACTGGTGGATGTCGGAGTACCCCCATTCTCCTATTGGTTTCGCGAGGCTCTGGGGACGGGCCTGTGTCCGATTGCAAACTGCATGCTACTAAAGGCTCCCCCATTGGCTGGGTTGCCGGCTGACGAGTAGGTTACCGGGAGCTGATTGCCGAGCGGTGTTCCGCCATTTTGCTGGCATGTGCCGCTGAAGTTCGCGGCATAAGCTGCGGTTTCACCTCTGTATCCGCAAGTACCGTGTGGCGTCGTAATGCAGCGCCACAACGCGAGAACTGAGTGGGCCATGCCTATTGTTCTGCATCGTACACTATAATTTCTTCAGAGTTTGACGAACTGAGAACGCCGAGGGGGGGGGGGAGGAAAAAACTGTGAAAAACCTGGGCAGTTTCGTGGTTTATCGCTAGGAGCCTCGCACAAATACATTTCGTAACAATAGAAAACTCCGTGGCATACACACGTACAATATGGCAGCTGCAAAACTAAGGACTGCAACCAACACGCCCCTTCATATAAACTATCTGCATCCAGAATGTTAAATGCCGTGGCAAAATTTCACTCGGGAAACGAAGTTTTTTTAATGTAAACTGGGTGATATTCGAATAAAACATTCATTTGCGATCGAGTTTTGCATTTGATATTAAAAACTTGTGTTTGAATAAATATATATATATATAATTTAAACAAAGATTGAAAGCTTTTTTTTTTACATACTCATGACCTTTTACTCTAACTTATAGATCAATACATGGCATTTTCAACACATTGATCTACCCTAGAGATTTATATATTTTACGCTTGACTCGTTGTGTATTCATTGAACTACGTTTTTAAATATTTTCTATTATTGCACATTTACTGGACAGATGTTGGGAATTGTAGTCACACACACACACACACATGATATATATATAGAGGTAATATTGTATTTACACTTGTAATAGCACGCAACACGGCGAGGACACTGCACACCAGTTCGGAGCCTTGCGCGTGGCAGCGTAGCGCTTATCTCTCCCACGCTTTTCGGCCTAAAGCGCGGAGAAAAGCTCCAGCTAGCGATTGGATCTGACGTGGCGCTGCGAAACTATGGTCCATTCGGTATCTTCAAACTTTCCGAATGAAAAGTTTTAAAAAATCACCCAATGCATGATAAGTTTGTTTCCTAAATAAATCGTACACCACAAGTGTTTTATATTCCCCTTGAAATTTACGTGCCAACTTTCACTTACACATTTCCGATAAATTATAATATTTACAGTATCTCATAGTTAAAACGAATAATAAAAACAGAGACTAAAGATGTTCGCAAGGCTTAAGAAATAGTTCCCATCCAGAATATTATTAAATTGAATTTTTTGGTGTTATTTGCAAAGTAAACATTCATTACTACCGTATTTATATTTTCAGAAATGCAAAGGTGGAAACACATTTCACTGTTTCTTATCAGAATATTTATTTTTACGGTATGTCCAGCGCACACATATTGTTACGTTGGTTTCTTCTCAGCGTTTCCTTCCCGACATGTCTGCGTTTTGTTTGCTCGTGGCGGAAAGATACGTACCGAGTAGCCTGAAAATAGAACTTCCGACAGGGCTTCAGAAAAGTTGGAAGTGCCCACTACAGAATGCATGCTACTTACTAAAACGTCCACGTCTTCGTCTCCAGATGATGTTTACAACCACTCGTGGTTAGAAAGTTTTCTGAACCGATGTTGTCGCTACAGCAGTGTGGAAAGCAAGCCAACAACATAATTGTTGTGAAACTCGTCTTTGACAACATTTCTTTAACGCGATAATGAACCGCGTAACTGCGAAGTTCCGTTCCATCTAACGACCGCCGTGTTTAAACTGTGCTACGTGTTAGCCGAGTTTGATTACGTGAAATTTTAACACTGAACTTGAGTCTGTGAAGCCAGATTCCACTTTGGGCCAGTTAAAATGACCGAAAGTTAGCACACAAATGTATAATCTACACAAAAACACGATCTGCGTAACACAAGTGGTAATTCTCTCTCGGTATTTAACAGAATACCAAACCTACCCATGTTTCCCTTTAGTTTTAGGTTGTCGCAGATGAATTCAGTCTAGACAAAAAGTAGCATTCTCGGCCCATACAACCAGGAAATTACAGTTCCTGCGTTAATCAACACATCCACCCAAAGTACAACCTGACCCAGGTGAAAATTTCCTGAATTTTCCCTGTAACATGAAATTCCCTGTGGGGTGGACTCCCTGCTCACATGGAAATCCGGGAGCGACCCCGCCGGGTATCGAGCCCGGGTCGCTTAGGTGGGATGCGAATAGTCTAACCACTACACCACCGCGGCCCCTTTGCAAAAAAAAAAAACAGAATTATTCTGAATAGAACGGTGCGTCTGACAACCCTAGTGTTGCCACTTTCATTTCGTACAGCAATTGCAAGATGGGTCCGTTTTCAAAACACGCGGCGTTCAGGTTGGCTGCCTTGAGACCTCGCCAACAGTGCGACGAGTTACGGGTCAGATACACACACATTTTCACGCTACAGTCTCTAGCTTACGAAGAGACGCTTTTGAGACCGGAACGGCACCAGCAACCAATGTCTATTACGTATGCAAAAAAAAAAGCCGCGCGTCACCTGCTCATTGGCTGTCGAGCGACGCAAGACGAGTGTTATACTCCGTGCACGGTTACTTCCAACTTTGCTGAAGCCCTGCTGAAGTCCTACTTCCAGGATGTTCCTCCGCCTCATGCAAACAAAGCGTACAAAATTGCACGAGGTTGCCAACGCACCGCGTTCCTGCGCACTCAGTGTAATATTTAGCATAAGAACTATTTCTTAATAGGCATTGCCAACACGTCTATTTACTCTCTGTGTTTATATTAGTTAAAAATTAAATATTATAATTTATAGAAAACATATAAGTAACAATTACATTTAACCAAAAATAAGGTAATTTAGGAAACCAAATGCGTCATACATGGGGGTTTTTTTTTTCAAAGGTTCTATTCAAAAAGTGTAAATAAACCGCTAGTAGGCTATATAAAAGGGGCCTAGCTTAGGGTGACCGTATATTTTAATACACGAAGAAAGACACTTGTCATAAGAAATGTGACTTATTATAAAATAAATGTGGTTAACTTCCAGGCACGGCAGTAGTGAAAACATAAGCTAGTACGATTGAAAAATTGTAAAGCGTACAGCTAACAAATATCGAAGTGTGCATCGAAATTATTATTATTAAAATTTAACTGCAAGCCAAAGAAACACTAATAGAACACTTGAAATTTTGTTGTTCTTTCGAGTTTTATTTGTCTGTGAAATTGGAAGAAAAAAAAAGTATTTTTGTTAGAAAACACAGTTTTGTATCGGCAACGTTTGTAACTTCCAATTACTATCTTTCTTTTCTGTACATTACGACCTGTTTTGCAATCTGCATGTATATTCCAAACTTTTTGTGGTGTTTCGAAGGGCTGTTTTGTGGTTAAAGTTTTTGCTTGGCCTTTTGCACCCCCGCAACGGCCGATGCTGAGCGAAAAGCAGGACGTCTGGTCTCGCCAGCCTATCTGGACTACAAGTGTGTGACCTGTGACGTAGGCAACCGGCGCGGCGTGTGTTGACTCAGCTTGAAGGAGGCAGGCGGAGATGACAATGCGTCAACACGCGTTGTTTGGTTCTCGCTCGGGCGCACACACGCCTCCGCTTGCAAGGTGACCCGCGCCGCCTCACATGCACCTTCCCTGAGTGCGCCACTGGTTGCCCCCCCCCCTCCCTCCCGGGACAATTNGCTAGAGTTAAGGCCCCCGTCTACCTGGAACTTTTCCCCACGTTTAGGGCGAGAAGCCAGGGAGCGATAAGGGCGACACTGCCACGCGCATCAAGCACGCCATCGCCACTAAGCGCAAGGCTCTGAACTGGCGGTGCAGTGTTCTCGTCGCACCACGTGTACCTATGGGCCTTTCAGCGGTGACCCTGTTATATTATTGGCGGGAAGTGTGTAGGAAGGTTCAGTGCAGGGCCCTTGGGTAGTTTTGTACGGATAAGACGCGTTTGCGATTCAGCGCATTGAAAAAGCAGTTTTGAGCCTTTTTGGAGTGCAGACATGGTGTTTCTAATGCGCATTACGTCTTGAAGGCACTCCACATCCCTCGTCTGAAGTGTGTGTTATCTCGTACACCAACACTAATAGTTTCGTGGGGAAACGAGTACTTCAGAAACTGTGCACTGCAGATCAAGAGCCCTTTCACACGTACAAATATCTTATTGAAGTCAACCAACAATTCAACTCATTGAATACAGAACATGTTCACATGCACTTGAATAAATATAATTCAATAGAAATTGAATTATTACTTTAAAGTTTTGGAAGGCTCTTCACACATGCAGCTGTATTCAATAAGTACTACTAAAGTGGCAACTAAAAAATTTTCCTCAAATATGTCCATTAAAAAAATAATTATTATTATGTTTAGCAAATTCTTTATAAAACCTCTACAAACCATGCACTCTACAAAAATAATTTGTCAAAATCAAAAACTTTTTTTTTCTAAGATAATATATTTACATTCCATGAAACAAATATATGCAAATATGTTCGTAGCTTAAATAAACCTAAATTACTAAAATAAGACACTACAAATTATATTTGTACAGTTTCAATAATTCGGAGTGCCAGTTGGAAAATGGGATCTAAGGAAATACACAACATGTTCTACAAGAAAATCTTTGAAGCAATTTGACCATTCGATGGATTGAAAGACAAAATAGCCGGGATTATGACGTCTGAGTGACGTCACAGAGCATTCAAGGAACTGAATTAAATGAATTTGAAGAGACTTTGATTGTGTGAAAGGGCCTTTAGATTAACGACGATAGAAAGTAAATAATTTAGGACACGGAAAACTTAGCAATAGAGAGCGAGCAAGACGACAATGGTACTGCCTCTTATCTACTGCAGTGATCTCCAAATAAAATATATTATATATATTTTATATTTTTAATACAAACATTTTGAAATTTATAAAATTATAAGTGAGTGACTTGGGAAGATGCGTAGATAAGCTCATTGTTGAGCAGATAATATCGCTGGACGGGGTGTAGCTAAACATTTTACAGCTCGGTCAAGTGTCGCTGTGGTAAAACTTTGGAAATTTCTGCTTTAAAGTATCAAGTTCATTTCAGAGGTGTGCGTAGGGCTATGCAGAATATACAACTGCATATGGGGGCGATTCCCGTGAAGTTCAAAAATAGGGAATTGGAACAAAGTGATAACGATAATACGAAGTGCAAGTATTAGTAGAAGCTGTATTAATTCTCCACGATCATTCCTAAAAAAAAAACGGGAGGAAATAACTCTTCCTACAGGCACCAAACACGATAGATCCGCCCACGAATAGTATGAAAAGAACTACACTGGAATGTTACTAACCAAATCTAAATTAAGAGGTTAACAAAACAGTAATAAATAAATGCAAACGAATACACGAACCTAAGCTATAACATTTCTAACTTCGCGTATTTAACCGTCCAATATCAGTTTCCCTGGCGACCACAGCGTGCAAGGTTATAGAGGTCGCCTGTTCGAACACCGGGAGAGCCTAGTACCGAGTTGTATTTTGACGTAACTGTGGGTTAGTTCAGCACGTTGGCCTCTTAAACTTCCGGCATGAAAGTGAGAGCCTCAAATCATGTAAATCAAGATTAAGCTACGATTTTATTAACAGAGCCCAATAAATATCGGGAAAACTTTTATCGTGTCAAGTCATGTAATTAAACAAGTGACTATGACACAAAAATATTTCTTTCCTTACGCGGTAATTACCCCAGAATGTCACAATATGTTAACACAAACATCCAAGTTCTGTAAGCGGCAGAAAATAATACGCAAAGACAAAACACATATGTCATGCCAGTGTTCTTAATAGAGTTTCACAGTAAGTGTTTGTGCATCCTCCATAGCGTGGGATTGTTAACTAGCGCACAGACAGTAGAAATACGGTACGAGCACAGCAATAGTAGTAAGTACGCAATCACTGTATCGTTTGGTTTTTCACCATCCCAAGCGACCTTGGCGCAGGGCTCGACCGGGCACCATGCCACTGCCGGGGGGGGGGGAGGAGATTCGCCAATGTCACAGGTCAGAAGATGTGATTCATCGCGTCCTCTGCGGCAAGCTGCCAAACTATGCTCAGGTCGAAGCGAGTTCCTGAGCCGGGTCGTCCTTCGACGCGGTCTCACTGCTTCGTAATTACACAGCTCAAACACGAATGCTCCGACAAAACAACCTAGCCATTAAATTGAAATTTTAGTGCACGCTAATAAACAACGCATTCTGAAAACGCGCTCTTACGTGGTGCTTGTTTTAACGGTACTAGATTTATGGTATATTCGCAGTTTCTTCACACTTTTTGAATCAAACCTTTGACAAATCACCTCATGTATCACTTGTTGGGTTCTTTCCTAAATATGCTATGTATCGCAAGCTTGTTACACTCGTGTCAACAAAACACTACCGTATTTTATGTTAAATGAAAATTTTATTTTTATTTTGCTTATAAAGTACATTTTATTCATAATCAATATGAATAAAACAGCGGAGGGAAAAAAAAGGTGTGCTGGCAATGCCCAGTAATAAATAGTTCTTATGCAAAATATTACACTAAGTGCGCACGAATGCGGTGTGCCGTCCCTATAGTGTAATTTTCTAGGCTCTGTTTAGCTTTGTTCACTCGAGGCGGAGGAATAACCTTAGCAGGGCTTCATAAAAGTTGGAAGTAACCGTGCATGGACTATACGACATCGAACTCGCACGATACCTTGCCGTCTGGCTGAAGTTCCACTCAAACTGGACTACATAGAACTATGCACGTGGTCCGTAGTCTCTAGTGATTAAAGAGGGCATTGGATTAATGGTGGTGGAGTTGGGAAGGTTAGCGGTAAAGAACCACGCCTGTTTTACGGGAAGGGGACGGAAAACCACTCGAGAAGGCCCACGCCGAATATAGCCGGCGGAGTCGAACTCGGGACTTCCAAAATGCGACTCATGCACGCTGTCACAACATTATCAAACCAAAGGGGGAGAGATAGAAATCATTGTGGCGTTATCAGTTTTTCAACCTTAAAATGTATTCGTGATTGATTGAAATTTCTTTTTTGACAAGGCATAGTATATCACTCAGATGGTTGAATAACTGTAATATCAACTGAGTACTTTGATTTGTTTACCAGGTGAGATAAATTAGAACAGAATTTTGAATACCTTCTTACAATGACTACAGAAGCAATAGTAATGCAAGCAGTCAAGCGATAATCGTCTCTAAAATATAATTAAGCTATGTTCTATGCATTAACAAAGTCACATTTTCAAAAACTAATCTCAAATGTAAGTAATGGCAAAAAGTATGTACATCCAAAATGACGTCTAACTCTTTCCCCTTACAGCCATTGGTGCGCGGTGGAAATGGCCATAACTAGGAATCATGCTATGTTCAAATGGCATGATCACTAAAAAGTGTACAGGCCTCTTAACAGCCCAGGCAATGTATGGGGAGGCCAGGATCTATGTCCCAGGCACATTCATAAGAAAATCTTGTACACTTAAGTTTACACACACTATCATACCATCCATTACAGAGCACGTGTTTTATCTCGCATCATAACCAAACAAAAAGCCAAGAAAATAAAATAATTTAAAAGGTTGACCTATTTTTATGAACACTAATGTCTAACAGAAATTTTACAAAAATTGTGTAATGAATTGAACAAATACCTACAATTCAAATTAGGATTTTATATAGCTCAAGCAAATACTGGTAATAAAGTTTTAAATTATCGTGAACTAATAACATTTTAATTTCTACACTTACAAACCTGTAGTGGACAAATTATTGGATATATAATGTAGAATAACCCACAATAATAAAAATTAAAATTTATAAAACACACATTATACAACATGAAATGTATTAATGCATGTAATGTGCACGGTTTCATTAAAATTCGAACATGAATATAGCATGCGCCAATTATCCTGCCATTAGAAGTCTCACTTTATAACGGTTGGCACTGGCCTGATTACATGCAATACAGAGTTCCCGTACGATAGACTACATTATCTACTCCTGCTCTTGAATCACTACAGACAAGAAGAGAAGTAACCTGTTCAGAAAACTCAGCATTTGAAACAGAATAGGTGTGCATAACCTGCATACATGGTTACTTCGCGCAAACGATTACGTCAATTCACTTACGGCGAACCTGTGTTCTGCGCTACTCTTAAGCAACACTGCTAACTTCTTGGTTCACGATCAAGTAAGCACTTTCGAAATCAACCTTTGAAAAATATCACTGCCGCTACCGGCATATATTTTAACGAGCGCAGTGAGTGACATGCGCCCAGTAAAGTTGGCAACGACGGAGGGAAAGTAGTTCGAGGTCTTAGCGTTGAATAAGTGTTAGGTAAATATTTGTGAAAACTGAAATAGTTTCTTTTGCGTTCTGTTTTTCTACTACATCTAAGTGTAATAATTACTATACCAGACCCCCCTTTCCCCGCTGCCTCCCGCTCAGACATGCACAGACGTCTGCCGGCTACAGTAAGCGCTAGTGTCGCATGTGTACCGCATTTACTTTCTACGTTAAAAAACAAAATAATTGCAATAATCATATATCAAATGTAAAATAACTACGTGACTAAGTAAAATCTTTCTCTTTTATTATTCACGAAGCTTAACATTTTAATTTAAAGTGGCCTCTTTGGAACACTGCGCACCTGGCGGCGGAAATTGCCCCTATGCCAAACTCTCCCATAAGAAAACTCGTTTTGTTCCTAACCCCCCTCCCCCCGGGTGATGCACCCCTGCCTGCCCGTACGACGGCGCCACGAGAGTACGTAGTCCATTCACGGTTACTTCCAACTTTTCTGAAACCCTGCTGAAGTTCTACTTTCAGACTATTCCTCCGCCTAAAGCAAACAAAGCTTAACAGAGTCTAGAAAAATTACATCAAAGGAACAACGCACCGCATTTGTGCGCACTCAGTTTAATAATATTTTGCACTAGAACTCTTTCATGCTAGGCATTACCACAACACGCCTATTTTCTCTCTGCTTTTATTCATATTAGTTATAAATGAAATATAATTTATAAATAAAATACACCTAAAAGTTCAATTTAACAAAAAAAAAAACTTTTATGTTGACGGAAGTATAAAACGCTTGTGCCACGCGGCGTATTTAGGAGAAAAACCAAGCATGTCATACAAGAGGTGATTTTTCAAAGGTTATATTCAAATACTGTGAAGACACCGCGAAAAGACTATACTCAAGTAATTACAGGAAACCACGACACCAAGAGAGGGCTTCATATCCTTTCGACGTCTCGCCCCCCCCNATAAGTTAAAAGCGTGTAACAAATGAATACATGATAATACATTAGGCAATTAGGTCCAACAAGACTACGTAATCCCGTACAAATCAGTGCGATGATTTTGCGCATAAATTCTGCTATAAGGCGTGTTGATCTATTTATATTGTTAATAACACATGTATATTTTAGTTTAAAAATATAAACTCATAATAAAAAATTTTCTTTTTAATTTTTTAGCTATGTATACTTTTCTGTACTATCGGAGTCCTCTAGCAGGTACAACAACTGTATCTAGTGGTTGATACAAAATTAATTAATTTAAACAAATAGCTCTCAATCGGCTGGACTTAATTCATCAGCGACTTGAAACTCCACAGGGCTAAGCACAAATTAATTTCTGCCCATATCTGTCTAAAAATATTACAGGTTCCTTTCGAGCCACTTAAGTTAGGACAGTGCACCGCAGATCTAACTGCAGAACCAGCGAAAACTGCTTCGATCCGTGACAATGCTACACTTTGAGACCTTCGGGATATGCACGCGGTATTCGCATGGCGCGTGGATCACACTGCCAACGCGCCAAATTGGAAAACGCGGACGCGACATCTTCAACAGGCTGTGAGGCACGTTCGGTAGAAAGAATGTACGAGTAGGTAGTTAGCATTAAGAGACCGTAAAAAGACCGGTAATTGCTGAAGGTGGCGAAACAACTAGTAAGTAGGGTGTGCCATTTTAGATACTTTGTCTTATTTTATCTTGTGCTCGCTTTTTCCATGTTAATTTGCCTTTGTTTGCCAAAAAAAATATTTGTTGAGCCTGCCAGTCCCGACTCCTACAAGTTGTTGGTGCCCTTATATATGTAACATAATGGCCGTTGTATAAGACCGCTCTACTTTATTGCAACATATGTATACGTATTGTTAAATAATATATTTCTAATAATTGTGCAATTGCGTGTTAATGTAAAGATATATCAGCAAGAAATTTATAAAAATTCTATCTGACATTAGTTCGTTTGCATCAAGCACTCTGGACTAGTCAAGGTTACACTGGAAATTGGTTGTACAACAAATTTAATGTGTACTGGGTGTAGTAAAAAAAAACTTAACTTTTTTCGCAACAAAATAAATACACTGTTATTGTTGATTATAAAAGAAATTAAACTATTGTCAATTCCGTAAAAATCATAGAGAATTGTTACATTGGTGCATCTTTGTGCATGAAGTGACAGTTCGGCGTGCTCTATACTATAGAAGGTATGTGAAACTGACATGTGTATCATTTATTGCAATCACGCAAGTTTAATTTTAATTTTAATTGGAATGTGCAATATAAACCTTTTTACCTGTTTATAAACGCTGCCATGCTGTGAGTTACTTTGCTAATTTCCACCGTTCTCCAAAAATCACCACCGTTAATGGCGTAATATACTGTTTCGGACCTGTTAATGGTGAGCACGTAATTTCCTTCGTAGTTTTCTCTCAAGTAGACCAATTTAATTAGGTTAACAATTCAATCTTTTGTTTAAATATGCGGTCGCCGAGCACACATTGTATACACTTCTGTTCTGCACTGCGCATGGTACCTGCCTTGCAGAGATGACTCGGCAGCTCGCCTTTGGCCGATTCATGCCCGGCTCGCCTGGAATTCCAGATAACGAAATATAATTCAACTGAACCTTTGCTGCGCGGATTTTAGAATTGCCTTAACAACCACCAATCTAAAAAATCTGCAATTTCAGTCATTGGAATGATTCAAGTGTTGCTTTGCACGCGGGTTAACCATAATCATAAAATATTATATTGCTAAGCGCTGTAGCTCGCACCGGCCGCGAGCTCCCATTATGCGTGGTCCGGTTCCTAGGTGGAGGGGGGGGAGACCCACCTCGACCCTCCCCTACCCCAGGTAGACCCTGCTCGCTGCCTCGTCGCCCCGAGCAGCCGGGGAATGATTGACAGCTGCGAACCTCCTGCTGGAGAAGCCGACAAGTGTAGAGGATGCGCAAGAATATTTTGGGAATTAGGACCCTCGGCGCAACGCGGCATTTAGACATTTCTGGGCGATGGCCTAAGACCCTGTAAATATTGCAGCGGTTCAAAGGCCAGCAGTCTTGGTAGAAGAAGCATTTTAGCTGAGTGCGGTAATCGAGCGACGTGCAGAGGACGGACGACGACGGGATATTGCTAGGCGACGGCAGACGAGATGTTCGTGGTGTGAATGACGAGACGGCGTGAACCCGACGAGTGAAGGCTACTGTGCATGAGGGCGCTCGGAGAACTCTAGAACATTGCGGACTGGTGGTACCTGGACTAAACTGAGATGGGACTGAACAACATGTGATACGGACTTTGTTGTAAATATTGGAACTGTCAAGTATGGCCAAATTTGTAAAATAACTGAATAGGTTTTGATACACTGTCTATTGGGGGCTGATTTTTAATTATTTAATTACGTTAATTTCCACGAGGTAATTGTAAATTGTATTGATTGAAGTCATTAATTGTAAACAGCAAGTGATATCAATTTATTGTAAGATGTTGAGTCGAGAATTTTTTAAATGTAGTTATTGTAAATAAAATTAGGAAATTATAATTAACGCTTTTATTTACTTAAGACCTCCAACTGTTGTTCGTTCTGCATGCCTTTAATACTGTGTTCATGTAGTTTATGTATTTGCCTTATGAAATCATGGATCCACTTATTTGAAGCCCACCTCCTGACGTCTCTCGTCTGCTAAGGGTATGTTTGCCTATTTGGAGTATCTGGTCTAGACAGGTGACAGAGGTTAGAACTAGTTCATACCTGGTAAAATGGCTGCGTGGTTTCATTGGGCATATTGTACATGTTGGACATTGTTTTTGGTGTTAGTGACATGCATTTAATGAAATATTTGTTTAGGAATAAATATTATTTAACCATGGTTGGTATTGCCCTTGAAACCTTTAGAAAGATGAATTAAGTTAAGAATGTGCACTGCGTGGTGCACAGTAAACAGAAGATACAGCAGTCGCGCTGCAGAAAGACTTGCGCCCAGCCCTTCAGACTGACACGTCTCCCGACTACAATGTTGAATCTTAATACGCAATATGCGCCAGTAAAATTGTTGTCCTTCAAGATTTATTTGATAATCTTGATGATGAGGTTAATACGCAGACTTTGCACCGTATCAAGGATAGGCTAGCGCACTTGCATGTGCTAGGTTGTTGACGACCCTAGTTGGCAATCTTTACGATGTGCTAAAGTCCTCTCCACGCACTATCGTCATAGGTTGGAAACCCTGCGCACTAGTGTAAAAAAAATATAGGAACCTGTTGCACACTCTGCATGCCTTTAATACCGTATTCATGTAGTTCATGTGTGTGTCTTAAGAAATCATGGATCCACCCTTTTAAAAACCCACCTTCTGACTTCTCGCATCTGTTTGCTTTGGGGTTTCCCCGTAGATAAGGGTACCCTTGTCTTTATGGGATATCTGGTCTAGACGGGCGATAGGTTGAAATTGACTTTGGGGGGAGGGGAGCAGGTGTGCATTGCCCCTCCCTAAAGTTAGCAAAGGACGCCAGCATTACAGTAGATGAGCGCCCAAGCTGTTTTTGTTCACCGAGATGCGTTCATATATTGTATACAATCTCTAATGAACTGGCATAATGTATTTCCGGTACATACATCTTCGATTATGGGTTGTATACACTTTTCTCTCTGTTTTATTCAGCGTGTAGTTTAGGTTTTGATCGCACCGGAACGAAATTTACACGAGAAGTCAACATGTCTTAAGAAGGGCGCCCCAAGGCATGCGATGTTTCGCCACCGACTGTTGGTAGTTCACCGAGAATTCTACAGATCCGTCTGCAGGATACATAATCACAAACTTACAAATCTTCAGCGGACTTTCTCCGTGCGAAAGCGAGCGGGGATTGTGCTCACAGACTGATGGGTTTCGTGCTGATTTTGTTACGTAACGGGAAAAGCCTGAAGCTACGTACCATCACTTTTCGGACAACTTTTCCACGACGGACATAGAATACCGGCAATCCTGTAGTTATTTATTATATATGTTTCAGAATCTATATTGTTCGTCAAAAAGCATTTGCAATTGTGTGATTTAGATAATATTTTTATAATTGTCAAACAATAAATATGAATATATATTTAATGAGTTTGATAATACAATATATGACGCAAATAAAAGAAACCATTATAATATACTATGGATTTTTTAGCACTAGGCAACTAAAAACAAGACATAGTAATTGGCTATATAAGTAAACATCCTTTCTATAATTTGACAGAATTTTATCATATATGTGACGTTATATGTAATTTAATTTGCATTTCATTATGTAATTGATGTTTTTATTTCGATTAGAGGTAAGAACTGAATTGTATCTACATTATTTTATGTAATATGCCATAACCTTGACGACGTCTATTGCAACATATTGTCATTTAATGACAAATAAATACAGATAAAAAAAATCTCAACGAAACCTTAGATGCTGTACCAACATGAGAGACATCCAATAATATACATAAGAACTAAAACACAAAAATCGTGATGCATCTTTTATACAGAAGTTTAGTACAGTAATGAGCAATAGTGTTGGCAAGGCATACAGTTGCGTTAAAAAAAAATACACAGGTATTTTAAAGATTTACTACCACGTAAATAGTTATATTGGCCAGTGAATACTGGCGGCAGGGACACGAAATGCACAGCATGAGACGAGTGGGGATCCCGGGCCAGCCAACTGGACCACGTCCAGGGAGTCGCTGCTTCCTGGTAGCTCGCAAGCTCCAGCTTACACCACCGCCATCACGTTTCGCGATTGCTCTGCTTGCACTAAACTTCCACTACACATCGTCGTCAATGCCGTTCACATTTCACAAAGTTTCTTGTCCACGTGCCACGATTCACTTCAGCGAAAACTTTTACGAAATAGTACACAGACGTCTGTACGAATATCGGTCCATCAGTATAAAAACACATTTTGGATTAGCTGGCTAGCAAAGACCCGTCTTTTTCTATTTTTTTTTTTTTGTAAATCTCCATTTTGACAATACTTTCATCTCGCGTCTTTTATCAAGCTTATTCAGCGGTTCTAAACGTCCGACAAGAGGTGAAAAGTAAAAACAACAACAATTAAAACTGAAAAATGTATCTTTACGCCTCGCCAACAAACGTGGTTTCAGCTGCTTCACGCAATGCTCTTAATGTAAACGGCGTATTTCTATACGAATAGCAAAACTACTATTATTATGTGTGTTTATTACGTTTACGAGGCGCTACAAGCAATGCCATAAGCCAAATAATTTATTTAGAATATTACAAAATCCAACGAATTCATAATGTCCATTACGTTTACAAAGAGATGCACGCAATACCACAAAAAAAAAATTCTTTCGAACATTACACCAGCCAACGGAATTCATAATGTGCACAATTGCGTCCGTCGCAATTTACATGTAATCAAAAACCATAACAAACACCGAGAAGAACAGCGGAGACATTATTTTACAATACACAAGCAACGATTAAAAAAAAAAAAATTAACTAACCTATTTCCGACGGCAAGTAACGCGAGCAAAGAACGATTCAATCAGGCATGTGAATCATGGTGATGTTCACAAATGCCTGTTGCTAGAATCTCCAGAATCCTTATCTGAATGGCTAACGACCTAACACGAATTCGCTGGCCGTACGTAAACATGTCGTAAAGCATATTTGAAGAATACTATGGTACATTTAAGTATCTGAAAGGGAATGTCTGCAGAGTACTTGATGAAGTAGAAACAATGCACACGTTAAAAAAAACATAACATAAGACGCAGACGGTATCTGGTGGAGTGGAAGGTCGCGTGTGACGACCACGTGGGCGCCCGGGCCAACAGATGGCGGACCACAAAACGCGTCCCAGACAGGATGACGCCGATGCGGTCACTCGGGACAACCCTCAACGACGGTCTTCTGCCACCTACAAAGTAACGAGCTTCGGTGAGCACCTACCTCGGGGGGAAAAAAATAACTCCGGCGTCGGCGGCAACCGTCGACGTTTCCGCTCAGTGTCACGCAACCACCGCCCAGAGAAATCGTCGATCTCTGTCGACGTGAACCCCCTGACCCCCCCGCAAACAGCTGGTTGGAACAGTTATCCGGAGAGGTGAACGGTACTTACATGGCCGCAGCTCGCCGGCGCGCACATTTTTTCACTCGGGGATGATCCAACGTAAAAAACACGGGTCGGCAAGATGGGGCTCGACACAGCAGGTAGAACTCTCCGCTCGTCCGCGTGCACCCAGCTCCGGCGATGACGTACGGTGATTGCGGCGTGCGCGCTCAGGTGGGCGACTCGCTCCGCGCTCCAGATGTTCCCGTCTGCGGGCGGGNCGAGGGAGGGGAAGGCAGCGGAGGGGAGTGCCGGCTACGACGTAGATGCAGGCGGAAGAGGGGAGGACTGGACACGGTGGGACAGCAAGCGGAACACGAGGCAGGCATGTCGGCTGGCCACTCGCGTCCGCAATACGCTTACACTCAAACGCACCGCAGAGAGGCGATCGCCCGGTTGAAGGAATTTCGCACGTCTGAGGTCTAAAAGCGTGGGAGCGCTAGGGGCGACCGAGGCATGCGCATCAACTCTCTCATCGCCTCTACGCGCGAAGCACTGAACTGGCGTGCAATCTTGCCGTCGATAACGCGCCTCTATGAGACTTTCAGCGGAGACCCTACCATTTTATGACGTAACAATAAAAATTAAGGTTTGATGCACGTCACTATTCCTTTAATGTTTTGTATCGGATAGTTCATACCTACCCTTAGGCAGTTGCAACAAGAGGGTTATGTTTGTTACTTGGGTCGTACTTCTCAATAAACAAGCATCAAATGTTCATAATTCCTGACGGTAAGAAAGTCGTATGCAATATGAGGGTGGCCACCCCTGTTAATTTCATTACGAAGGGCGGTATTAATGATGGTTAGCTCTTACGTTGAAAATCCCGATAACATAAAACAATGATCAGAGAGTTGTAATTTAATTTAACTTCGTTATCGATATTTTGCAAAATACGGTTTAAAATCTCGATTTTTTAATGCCTCATAGATTCCTTAATATTCAGTCTAGGTATGAAGTGTCTCATACGTTTTCCTTTTACTTTTTCCATAAAGAATCACCTCCCGAAGTTTGTCAGTCTAATTGAGAACAATCCTGTAAACACACCGCTTTCAGGACTTTAATTTATATGGAGATATACATTAAATATTGCGCTCAACGACAATAACAAGAGTAATAGTGGAGATAGATAATTTGATGCTGTAAATAATGGTCGTGCGAATATTTATAGCAGTATAGATACATTTTAAAAATCAAATTTAGTGCTTTTACTTTTATTAAGACCTCCATCCCTCATGAACTCGTATACGCCCCTCTGGCATATTGTAACATTACTTTATATAACGGGACCTCAAACCGGAAATAAGTTCTCAAAATAGTTTTAAAAAAAAACCTCGTGTTTAGATCTTGCCTGCACAATTTCCTCGAGAGGAAGGAGAAAGAAAAAAATAACTGCAGTTCAATCCGTTCATTTTAAGCGAGTGTAATAATACCCCACTGTTGCAGATCTGATTTTATGGCGAGTGAGTTACAATCAAGCCGATGAGGGCGATTGAGGTGAGTATGGAGCAGTCCCGGAATTAAAGGGCAGGGGAAACGGGAGATCCCCGAAAAAAAAAAGCCGACCAGCAGCATCGTCCGGCACGATTCCAAAATGTGAAAACCCGGTGGCCCGGCCGGGGATTGAACCCGGTTCGCCTTGGTGGGAGGCGAGCAGGCTAGCTGCTCAGCCACCGCGGCCCCGATTTCGTGACGAATTCAACTACAGCGAGTGTAAATCGTAGTCTTCAAATTGGCAATTTTAGTTTACCAAAAGGTCACGTGACCCCAATTAGTCTATTAAAATGATGACGTATTTGGTAGTTTGGTATTTAGTTTTTAGTATGTAACAAAACTTTCCAGAATACTAAATTACCAAATCGCAAACGTTTTTGAACAAGTGACAATCGACGGCGTCCGAATGGAACGCCACTAAGCACTAATCCTAAAATACCAAATGGTCAATTCGAACACGGCCTTAAGTCTTTGGAAGGTCGTGCAGCATGCCTTTTTTTTCTGGCGCGACCTTGTGGAGTCCCCAACATGTTTACCAGGAAGTCGCCATTAAAATGTTTTTACAGCATATAACGCATTTTTTATTGAATGGTAATGTGGGGGGGGGGGNTCATCTTGGATTTACATACATTCATCCGTTACGTAAGACTCCCGCCTACCTGGAGATTTTTTCCGCGTTCGAGACCGAGAAGCGCGGGAGCGATAGGACGACATTGCCACGCGTATAAGTCCGCCATCGCCGCTAAGCGCAAGGCTCTGAACTGGCGTGCAGTGTTCTGGTCGCACTGCGTGTACCTATGGGACTTTAAGCGCTAACTATTATTTTATAGGTGGAAAGTATGTAGGGAGATTCAGTTCAGGGCCCTTGAGTAGTTTTGTATGTATCTGATGCGTATATTTTGAACTACGGCTCTTTGAAAAAGCTGTTTTTAACCATTTCGGAGGATTCTGAAAAGGTGTTTCTAATGAAAGCAATCAACAGTCCTCGTCTGAAGTGTGTGTTATTCTCGTAGAGCAGCACATTTGACGCACGTTTAATGGTTTCGTGTGAAAACGTGTATTTCGATGCAGCGCAGTTCAAGCTCCAGGCAGGCGGAACTCTCAACCTACTGAGAGAAAGGCCTGCTCCCGCCAACAAAATACTTGTTTGTATAGCGCCAAAGATTTGTTTAGTTACCGCAACAATATACGAGAACTGATTCAGAAGTCATGGCAACTATATTTGATCTCCCGAAAAAGATCCAACACAGGAAATCTTTGTTGTGCAGTTCGAGAGAAACGTCCTGAACTGTTGGGCAACGCTATAGTCTTACACGACAACACTAGACCTCATACAGCAGGTAGAGTTACACGGTGTTTACGGCGTTGGGGATGGGAGGTGTTGCCACACCCTCCCTATTCCCCCGATCATAGTCCGTGTAACTAAAATTTTATTCCCAAAATGAAGAGGCCATTACGTGGTAAATGCTTTGCCAACAAACAAGACATCACAGCATTTCGACGAGAGGTGGTCCACATTGACGGATCTCACGCAGCCAATGGTATTTCCCGTCTGCCTCATCGCTGGCAACTAACCGTGGACAACCTCGCAGACTACTTTGAAGGATGTTAAACAGCTCGTACACGTACGATAAGTAACCGTTCAAATTAGTGTATACAGGCTGTAAGAGAATGAATCAATTAAGCGGTGATTTCAAGCAGCCATTCTCTTTGTTCCTTGCTGGACATTCCTGCATCCACACCTCTTGTGGCGTCACCTTTATAGCGTAATTGTAGTACACTTTCAACGGTACAAAGTACATTTCCCAAAGTACATTTCCTGTGTTGGATAATTTTCGGGAGATCAAATATAGTTGCCATAACTTTTGAATCAGCCCTCAGATATACATATATGTACTATATATATATATATATATATATATATATATATATATATATATATATAGAGAGAGAGAGAGAGAGAAATTAATTATATTGAATTTTACAATGCAATCTGACAANTATATATATAGAGAGAGAGAGAGAGAGAGAGAGAGAAATTAATTATATTGAATTTTACAATGCAATCTGACAACCATAATTATTGTACCACAACGCTAGTTGAGTAAATAAAACTTGAATAGGAACAGAATTGATTTTGTTCATCTAACAAAATACATTCTTGAATAACCAAAACTTCTCCGTTGGACCAAACAGTCAACAAAATATTTAGTTGAATCAACAGCATATATTTGTCTTAGCCACTCATTTGATAGCCTTCGCTCGCAAATAGAGCTCGAGAGTTTGTTTGTGCATCTATTGATGCTAAATAATTGTATTTAAAAAATACTAATGAAACAAGTTCAACGTGAAACTTACAGTACGACTGTAACACTTGACATATCAATCTACGCACATCGTCCAGTATTTAAAGTGTGTATATTAGTAGTCACGCTGGCTGAGGTTGCCAAGGCGTAGCACTCAGTGCAGGCGATCTAGGTTCGAATCACGTTAGGCCTTGACCTCTCCTATTTTAACTGAAACGGTTTCATGTACGTAGAGCCAGACAAATCATTAATTGCAGCAACCAAATCTTACAGTTTGGGGCAACCAAATAATTTGGTTTTAACAACAAAATTATTCCATTGCCCCTAATAAATTTGGTCGCGCCAAACAAACTTGGTTTCCTTCAACGAAACCTTTTTGTCGGCATACCGCGTGGAAAGACATTGGCATTCACACGGTAAGACAACGGGACTGCCCTCCCCAGTGCAGGCTGTTACGCGCTGTGGTCAGGCCCGTAGCTGAGCAGCCTGCCTGATCACACCTTCACTTATTTATCCAGGACACGGGCCGTGATCGCTGAAATTAGTTAGGAAATAGCAAACCACGGAAACTCCCCCTCCACCGGCCAGTAAACGGGTACAACGCAGCCGATATAGGGCAGTGTAGTCCGTGGGCGGTGTCTTTTGTCGTCGGGCCATTGGAACGAGAAGACCACTGAAGATGGGTGTGTCCGGCCGTCGACTTGCGCCATCTTAATCAGCCTCCGGAATCATGAACAAGGTGGGGACTGTCCAATTAGGCTTTACTCAGAACGTGGCTGGTTAAATTTTTTATAAAATAGTATAATTTAATATTTTAGTATATTTGTATAGCTTCCCCCTCCCTTCACATTCAATCATATTTATATTGAAATAATATTGTACAACTATTGTACAACTATAATGTTAAATAAACTAATTTTATATATTGATTATTACATAACTCTTATCAATAACTTGTTACGCCCCTATATCCCCGTTAAGGATAAATATCAACAAAATACCGAAATCATAACAATGGTGGAGGCTTGGTTCCTCCCTATCCTCTCGTTGCCTTGCATCAGCTTCTCTACTATCCACCCCCATTTCAATAAATTCCCCACCCACCCACGCTAATTTCCGTATTAATAATAACAAAATTTCAGCCACGTCCACTTTAACATTAAAACTTTTAGCTTTTAAAGTAGCTGTGTAATTAAAATGTCATAATATCTACTTTTAAATTTATTAGGTTTAAATAATAAATTACTTTTTACAGCCTAATATCTAAACTTGCAAACCTAAATAACAAACGTTATTAAAATTTAAAGAATTTCAGCATGAACCGCAAGTCCCTAGTTGTGTATATTTACCTCAGCAATAACATTCTAGTAATTTAAATTAAGATATAGATCACCTGTGTGCGCTGAATGTAGTTATTTGAAACGAAACTACTACTGTGATAGTAATTCATAATCATGTGACAATTTCCATTAAATTAACATTCAACTCAGGCTAATTGAATAAATTCCATACAAGACCTAATAATGTAGTCATATATTATTAAGCTCAGATAAAGGTACAAGATTCTATTATGCTCTCCCCCATCAGTCAACATATCTTTAAGAAAATCAGTCAACATATCTTTAAGAAAAATCCATATAAATAAGATATGCCAGTTAAGTATGAGATTTTTGTATGTTGACAGAAAGTCTGTATTACGTTATAAGTTGCCATATTGAAGGACGAGCAGTCGCAGCTTCATGCCAGGCGTCGCGACCCAGTTGCAAGGTGCCGAGGCAACACATTCCCGCATCAGCACTTCCCCGCGGCTCGAGCGCCGTTGTGTTGCGAAAACGCGTGCCTGTGCGCGCCACGAAAATGTTTCCCCTTGACCACTTTAAACTTTACTTGTATTGTTCTAGTTTTAAGTTCCTCATACTCCCAATATTCTCATACACTTCCCACAATCCATTGCCATACGGACATGGGGGCAAAATGAATTCCGTTGGGTTCACGCATTATTGTGATTCACAGACTTAGCCCATTACCCGGTGCTTTCGGATGTGTGAATTGCACACCAGTCCTGAAGTGGATGCGCAGCCTCCAAAACTGACGTGAGAAGGTATAATTGTGTGCAATGTCAAGGGTATTTACCGAAATGGGAATAGTGCCCGAGACACAACCAATTCGACTGTGACTGACCGCTCACAGTTAACCCACATCCAGCCAATTGTCAGGAGTACTTACTCAGGTGGTCAAACCTTTCGTTTCGCGTGAGACGCGGAGCAATCGTTGGGCCTCTGGCGGAGTGTTGACCCAACCAGAGAGGCCTTTCTTCTGTGCTCTACTAGCCTTGAAAGAATGCAGGCAGTACTGATGCAATCTGGATGTGTTGGAATTTTGCTGTGGGTCCTTTCTATACTACACAGTGCCTTGAAAGTATACCATGAGGGTACTTTGGCTTTTGACCGCCCTGTTGAAAGTCATTGCGTAGAGATTTCCCCAATCCCCATAAGCTACCCTTTAGTGTGGACGTAGAATTGCAATTAGTACCTAATGAATTATTTGTCTGTTCCTTTCATCTCTACTATCTTCTATTTGCATAATCAGTGTGCAATGACGCAGTTATAGTAATTATCGGGATAGTTGATTAATTTTCTTTCGTTTTGCGAGGCTGAGTAATATTTTATCGGGATTCAAACTTATTGCAGTGGTATAATGTTTTTCGGTCATACATTTGCTTTTTCGGAAATCTTAGTTTTTTATTAGCGTCAGCATTAGTAGATAGAAGCTTTCCCACTGCAGTCGACAGTTTTTGTTCTAGAAGGTTTGATTATCTTTTACTACGATGCAGTTCGGATGGCGACGCAGTTCGACTGGCGCGGGGAGTGGTTGCCCGGCCTATGCCATGCCCTTATTTGGTAACATTTTTGGTACCCTGGGGAAAGGAGTGGGGGTAGGCACACAGCGACAAATACCATGTATGCAGTGCGGAGTAGGACCAGCACTCGAGGAAGATGCATTGGGAGTGGCAAATGTCGCCCTAACCAGCAAGCACCCGCGACCTCTAAATCTTTTTAACTTTAATTCTTTTTGGGCTTACACTTAATTCTAAGAAATTATTTCCGCCGGTGTGGGAAATCGCTAGGGTGCCAGGAGGGAACTGACGTCCGTCCCTCCTGCCTTCGTAATGTATTCTTGCGATGCAAGCTTTCAATGATGTGAATAATCAATAAACTACTGTTGCGCTGCTCTTTGCTTGTTTGTCTGTGAAACGGACTGTTCGTGACTATGCATAGTTGAAGTTTGTATGTGAACTGTTTCATTTGAATTTCCAGTCGCCAAAACTGATGGCTGCCACGTTACAAGTGTCATAATGTTTTACTTATACTATGTGCTGTCCCTCGGCCTTGATAGCATTTAATTTATGTGTGGAAGTACTATTATTGTTACTCTTTATCTATACGTTCTCCTCCTCTTTATTACTATCTTAACTTTTTAATAATCAATGTCATTATGATCTACTTATAACGTGTTATTGTCCAGCATTCTTATTAACATTTTAATAATTAAGAACTTTATCCCCGCACACAGTTAACGGCAATAAATTATTTTCAGGAAAAAAATTTGTATGAAAATAGGTATTTGTATAACCGTCCCCATTTGTAGACATTGCCTAAGAAATGCATTTTAAACAGAAGCATAAGTTAACATAAAGATTTTATTGCCTGATAGTATAATTGACGAAGACTATTAAGAAATAAATTAACTTTAACGCAGGTCCAACATGCAAGCCTCCAAGGTCGGACACACCCACAAATATAATAAACCCATATATATATATATATATATATATATATATATATATAAGACCATAATAAAATTAACAAGTAAACTTTAAATAATCCTACTCCTCATAAACTATTAGGGCCATATTATTTCTTTAAAGTAAAATTTTACTGTAAATTAGGTGTTTACATAAGCTGTGAAGGCATTCTGTTAATAAATTCCCTTGTAAGTTTCAGAACAACGGTACCGCACTTTCATGAACAGCAGCAACTAGCAGTGACCTCGCATCTTATCATCCCAAGTCCCTCCGGAGGGCGGCGCAAGCAATGTCCGCGATAGCAGAGGCAGCGGGACACCTGTTCTGACGTCACACACAGCAATGTCAAGGCGCGCACTTTCATTACACTCCATCAGCTCTACAGTTAAACGCAGCTCGCGACCTCCAGAACGCAGGTCAGGCACTCCGCCAGCAAGGTTGTGGAAGGACGTGGCGCTGCGCGCTGTTCTGCACGACAATCCAGGCCAGGCTTCTACAAAGTAACACTGATGTAACTAACAGACACGGACAATGCANCCAAGTCCCTCCGGAGGGCGGCGCAAGCAATGTCCGCGATAGCAGAGGCAGCGGGACACCTGTTCTGACGTCACAGACAGCAATGTCAAGGCGCGCACTTTCATTACATTCCATCAGCTCTACAGTTAAACGCAGCTCGCGACCTCCAGAACGCAGGTCAGGCACTCCGCCAGCAAGGTTGTGGAAGGACGTGACGCTGTGCGCTGTTCTGCACGACAATCCAGGCCAGGCTTCTACAAAGTAACACTGATGTAACTAACAGACACGGACAATGCACGCGCGTAAACCAGTCAGTTCTGACCCCCTGCCTTACATTTCAGACGCCATGGACAGCGAACCACGTCGTTACTTCAATGGTTAGGTCATTAAGCTTTCACGAGTGGATTGCACAGGCGGCCAGTGTTTAGGTAGAAGTTGAGTGGCTTCCACTGCAGCGCTGCCTTAGACTGTACCATATCCAGAACTCATTAATAAATACTACACACACTACCAAAATTGTAAGAAAAGTACGATTTATGTTGCAGGAAAGAAGAATGTATACCTATATTTCGCAACACTACAAAATATTTTGCTTTGCTACGATATACTTATTTAAATTGATAAGAAGTCATAATTAATAGGAGTTTATTTTTAATAAAAAATTCAGTATATTTCCATTCCGAGTGCTTCAAAAAGTACATTTTGCAAAAAAAAAAAAAAAAAAAAAAAAAAGAGCAATATNATGTAAGGAAATATTGCTACTAATGTCAAAAAAAATTATTAATGTTGATTTCATGTACATTTTTTTCAGTTGTAAAAATGATTACTTTTGTTTGGAAAAACACTGTTCACGACAACATGAGCACTTTTTAAATCGACATCACTGCTCCCACCTGCATATATTTCAACTGGTTCACTAAAAGTGGCGTGCGCCCATTAAAAGTTGATAATGATGGAGAGGAAGTAGTTATATGTCTTAGCGTTGAATTAAAAGTGTTAGATAAACATTTGTGAAAACTGAAAAAATTTCTTTTAGTTTGTTTCTTTGTTTTTATTCATCTAAGTGTAAACATTAGCAGATTTGTAAAATATTTACTTTTCTGTTAATTTGACGGTTTCTTTTGACCGACTTTAATTTCACATGGCGGAAGGATACACGATGTTCATAAACTTACATCTTAAGCAGGGCTTTCGAAAGTGTTCAGTTTACCGTGAATAGCCTTCAACTTTTATTACATCAGACCATCCTCAATGATTATTATAATCCAACTTAACCAAAGGTTTTTTTTTGTTGCAAAGTGTGCACTTTTTGAAGCACCCAGAATTGCAATACACTTTTAATTTTTATTAAAATAAACTCGTATTGATTTTTTAACATTTAATTAAGTATATTCTAAAAATATATTTACAGCGTTACAAAATAAATGCATTTTTCTTTCAATACGCAAAATAAATGTTATTTTTCTGACGATTTTGGTAAGTACTGAAAATTAATAAGAAATAATAATCTGGCGGTCTAAGTTTGTGTCTTATTTGACCTAATTTAAAGCCTTCGATTTTTCGTCATTAAAGCTTGTTAAGGGGAAACTTTACCTGCTTTAAAAACAACTAATGTTTTACACAGGACAAACCAATGCCTTAATTAGGACTGGCATCCACGACATTCTTAAACGTCACTGCGCTCTGCCTTTGTGCCGGCGAAGGCCGGGCTGGTCGTTACTTATGGCATAGCAGAAAATAAACCTCTTTGTGAAAGAAAAAATTTGAAATTTAACCTTAAACTTAACACTTAATATAAATGTAATTCAAACGCCTTCCCCACGTCCCTCACAAAGCACACGTGGTAGCTCTGCATTGCGACCGAGCAAAGACGAGCCAGTCGTAGTCCAAAAGTCTACAAACTATTCTAACCGGGTAAACGCGAAGTGACCATAACTAGCGTCATATTAGCTTCAATGCAAATCAGCGTTAAGGAGAAACTATCAGCCAGCTCATCTCGCTGTACAGTCATCCTGAGACATTCTCCCGGATGACCGACGAATATGATTGGCAAGATTGGCTCCGGCGACCCTCCAACAGCATCACTATCGAGTAAGAGATCTTTACACGATGGTATGGGCTGTTCACGTTAAACTGAGCGCTTATGAAAGCCCTGCCCAAGATCTACTTGGATACACATTGTGTATTCTTCCACCATTTGTAAAATTACACCGAAGAGCCAAAAAAAAAAAAAACTGGTATAGGCGTGCGTATGCAAATAACAGAGGTATGGAACCAATCAGAGTAACGCGATGCGGTCGGCAGCTAGATCGGTTACTGCTGCTACAATGGCAGGTCATCAAGATTTAAGCGAGTTTGAACGTGGTGTTATAGTCGGCGCACGAGAGATGGGACATAGCATCTCCGAGGTAGCGATAAAATTTGGATGTTCGTGTACTACCATTTCTCGAGCGTACCGTGAATATCGGGAATACGGTAAAACATCACATCTTCGACATCGCTACGGCCGAAAAAAGATCGTGAAAGAACGGGACAAACTGCGACTGACGAGAATCATTAAACGTGACAGACGTGCAACCCTTTCTCAAATTTGTGCAGATTGGATTTGGGGACAGCCCTGCAGGATTCATGGTGTGAATTGCTTCCTGCATACCTTCAGGCATTTGTCGAGTCCATGCCACGTCGTCTTGCGGCACTTCTGCGTGCTCGGGGGGAGGGGGGGGGCACCACGACATTAGCAGGTGTACCAGTTTATTTTTTTTGCTCTTCAGTGTAGCATTGACATGGGCCTGTTTCGTACGTCGGTCAAGTGAAACTGTGAAATTATTACAAAAATAAATCTACAAATTAGCTAATTCTTACACGTACATGATTGAAAAAAAAAAACCGAAAGCAAAATTAATAATTTCTGTATTCATTAATTATTTTACCGCCACATTTAATTCAACGTTAAACCATAGAACTACTTTCCCTCCTATGTTACCAACTTAAATGATGGCACGCCAATGTGTATGTCCACTAAAATATATGCACACAGGGACAGTGACATTTTTCAAAGGTTAAATACAAACGTGCTTGACCGTGAACAGCCTTCATCCAACGAACACCACCAACAATGTCACCGTTAAGCAAAGACACCTTTAGTCAATCGTATCAAACAAAACCCAACAGTATCGCCACTGTACAAAGACATCTTTACTCAACGATGTAGGCCATTGACTGTTGAACTCTTTTGAAATCAACCTTAGAAAAATGCCACTGCCTCCAAACGCGTACATTTGAACAGGCGCATAGACTGGAATGCGCCCATCAAGTTGATGACGATGGAGGAAAGTAGTTCCACGTCTTAGCGTTAAATAAAATTTTAGGTAGACATTTGTCAACACTGAAATGATTTATTGTTTTTTCAAAGTAGGCCTATATAACTTAACTGTAAAAATTAGAAAACATGTGAAATGTGTACCTTTGTAATAATTTCACAGTTTCGCTTGACAAACGCATAAATAAAGTGATCAGACCCATTGCAAAGTTTATTTTGCATATGGTGGGAGAAGAGACAATGTGCAGACGAGCAAATCTTAAGCAGGACTTTCAAAAGTGCTCAGTTTACAGAGAACAGCCTTCATAAAACCAACACCAACAGTATCTCTCTTGAGCAAAGACATATTTACGCAATGGTGTATGTCCCAGCTGAGCTCGCGTATTTTCACCCCCTGCATTCACCGTCACTTTCGATACGACTGATGCGAAATTTCGTGTGATAAAGCTCACCGGCTTATTAAAAAAAAAACATGCTTTATCTTGCCAAACCTCTGGAAAACCGACATGCGAAAGACACGAAGTTATGACAATCATACAGCATATGTTATCCTCTGGAAAACATGTTCCTAATGCAATAACTGCAGGTACTAGTGATGCCGACTGACAAATGCTGACAGGTAATATAAAGCATTCCTCACATCCAGTTCGGTCGAAGTAAATTGTATTACACTTTCCTGTAAACAGAATAGCTTGCGAGAACATGTATGTTCGTTTCTGTTTATTCTTCTCCAAATTAACTAGCATCTCCCCAAACCATTTCCATATACATTCATTTTCTATGGCTTACCACGATTTCATTGGGACGAGATACATCCATAGAGTCACGTGAAAATTGGTACGCAAATATAAGCATGTAACTGATACCTGAACTTTTATTCGTTTATAACTCGCAAAACACTGATGAAAGTATTTTGCATTCAGGTTTACCTGAGTTTCTACATTACGTGCTTGATAAACGTATACATTTATGAAACCATCTAAATAATCGAATACTTATATCAAATTAAAATGTTAAATTGTAGTTTGACATATCCTTAATGCTTCCTTCTGAAATGCCAAAACTGATCAGTAAAAATTAGTACAGTTAGACACTCATTTGCAAAAAAAAATTGATCACAAAGAACGAATCACACGAGTACAACTCAGATTGTAACGCAGTATAATCATAGCCCGGCATGTGTCCCATTTGCGTTTAATGCGGTTTGCTTGCGCGGATGTGCCGCTAGGGCGCATACATGCCACTCCAGCATTCACAGTCGCAAAACACTGAACAAGGCCTTAGTAGCAGTGTGAGCCACACAACCAAGTTCAGTAAACACACATCATGCTCCGACGGCGCATTTGACCAGCCTTTGTCCAGCTGGATGAGTTTGAGAGAGGCCGCATCGTCGGCCTCCGAGAGGCAGGTTGGACGTTTCAGCGCATTGCTCGCCACTTGAACTGTTCTGCCTACACCGTGAGTCGGTGTTGGACGCAGTGGGAATAGGAGGGTACGCACACCCAACGAGAAGGCCATCAGGGAGGATCGTTTCATCGTGCGACAGGCTGTTATCACTCCACGGGCGTCGCTGCGCACCCTCCATGGACAAGTCACGGCAGCTAGAGGTACAACTGTGTCCCCCAGTACCATACCCAGGCGGCTAGCAGAGCCAGATGTCGTCGCAGCGTCCCTTGCGACTTATACCATTACGCCCTGAGCATCGCCGAACACGTGTTAACTCCTGTCGGGAACGGGCAGCATGGCAGCTTGCGGATGGGCGACGAGCGGTGGTCAGCGACGAATCAAGGTTCTGTCTGGACACAGAAAACCGCAGAATTCGAGTCTGGAGACGTATTGACCAGCACCGTGATCTACGGTCCATTGTAGAGCGGCACACCGCCCCAACAAGAGGTGTCATGGTGTCGGGTGCCACCTCCTACGATTCCCGCGCCCCACTGGTGATGATGAAAGGAACACTGACGGAGTGACTATATGTGCGGGAAATTCTGCGACCATGTGCGTTCGCCTTCCCGGTGCACCTTGAAGACCCTATTTTCCAGCAGGATAATGCCCGGCCTCACACAGCACGGGTATCTCTGCCCTGCCTTCGTAATGTCAACATGCTTCCTTGGCCAGCAAGGTTCCCAGACCTCTCGCTCNCCAGCAGGATAATGCCCGGCCTCACACAGCACGGGTATCTCTGCCCTGCCTTCGTAATGTCAACATGCTTCCTTGGCCAGCAAGGTTCCCAGACCTCTCGCTCATCGAGAACGTTTGGGACCAGATTGGACGGCAACTACGGCGGATCTGGAGGGTCAGTTGCACCAGCTGTGGCAGGATCTTTCTCAGAAGAACATCCGACTTCTGTATGCATCCATGCCGCACCGTATCGCCGCTTTTCTCGGTGCTACGGGTGGTCCAACACCATACTAAGTGCATTCTGCAAGTGTTGGTCCCTTGCAATACATGCTTGGTGTGGTACAATATTATGATGTTGTCTGTATACATACTACTGCAATCACTTATGTTTCCCTGCAATAGCACCTTCGGATGCTTTTTTTTTTGCAAATGAGTGTATTTCTCTGCTTCATTTAATTCAACGAAATAAAATGTAACTGAAGGGTTTCTGTATCTGACTACAAGTCCAGCATTTCCTAGCCAGAGCTCCGCATGGCACACACCGGATGTCACAAATTATTGTTTACCACCTTTGTACGTTAATAAAAGAAAAAATATTAAAACACAATCTTATGGGAGTGCGTGTATTTTATGCTGGAAGAACAATATTGGGTGTGTGCGAGCCCGTGTAGCCATTCTGCTGTTGTCAGTTCTGTTTGCAGCCACGAGGGGCGGCACTACAGTTGTGCAAGAAACGGAGGTGACACGATTTTCTTTCGAGCAACGTAAGTGGATGTTAAACTGATATTGGAAATGTGAGAACATGACTAAGGTGCAGAGACGATGGAAGGCAGAATTCGATATCGTGCCACTGTCGCGTGTAACGACAACATTACGTGACACGTTTCGGGAGGGACAGAACTGTGCGTGGTGTGGAGAAAGGACGGTGCGGCAGGACGAGTACGGCAACGGGCAAAGGATGTGTGGGGGGGCTGTGTTTCACACATTCACACATTCCTCAGGGAAGTCTTGGTCCACACGGCAAGCTGCGCGTGAGTCAGATGTCAGTAAAAAAAAAGAGTCCATCGCATTTTAAAGCAAGTAAAGTGGAAGCCATACGTTACTTCACGCTATGAATTCGGACGACCTATATAGGCGTGTCTAATTTTGTGAGTGGATTTAGAACATGTGCAACGACAACGGACATTTGACTAACGTGAGTGTTTGGTCCGATGACGAAAACTTGAAATTGAATGTAACTGCCAACCGCAACTGTCACACAACTGTGTGTACTAGGCCGATGAAAATAACCAGACGGTGGTAGAGCCAGCAGTTAATATTCCTGGGTTAACGGTATGTCTACCAGAGAACTTGTGGACCCGTTAGTCGTCGACTGAACGGTGACAGGTTAAAGTTATTGTACCTACCATGTTGCAGCAAAACATTGTGCCAGCTGTTCACCAACTCTACCCAGATGACGACCGCCCGCACATTACCATCGAGACGCGTTGTCGCTTCTGGAAGAAGCATTTGTGGGGAGGTAGATAGGCCGACTAGGAAGTGGTGAGTATCCACCAAGATCGCCCGATTTAACATCTTTAGATTATTACATGTGGGGGAACTATGGTGTATACTGTGTATGTATGTCACAAGGTCACGGACACTGGACACCATGAGAGACGCCACTGTAACCGCATGAGAATCCAATCCCACAGAACCCGTAGCAACAGTTCGTCATTCTGTTCTACAGCGTCGCAGGCGATTTCTTGCTCCTGGTGGCAAACATTTCGAACATTCGTATTGTTAACATTCGCACACATCCAGCATCGTCCTTGTAACATCGAATACACGCAGTCTCATCAGATTTGTCTTTCATAGTTTCTCTGCTATTATCGTCCAAAGAGAGAGCGTAAACATTAATTTGGGACATCCGTTATTAAACCGTGCCTGTTGAAAGACACATCCGGCACTAACCTGTGTTTGGTGAAATGACTTCCGGAAGAAAAAAAACGTGAAGTGAATACGTGTTGATTCCGTTCCGAATAAAATGTCCTCGAAACATGAATGAACATTTGCCACTGCTAAAAAAAATACCTCATGAAAATTAACCACACAGTTACTATAGTCACGGCTTATTTTCCTACTGTCTACAACTAACGACTAAGGATGAAGTGAGTAGAAGTAATGAAGTAAGTGACTCTTTCATTCTAAATTCTAGCGGTCGAAATATTGCTGAGTCGCTTCTAATGCCACTCCCCCTGCCTCATTCCGCCAACGGGTGTCTGACACTTTGACATTCTAACGAGCAGTCCTAGACTCGCAACACGTTTGTCCGAGTTAGGGAAAAATAATACTTTTAAAAAGGAACGAAAAAAAAAAAAAACTAAACCCTGGTTAAAACCCAGCCAGTAACCACACGTCACTCGTAGAAACGATGAGATTAGAATCGAAGGTGAAATGTCCCCGAAGACGCAAATGAAGATCGCTCCACTACTTCATGTGAGAAGTAGGCCTAAATATACTTCTTCACGTGATGCAGCAATTTTTTTTTGCTATAAAAAAGAATAAAATAAAAACTGAGTTCTTATGCAAACGTGCATGAAAATAATTACCCTGAGTTTTTAAACAATGTGCCACGTCAACAACCTGTCAAGTTATTACACATAGGCTACACGTCGAGTTCTGCGTTCCATTTAAAATACAATAGTTCATGAGATAACCTACAAAGATGCAGGTGATACATATGGAAGCTCGTACAGCCGACACAAAATTAGGTCACAGAGCACTAAGGAGTGGAAACAATGCTAGCCGCAGAACTCAATGGCTAGCACTGTTTCCACTCCCTGGTGCTGTGTGACCTTATTTTGTGTCGACTGTACCAGTTTCCGTAAGCATTTCTAAGCGACAACCGCCGTAGACGCGTCATGAAGACAATTTAGAAGTTCACACATGCCGTCAAAACTGCCATTCCAGAAAGATTGTTTGTTGTTAGATCGCAACCAAACAAAAAGGCAATGAAAATAGAAACATTGCGCAATGGCTTCAGCTATTCGTGTGTATGTTATCGTACATCAGCAATTAAAACAATTGGCCTAAAATTTAAGAGACATCCTGTGACAAAAATTAACTAAATTCGTTTTGCTATGAATCCTATAAATTATAAATACCTCTCCAAACTTGAATATCTATAGCTCAAACCATTATTAGCATCTGACCCTTTAATCTTCATGATTAAAAAACACTTCCGTTTCTATTACTTTCCTGTCTGGAGCGGAAGAAATATTAGTAAGTATGTTTTCTAAAGTAAAATGCCAGAAAATACTTTTTTTAATAAATGAAATACACATAATGCAGTTTAAAATGTATTAATAAACAAATTGTGTGATGTCTTGTAATATTTAACAGAAATATGGCACCAATGGCCTTGGCGTTGCCGCTCCGCAAGTGTTGAATTTTGATGACGTCGCAATAGAGGCACATCGTACGATTACCATTACAGTAGACTCCCGATTATCCGAGGTAATTGGGACCGAGATCACCTCGGATACGGTAAAACTCGGATAATACGGAGGTTAGGTATTATTGTGTTAAAAACATGAAAAAAATGTTAAGAATGTAAAAACTGCTATATTGTACATAATTGAAAATCGTAAAATAAACCTGTAAGTTAGTGCAAACATGAGATTACATATTAGTACTTAAAAAAGTCTTTTATTGTTTTCTGAGTTAACCTCTGTCCTCTCTTGGATGATGCGATGTTACGCCAACGCTGAAAAGTTAGTATGTCATGTGGCCTACACTCTTCTTGTTGCTCTATGTAAGCAAGAGCAGCGTTGATCGATTTCAACCCATCAGAATGTGATAATTTTGGAGTTATCNTTCCTACTGTCTACAACTAACGACTAAGGATGAAGTGAGTAGAAGTAATGAAGTAAGTGACTCTTTCATTCTAAATTCTAGCGGTCGAAATATTGCTGAGTCGCTTCTAATGCCACTCCCCCTGCCTCATTCCGCCAACGGGTGTCTGACACTTTGACATTCTAACAAGCAGTCCTAGACTCGCAACACGTTTGTCCGAGTTAGGGAAAAATAATACTTTTAAAAAGGAACGAAAAAAAAAAAACTAAACCCTGGTTAAAACCCAGCCAGTAACCACACGTCACTCGTAGAAACGATGAGATTAGAATCGAAGGTGAAATGTCCCCGAAGACGCAAATGAAGATCGCTCCACTACTTCATGTGGGAAGTAGGCCTAAATATACTTCTTCACGCGATGCAGCAATTTTTTTTTTGCTATAAAAAAGAATAAAATAAAAACTGCGTTCTTATGCAAACGTGCATGAAAATAATTACCCTGAGTTTTTAAACAATGTGCCACGTCAACAACCTGTCAAGTTATTACACATAGGCTACACGTCGAGTTCTGCGTTCCATTTAAAATACAATAGTTCATGAGATAGCCTACAAAGATGCAGGTGATGCATATGGAAGCAGGTACAGTCGACACAAAATTAGGTCACAGAGCACTAAGGAGTGGAAACAATGCTAGCCGCAGAACTCAATGGCTAGCACTGTTTCCACTCCCTGGTGCTGTGTGACCTTATTTTGTGTCGACTGTACCAGTTTCCGTAAGCATTTCTAAGCGACAACCGCCGTAGACGCGTCATGAAGACAATTTAGAAGTTCACACATGCCGTCAAAACTGCCATTCCAGAAAGATTGTTTGTTGTTAGATCGCAACCAAACAAAAAGGCAATGAAAATAGAAACATTGCGCAATGGCTTCAGCTATTCGTGTGTATGTTATCGTACATCAGCAATTAAAACAATTGGCCTAAAATTTAAGAGACATCCTGTGACAAAAATTAACTAAATTCGTTTTGCTATGAATCCTATAAATTATAAATACCTCTCCAAACTTGAATATCTATAGCTCAAACCATTATTAGCATCTGGCCCTTTAATCTTCATGATTAAAAAACACTTCAGTTTCTATTACTTTCCTGTCTGGAGCGGAAGAAATATTAGTAAGTATGTTTTCTAAAGTAAAATGCCAGAAAATACTTTTTTTAATAAATGAAATACACATAATGCAGTTTAAAATGTATTAATAAACAAATTGTGTGATGTCTTGTAATATTTAACAGAAATATGGCACCAATGGCCTTGGCGTTGCCGCTCCGCAAGTGTTGAATTTTGATGACGTCGCAATAGAGGCACATCGTGCGATTACCATTACTAATTTTTTGCGGCCAACACATTCGCCATGCGCTCGTATTTCACGAGTATAATGGCCGGTAGTAATCCCCGTTCAGAGCAAAAATATAGGCTGCTTTGAAACCGCTAAGATTTGATTCCAGCCGAATTTCTACGACATGACGTCAAAGTAATTCACAGTAAACTGAGCACTTTTAAAAGGCCTTATATATTGTACGCAAATTGCATGTTCTTCCGCCGTATGCAGGATGTTTGGACATTAAACGCCCAAACTGCGGGAGGTGATTCCTTACGAAAAATAAAGTCGAAAATATACAGGACACCATACACATAAACAGAATATCAAAGGAGATATGAGCCTGTGAAAATTGGGTTTTGAAAACTTATTTTCGCTGAATGCCATGTACTTTCTGCCAGCGGCGGGGATGGCGGCGATGTACCCACAGTACGTCCCACACGGTTGAATGGGACACNGGTTGAATGGGACACGCCCATTTGGAGCTTTATGGAGCGTGTACTAGTGGAGGGCACGTCGTTGATGTGCTGGCGTATCACTACNCAGCGGCGGGGATGGCGGCGATGTACCCACAGTACGTCCCACACGGTTGAATGGGACACGCCACTTGGCGCGCTATGGAGCGTGTACTAGTGGAGGGCACGTCGTTGATGTGCTGACGTATCACTTCCTCAAGCCGAACAGTGCGCACAGACAGAGGACAGCCAGCATGACGCATGTGTCTCTGCAACATAGGAAGCAGAAGTCACCTTCCTGCTGCGGACTTTGTAGGCGTCGTACACGGCATTCGGCGAAAATACGTTTTCAGAACGCAATTTTCACAGGCTCATATCTCCTTTAATATTACGTTTAGGTATATGGTGTCCTGTATATTTTCGACTTTACTTTCCATAAGGAATCACCTCCCGCAGTTTGGGCGTTTAATTTCTGAACATCCTGTACAAAATCCACATTGTCATGGAACCGATCACTTTATCCATGCGCCGGTAAAGCGAAACTGTGAAATTATTAGAAAAGTAGATATTTTTTACATATTTTCTAATTCTTGCACTTATATGCGTTAATAAAAACTAATTCAACGTCAAGACATGAAACTACATTTCCTCCGTCGTAGCCAACTTCACTGGGCGCACGCCGGTCAGTGTTACTGTTAAAATACACGCGGGTAGAGACAGTGACATTTTCCAAAGGTTGATTTAAAAGTGTTCAGTTACCCGTGAACAACCTACACCGGCATTCTCCGCGTAGGTTAGGCTCCAAAGTACGATCACGGTCCCACAAGAGCGCGTGGTCGATAGAAGAACGAAAGATCACGTTGTTATATCTACATCAACAGGCGCTGTTCACGTGACGTGAAATTTCATATCCGCAAACTAAATTTGTCGTATTTTTTTATTTTACGGTTAGCTTCTTATTCGTGTCTATAATTTCAAGAATGTATTTTAGTTTAAATGAAAAATATTTACGTAATAATGTTAAGTTGTTTCTATAGTTACGTCCATTTTGCGACTTCACGCCAATTGCGATGCGGTTCGTGTTAACTGCTTTTGCACTGTGTCGAAGTCTTCGATACTCGGCAACGTTGTCTGCAAGCTCCAAGCAAGCCTACAATCAATCTTTTGTCCACATTCCAATGTAAAATTATCAGTCGAAGTACAATTTATATTGTTAATGGCTTTGTCCTGTCTCTACCCTTGCGCCCTGTATTTCTAGAATATTGCAACAAACGTCAATTTGTAAATACTCGCAAATCATAAAAATGTCTACCCGTGGCGAGCTGTTTAAGTTTTTAAAATTCTTGGAAGGATTGCTATCGAAATGTTTTTGTTGAACGGAGAAGCTTATGTTTATGGCCCCGTGCCCGCTGATGACATGGACCAATCAAAGTGCGTTTACAGGCAACGTCGCACCGGCTTAAATTATTTGTAACGTGGCCAAATTTTCCCCAATTCAGTGTATTTGAAATTCAAGCAAGGAACCCATCATCATGCACTGTGCCTCGTTTCAGAGTTACCAGGAAATCACTGCCATTTTCGGATAACAAAAACAATGTGTNCCAGGAAATCACTGCCATTTTCGGAGAACAAAAACAATTTGTATTCTGGTTTGGAAAACTGCGAAATATCAGAGTGGAAATCTTATGTCCGCAACTGTATTTTTTCGCGTTTTTTTACAACCTACTGTGTGCGCATAACACATTAAACGTAGATTATTTTTTTATGGCTGAACCTGATCGGACTCTTCGGTGACTCAACAAATAAACTATCCCTGCCCAGGACAAACGGTAACTCAACCTACGTAACGCAGATACACCAGTGGGTTCGATAAGCAAGCAAGCCATGAGACAATGGCGATGTTTATAAGCCAGCAATCTTCGTACGCACTTCAGGTTAGGCACTTACCAGTTCCGCAGTCGATCATTCTACAATTAATCTTTCCGTTTCTTATTTTTAATGTCTGGTTTTATGTACACATTTATTAGCTATGGAAATGATAACTTTCGTGGATGAAATTTAAGTGCATAAGATCAAATATTTTAAAAAATATTTCTTAACATTGCAATTTTTCTTTTACATTGTAACCATAGTAATTATTACGACTTCCCTACCTGAGGAAGGTTTTCTTGTAAAACGTGTTTTCGGAAGCTTTCGGAATGGAAAAACGCTTAAAATTTTCTTTTAAAAAGTCGAAATTTAACATGTATGTAAGTACATTCTAGCAAAATATTTTACGTCACAAAAATGTATGTGACTTAGAATTTTTTCACATGCAACATAAATCGTACTTTTCTGACAATTTCTGTAGCGTGTGTACAACTTCTACACAAGTTCTGCATATGGTACAGTCGGATGCAGTGCTCCATTCGTAGGTAGGTAGACGGGGTTCAGCGTCTCGTCAACAGCAACGTCACTATAGTCTAGTCGCGGTTTCTTCACACTTTTTTTAATGAAAACTTTCAAAATCATTCTATATATGACGTGTTTGGTTGTTTCCCAAATATGCCTTTTATACCTGTGTTAACATAGAAGTACTTTATTTTTGGTTAAACTAAAATTTTACTTATATTCTATCCATAAATTATAATATTTCATTTATAATTGATGCGGATAAAAAACACGGAGAAAATAGTTCTGTTGGTAATGCCTAGTAAGAAATAGTTCTTATGCAAAATATTATTAGACTTGAGTGCGCACGAATGCGGTGCGCTGTCCCTTTGGTAGGATTGTCAATACTTGGTTAAGCTTTGTTTGAATGAGGCGGAGGAATATTCTGGAAGTAGAACTTTAGCAGGGCTTCAGAAAAGTTGGAAGTAATCGTTAACGGACTATAGAGACGGAGCAAGTTGCTCAAGAGAATCAGGAACAGAATCAGCAGAAAGAAGGTTTACCTGGAGTGGAGTGGAGTGGAGTGGAGTGATTTGGGCGGCTATTACATCTAGGTCTTGAAACCCGACGAGGGCGAAACACGAGGTGAGTATGGAGCAGCGTCGGGATGCGAGGGCGGGGGACAACGGGAGTTCCCCGAGAAAACCCGCCCGACCAGCGGCATAGTCCGGCACAATTCCCACATGCGAAAATCCGGGAGTGACCCCGCCGGTAATCGAACCCGGTTCGCCTTGGCGCGAGGCGAGCAGTCCAACCGCTACCACCGCGGCCCCAACATTCGCCTGGAGTGACCTTGGGAAACCACGAAAACTGAAATCGGGACGGCCGGACCGGGATTCGAACTGAGATCCTCCCAAACGGAAGTCCAAAGTTCAACCACCGCACCAGCTCCCCCGGTCGCTCCATTGTAAGTCAGCGGAAGAAGCGCCTAGGTCCATGTCACATGCAGCGTATGCATACCGATGCAATGACTGGACACACGACCATGTACAGACATACAACTGCCTTCTTATTCTGTGTCAAAAGTAAGAGCGCACGCATGTCCATTCAACATAACGGAACTGGTTACTCAGATCCTCAACATTGCAACTGCATAGCATTTCCAACCGACTACGGCCATTCGTTTTGTAACGTAAAAGTCTGTTAAAAAATAATAATACACCAATAGGATTTTGAGGGTAGCAGAGGAGGAAAATGATTAATTTTTTGAACTGGTGACTCATTCTCGCGGGGCAATTATGGCCACAACGCACGACAATTCGCAAACAGTCCATATTAGCAAGTCTGCGTCACGCAAGACAATTTAGTTTGCGAACATGAAGTCCAGATGGTCGCTACAAACCGCCGCTGCAGACTAAGCGTGAGGAGGCACGAAGCACGCCAACTAGTTTGTATACACCATAAGAAAATAAAATATAAGGTGTCTGCTGCGAACTGCGATGGCCACCGCAGTGTGTTGAAGCAACGTTATTTGTGTTTTAGACTGCCGCATTACATTAGACGAACATAACAAATATTTGTTATCGAAATTGCCTCCACCCCACTCCATTTCGGAGAGAAAACCTTATCTCCGTTCAAACACAAAATCTCACAGCACGAGATCTTTATTGGATTCTTGCACTGCTGTTCACGAAAATGAATAAAGCCGAAAAGGAGCGCATGCATGCTTTTGATTTTCACCGATGATGTATATTTGACAGCATATAGAAAAAAACTACGTGTATAACAATGTAAAATGTGCAGGGATCCAGAGTATTAAACTGAAGCAAAGGTTCGATGCCACCCACTACAGAAAATACTTGTCAAACAATGCAACTATGAAAAGTCAGAAAATAATTTACGACTTTGTGGAGCAAAGTATAATCGAAATAAGAAGACACAATCTGTAAAGATGACTTAAAAAAAAGTTATTCGAAAATAAAAACATTCATGTTAAGTTTTTATAGAAGTTGGGCAGTTTCTCTATAATTTTTAATCCAATGCCACATCTTCGATCGGAAAGTTCGTTGTGGTGCCTTAAATAAACTGGGATGTACCACATCCCAATCCTTCACGTACGTGGCCGCTAACAAACACACATGTAAAGATATTATTTGTCTAGTAATTATTTTATATAGTTAATTTTTGGGCAATAAAACTTGTTATTGCTGTGTTGTCAACATTCACTTAGTTAATAATATAGAAACGTCTGTAATTCCTTCGATAAGCCATGTAAATTGTCAAAATTTTTTTTACTATCTCATTTAGATTTATTTTTCATACTGCAGAGAGCGCGGGAAAGAGAGAGCGAAAGAGAGTGTGTATTAAAATTTCTCTTTCTGTAAAACAATATTAATCATAAAAGTTTATTTTCCTGGTTATAAGCTTCCATAGGTTACGTTTGTTCGTAACGGGAAGATTATTTTACATTAATAAAACTTTTGAAAATTATCATTATTAAGTAGCTGGATTTTATTTTTCAATAATATTATTAACATACAGTTATATGCGAAAAACAATTATTCATTGTCCTCCTTTTCTAATATAGATGTTTTGCTTTCCTATCCTGGGTGTCTGATAAACCTAAGCAAGTGGCGTTTCTTTTTGCAGTAATTGTTATGTACCCTCAATAAACAACACATACGGGAGATCTGTCGGTCGGTTTTTATGTTAACGTTCCTATCGTCCTGTTTACATAATGAAGCTATTCAAATCCGGTATTTAGAAACACGTCTTACGCTACGTGTAAACGTGCAAATAAAGACCAGACGTGCAATACACTGAAATTCCGTAGCTATATATTCCTGAACTACCTGTGGCTGCTCGTCTTTGAGACATCCTCATTCCTATTTCCACACACGCGCGCACTCACATCGCATTCCTTTGACTGAGACAGAGCTCACTCTGCAAANCATCCTCATTCCTATTTCCACACACGCGCGCACTCACATCGCATTCCTTTGACTGAGACAGAGCTCACTCTGCAAATGTATCGCCGAATTACAATAACTGCACGTAACAAACATCGAACAAAATTACTTTCCTAAAAGCAAAAATCATGATAATCTCGTAAAAAATATGGTTTTCAGAGTTGTGAAAAGGGAAAAAGATAAGGAGTGTGGGGATCCTATCAAACTATAAAATATATGCTCACCTTACTTTTCGGCTTATCACCATGATTTTGCTTCACAAACTAATATCAATATTATACCTGCAAAAAAGCATTGATATAAAGAAAAGTGACGNATCACCATGATTTTGCTTCACAAACTAATATCAATATTATACCTGCAAAAAAGCATTGATATAAAGAAAAGTGACGTGGAAATATAATATATTTCGCACAGAAGATATCAAAATATCCCCCAAAAAAAAAAAAGTAATTTTTCAGATATCTAGGCAGAATAAATATTCGCTATCCTACCCAACTCACTCCGTGCAAGAAATCATTCGTCTCTATATACGCTAAAGAATTCTTGATTCAAAGCAGTGAAATACGGGGAAGGGGGGAAATAAAACAAAGAGAGAGAGAGAGAGAAAGAGATAGAGAAAGGATTAAAGTGGGGGGAGGGACCATATTATGGGCACTCGTGCAAGAAACACTTACAGCGGGAGGAAAAATGTACAGTGTGGCAAATCCGAAATGCGGAAGATACATAAGGATGAAACTCACCTGCGCCTATCCACCGCCACGCCAATCAACGCTGCTCCTGAAACATGACGTCATAAATTAGCAGTGCATTAAAACATAAGGAAACGAATAACATTAACATGCAAATACACATTAAGGAAAAAAAATGTTGCATAAGCTGCCAGGTTACGCATGTGGGGCGGTGAGCGAACTGGCAGGATTGGGTAGNATTAAGGAAAAAAAATGTTGCATAAGCTGCCAGGTTACGCATGTGGGGCGGTGAGCGAACTGGCAGGATTGGGTAGTTATGCAGCGGGGGCGGGGGTGCCAATTCCAGTTGATACCGCAGAGAGAAAGCTCACCGCTTCTGATCACGGGACATAGTGAGAGCAGAGTCGGTGGCAGTTTGCCGCTAACGTACTTCGAGTGGTGTGAAGAGATTCGGGCGGCTTAAGGCGNAATAGTTTCGTTGAAAAACGTGTATTTGGAACACTCTGCAACGCAGTTCAAGCGCCAGGTAGACGGGCGCCTTGACATCGAGGTCTCCAAATCGCTGAGGGCGAAGTACGGCGAGCATATAGCAGCGTCGGAATGCNCGTTGGACGCACGCGTAATAGTTTCGTTGAAAAACGTGTATTTGGAACACTCTGCAACGCAGTTCAAGCGCCAGGGAGACGGGCGCCTTGACATCGAGGTCTCCAAATCGCTGAGGGCGAAGTACGGCGAGCATATAGCAGCGTCGGAATGCNAGACGGGCGCCTTGACATCGAGGTCTCCAAATCGCTGAGGGCGAAGTACGGCGAGCATATAGCAGCGTCGGAATGCAAGGGCGGGGGAAACCCGCCGCCGCGATTCCCACATGCAAAATTCCGGGAGCGATCCCGCCGGGAATCGAACCCGGTTCACCTAGGTGGGATGCGAGTAGTCTGACCACTACACCACCGTGCCTCAATGATTTTAGCAGAGCACAGGCTAAAGATAAGCGAGACTAAATTATATCTCCTGAGCATGTCCCTATGACGTTGTCTGCTAACGCTATAGGGATATAAGGATAGTAACAAAATTCATGTGACCATGACGTAAAGTTAGTTTATATTTAGTTTGCCGATAGTTCGGCACTTTTAAATATAGTTAAATATATATTCTTTACATCAAAACTAGGTAACAGGAATGCAATAAACTTCTAAATCTCGTATTTGTGTAAACTATTGTGCTAACCAAAGATTTCAAGTCATGCGGCTCTGACAGGTCTACCGGAAAGCGAAAACTACTGGCTAGATAGCCCTTCAATGTCCTCCATTATTTTATCATTGAGTTATATACAGGATGTATCCAAATTCGACTGACAAACTTCGGCTGCAGATTAATCACGAAAAAAAGAAGTTGGAAACATGGTCTAAAATTAATTATAAGGGGAGTACACATTTCTTATGTTGTAACTGAATAAATAGTTGATTACAGTGCCGCTGTTATGCAACTCTCTCTCACTGGACCTTGCGGTGGCTTTGATAGCCGCAACGGTGTGTTGGATATTGAGCGTGCCCTGTCCGCCAGGTATCGGTAAATATTATTTCGAAAGTAAAACACAAATTACTCGAAAACGGCGAGGCTTAGGGTATTCACACTTACGGCAACATTTTTGTTAATTGTTACATGGGAATTAATAATATATCTTTTAAATCCCATATATGCTACCGCGACATGGAGGTAAGTTCGAAATAGGGGTAGTAACTGTGATTATTTGCGCGCAATACTTTGATGACAGCGGCAGGTGTTGCGGTGTTTGAAGATCTTTGTTCAGTTTACCATTATTCAGACAATCAGTGTTCCATCTTAAAATATTAATATTTGCCGTAACCGGTTGCTTCAGGGCCAACTTCAAAGATACGTGCCACCCTTAGTATTTCACTTTAGACATCATAGGTCGTATACTTATGTGTTTTAAACTTCTTTTTTTTCGTGATTAACCTACAACCGAAGTTTGTCGGTCGAATTAACATTGTAAAAAAAAAATTGAGGTAAAATTACATCTTAAATGTACAGTAAATTTCCTTAACAAATTAAGTACTATTCCCCAAATCGTACGGAAAAGTACTTGACAAAAATGTGGGAAAATTTCGTACAAGAAGAGAATAACTATATTGTATAATAAAATTATATTTAAAAAAATACCTGAGTATTAGTACTATTAATTTTTTATTATTACCTATATCCTCAGACAAATAGTAACCGAAACGACAGTTCTAAAATCCTCGATGCTCGCCGGTGAGTGGGCGCGAACCACTGCCCTCTGTCTGGGTAGGCCGGTGCGTTATCCGTCACACCACGGCAACAACTCAACCATGACAGTGATTATAAACTTACTACATACATCAATTCACCACGAAAAACAAAGTATTAATTTAAGTTACCTGCATTATGTTTAATTGAAATAACTATACACGTATTCCCTAAAAAAAACTTTTATTATTAGCTTGAACATTCCCGCCATTCTAAGACAAATTAGTTATTCCTGGAGCTGGATATAATAATTGTTTTGTGAAAGTTTCCTACTTACTTTTTTTTTTTTTCATAAACTGTTCATCTGTAACTACTTGATAATTGTAATTTACATATTTTTTTACCTTAAAAATAATTTTTATTACTTAGTCCTAAAAACAGTCAAACGTAGCGCATCGTTTTGTTTCGTCCTCCCGTCTAGCTGTTGAGACGAGGAGATCCACACGTCGTGAGATAATTACCCCATCCACGTATGGGATTTTCCTCTGCCATGTACGTGAATTTTACTCCAGAGTGCGGTAATTGTACCTTACGCGTAAGGACAACTATGTTTCACACACTAGTTTGCGAATATTACATTACACTTGTCAGGCAATTTTACCATTATTTTTTACAGTGTAGATACAACCTGTATGATACTGATTAGCTACTGCTCATACTAATGTGCACTGGGGGGNTAATGTTGTTTTCCACGATGTGATTAACAGTAAAAGTGCTGATATTCGGGTTTCACACCGCACGGTTATGCAAGTACAGGCCACAGGCGACTAGAATTCATTACAGTGAGCTCCGAACCTCTTGACCTCGCCATTTATAAAACGAGTCGTGCCCGGGGGCGTAAATCACCGGAAGTCACCTCCTCGACGCGAGTGCGACACCTTAGCGATCAAGGTCAAGAAACAACGTATCTATTTCACCGTAAATAAAAATTTCTTTGACGTCACAAGAAGTTATGTTCGTACGCCTATCATTCCAACCTCGAAAGAATCAAGCGGGCGAACGATTAACTTCATGCTATAATCTCTCATATGATGCGAAAATTAACAAAAAAAATTTAAGCTCACTGGTAGCTTTTCGTCATCAACAAAACCGGTAACTGTTTTCAACTAGTCAAATACCCAAGCAAATGTGTGCAACTTTGCGACCATTCCACAACAGCTGTACAAATTTACCAATACTTTGAAGCTTGAACGCCTAGCATTGTAAGCCTGTGTCCGGACACGCAAAAGAAGATTACATTGGTAGTATCTATATTCTTTAAAATTCTATGGTTTACCTGCCTGAGATAGAGTAGTCGGAGAGGGGCCACAGAAACACGATTTGTTTCTCAGACACCGTACATCTCCAAAATAACCTAATATACAGGATGAGTATAAAAGAATACCCCAACTTTGTAGGTATATAATATCAAAACCAAACAACCTACAACCTTGATTGACCAATCAAATGAGCTGTGGAACCGTGAAGTTTGTTTACCATGCTTTCATAAATGTTCAATGTGACCACCATGAGCGGCCCNTCAAATGAGCTGTGGAACCGTGAAGTTTGTTTACCATGCTTTCATAAATGTTCAATGTGACCACCATGAGCGGCCCTAACGACATCTACGCAATAATCAAACTCGTTCCACTCTTTTGTCAGCATATCCGGTGTTACGGTTTGGATGGCGTTCGTAACTCTCGGTTTGAGGTGGTGAGGGGGTAGCGAGCTCGCATTCGACACGTTAATGTGAAGGGTACGGTCTGATGTGTCCTTTATGGTGCGCCATCCCATTGGCACCTAGCTGTTCGCGGATACCTGAACGAGACGTTGCCGCAACGCTGGATTGGTCTAGGAAAAGCTTGGTGACTAGGCTCTTCATCACTGGCCCCCAAGAAGCCCGGATCTTACCCCGTGCGATTTTTTTCTATGGGGGTACACAAAGGATCAAGTGTTTCGTACACCATTGCCGGCTAACATTGACAACCTCAAAACGAAAATTACGGACGCCATCCAAACCACAACACCGGACATTCTGACAAGAGTGTGGAACGAGTTTGATTATCGCATAGATGTCGTTCGGGCCGCTCGTGGTGGTCACATTGAACATTTATGAATGCATGGTAAACAAACTTCACGGTTCCACGGTTCATTTGATTGGTCAATCAAGGTTGTAGGTTGTTTGGTTTTTATATAAACGCAATCCCTGAGAAGAAAAAGAAAAGGTATTTGTATCGTCAATCTAAGGTCACATTGCTACCCATACATTAGTATGTATTTAGTTCTTTGATGGCCTTGAGTCTAGCATAAACATCCGTGGGACGAGCGTGCGTATAGTCTTTTGTTCCTGTTTTCCATAAAGCCTGTAAAGGTCTCCGAAAGTGGGTAAGGGTAAGGAACTTGGTCCCGAGATGAAAGAATCAATTGTGAATTTAGCGCTTAGAGAATTCTCCTTAAGAAAAAAAAATACTACAACTTAAACGGGCACACTGAGTGGCGTGCGGCCTGTAAAGTTGGTAACGATGGAGGCAAAGTAGTTACATGTCTTAACGTTGAATAAAAAAGTGATAGGTAAACATCTGTGGATGCTGAAATTATNATGGAGGCAAAGTAGTTACATGTCTTAACGTTGAATAAAAAAGTGATAGGTAAACATCTGTGGATGCTGAAATTATGTCACTTGCTTTGTTTTTATGAAGCATATAAAAGTAAGAATTAGCAAATTTATAAAATATTTACTTTTTCAATAATCCCACAGCAATACTTGACCGAAGCATGAATAAAGTGGTCAGGCCCATGACGATGTTAATTTAACACATGGTGGAAGAATACACAATGCATACATGTAGATCTTAACCAGGGCTTCCAGAAGTGCTCAGTTTACCGTGAACAGACTTGATCAAGGGTCAGTTAAGAACATGCCAAGAAAACGGAAACATGAATGTCAGGATCCCTAGGAAGAACGACTAATTTTGCTGCTAATAAAATCCAGTTCCCCTGAATTGGAAATTGCTACCTGCAGTGAAATGTGTCGAGAAAGTTCGTCGGTGGCACAGCTACAGTGGCAGGGTAGCAAGGAAGGGGCGTAAAGTCGGCAGCTACAGTGGCAGGGTAGCAAGGAAGGGGCGTAAAGTCGGTAAGAAGAACCATACTGCAAGACTGCGCTTCGCTAAAGAGCACCTCATTAAGAACCAAGAGTCTTGAAACAATGTAATCTGACCAAATGTGAATAAAATTAACTTTTGGCTCGGATGGCATATACATGGTATAGAAAAAAGCTAATACGGCCAATAATGTTACCAATACATGTCGCACAGTTAAACATGTGGGTGGTTCAGTTATGGTTTGCGGGTGTATGTCTGGGAAAGGGGTCGGGAATATTCAATTTNGGCGTAAAGTCGGTAAGAAGAACCATACTGCAAGACTGCGCTTCGCTAAAGAGCACCTCATTAAGAACCAAGAGTTTTGAAACAATGTAATCTGACCAAATGTGAATAAAATTAACTTTTGGCTCGGATGGCATATACATGGTATAGAAAAAAGCTAATACGGCCAATAATGTTACCAATACATGTCCCACAGTTAAACATGTGGGTGGTTCAGTTATGGTTTGCGGGTGTATGTCTGGGAAAGGGGTCGGGAATATTCAATTTATTGATGATACGACGGACAAGTCTGCGTATAACAACATTCAAAAGAATGACGTCAGCAANTATTGATGATACGACGGACAAGTCTGCGTATAACAACATTCAAAAGAATGACGTCAGCAAAGTGCAGAAAAATGATAAGAGTTGTCTTCGTATCTTTACACATCACAACTGCCCGAAACATACTGCTGGCCTTAACAAAGAAAGATTAATTTGGAATACAAAAGTGCAACTTACTTAGTTTATATTGTATTTTGTGTTACATTTGCGTAGAAATAATTTATTTATAAAATGAAATAAGTGACCAGAAATGATTTTTGTTAAACCTAAGACACAGAAAAATAATGTTGACTGACAGAAACACACACATATTTTCATAAAATCGAAGGGAATGAATAAGAATGTGAAAAAATCTTGTATGTGCATATTCCTTGCGACCAGGTACAATTTCTCCGATTCATTCTCAGTTGAGGATCGTGCCATGTGTTTTGTTACAAATATGTCTAATGAAGTGTTTTAGGCGTCAGCAATCATCGCAATCAAACACAGTGTTTGCTCACTTTCAGTAAGCTTTCGTCAAAGCATTATACGCTGCTTTCTAGATAAGCGCCGGACATCTTGGCAAACATAAGTACCGCGATATGGGAGGTAAGATTATATAAATTTAGATAGTGCAAAACATGTTACCATGCAGTTTGTGTGTGTGTGTCNCCGCGATATGGGAGGTAAGATTATATAAATTTAGATAGTGCAAAACATGTTACCATGCAGTTTGTGTGTGTGTGTCCCTCATACGTAGATGTAATGTTTTTGTGATATAATCCTACATGATAATGGGGAAACACACAANTGTGTGTGTGTGTCCCTCATACGTAGATGTAATGTTTTTGTGATATAATCCTACATGATAATGGGGAAACACACAACTATCTCAGTAGCAGCAAAGACAGCAGCATCCTGATTTTTATTCCTTTACAAACGGTGTTAAGCCTACTGTGCTGTTATAAAACTCAGGTTGCATAATCTAGGCGCACAAGTTTTACAAATGCTAGAATAATATTAAAACGTAAAGGCAGCTCTACATTTATGAATAACTCGTTACTTTTACACCGAAACTGTCTACGTAAAAAATATAAACCACAGCAAAACTAACGCCGACATTTAAATATACGAATTTTATTTTAAAATAACTTAAATAATATGTGACGCAGGCCACAGACCAGGGTTACAAAATGTAGGCCAGTCAGTGTTTACGTAAAAACATATGCCTTTCTAGAGAAGGACGTTTTTCGAAGTTTGCGAAACGTTTGAGGTAAGGACCATTAAATACGATGCAAGGGGGCACCTGAAAGAGGACACGGAAAGGAAGGGATGTTGCATCGGTTTAATCTTAAAACAGAATCGAAATGTTCAAGGAGGATGGGGTACATACCAGAAATATAATTAATCGTTCCGGAGTGGCGACAGGATATAATTATAAAGCGCTTCGGAATAAGGAAGGAGGGGCGAAATTTCATGTAACTTTAAGTGATCGAGAGGGGAGGGGTACATGCCAGATATGGAACCCGCAGTATGATAAGGGGACAGAGGGTAGAGCCATTGTAGAAATATAAGTGTTCAAGTTAGGTAGGGTAAGGTAGGGTAAGGTACGGTAAGGTAGGGTGAGGTAGGGTAAGGTAGGGTAAGGTAGGGTAAGGTAGACGCCAAATACAAAGCCTGTAGAATCATCTGCTGGTGAATGGCAATGTGCCATGTAAAATCGAAGCCAGATTTTTTGTTTGTAGTGGAAATAGGTGAGGTAGATGCCAAGTATGAAGCCCATAGTTTAAACAGTTTGGGGTTCGGAATGGTGCACGTAAAAGACATAGGATGAATGGGTTAAGAGTAATCTTGGAAATGGCTAGTTGAGTGAGACGGGATATATACAGTAGTACGAAATAATTTAGATGTAGATGAAATAATTTAGGAATAATAAAGTATGGACTTACAAGGTAAAAGTGAGTAGGTAGAGTGGAGTAACGTGGCAGAAAAAATAAAACTACATAAGTATAGAAAATTAAATGAGATAAGTAAGGGAAAGTACATGCAAAAAATATGTACGAACCTGTAAAAGTTAAGGAATAGCAGGCACTTCTACGGCAATGAGAGGGCCAGCGGGACATAAGCGGAAGGGGATAGACTTTGTGTAATATTGTGTCTATATCGTAGAGTATAATATTTTGAAATGGGATTGCTCAATGACAAACAAGCTTGTCCTAATTAGTACAATGCGAAACCAAGGGTTTCTCCCACGTGATATTGCGTAAAAAAACCAACTATTAAAAACCTATGTACAGAATTTCACCAAATTTTAAGTTAGAATGAAATATCTTCCAAACATTTGATACATTTTAATAAAATTTTGTTACGTTTGCAGTACCTATAGAACGCATGCTAAATCATAGTATTATTTGCCTGTCAGTTTGTAATATAGCACCACGTGAATAAATACAGCTCTTTCATTATATCTCGAGAATTACCGAACTGGCTTCTCCCCAATTTAGTATAAATACGATTTTGGTAAGTATCAGGCCCTTATTTTCATAATGGCAGTTATATAACTGTTTTAGGAGAGTATGTTATATCTACTTATTTAAAAAAAATTGTAATTATCGTAATTAATGTTTGTAATAGTAATATTGCCATACTGTCTTTTGTCTGCCATTTTGAAAGACAGCGCTACCTTAAATATTAAATGTTTATATAGCATGTCTCCTGAACTGCTTAACCGATTATCATGTTAACTTTTCATACAAGTAAGTGATATGATGAGCCACTGTAAATATTGAACTGTTTAGTAAATCAGACACATTTCCAAAATGCCAGTCACAAACATTTTGGGTTAGTATGCTAAGTCCACTGAAAAATTATACTCATTTCGACCAACTTTGTGCGCGCTGGCAGTACTTAGGCGAGCAATACATTAATTTGTTCACAGCTTTTATTACACAATTTTGTAAAACAGCGCCACATGAATATAGGGAAGCTTATTGGCATCATATTTCACAAATCACCATCACAGATTCCAACAAATTAACACACCAAAAATACTATTATAGAAAGTATTAATGGCGCCCGGGCAAGGATGGAGAGAGTTTTGTTTGTAGTCTATNACACACCAAAAATACTATTATAGAAAGTATTAATGGCGCCCGGGCAAGGATGGAGAGAGTTTTGTTTGTAGTCTATTGGCGGTTTCTTCACTTAAGACCTTTGAAAAATCACCCCACGTTTGAGGTACTAGTTGTTTCCTGAACTTGTCGTGTATCACAAACGTTTAATACTTGTGTTAACATTAAACTACCTTATCTTTGATTAAATATAACTTATATTTATCAATAAATTATAATAATTCATTTTATATTGAATGTGAATAAAACAGGGAGAAAATAGGCATGTTGGCAATGCCTAGTAAGAAATAGTTCTTATGCAAAATGTCATTACACTGAGCGCGCACGAATGCGGTGCGTTGTCACTTTGGTGTAATTTCCTAAACACAGTTATGTTTTTTTTGCATGAGACGGAGGAATACCCTAGAAGTAGAACTTTAGCAGGGCTTCAGAAAAGTTGGAAGTACCCGTGCATGGACTATAAAAGCGAGATTATAGTGAAAGGTGGCAGAGGCACACTTAAAATCATTTAATATGTTTGTATCGCATGTGGGAATCGTGCCGGGCGACGCCACTGGTCGACGAGTTTTCTCGGGGATATCTCGTTCCCACCGCCCTTTCATTCCGGCGCTGCTCCATACTCACCTCACTTCACCCTCGTCGGCTCTCAAGACCTCGCTGTTAAAGAGCCGCCCAAATCTCTTCGCTCACTTTAAGATGTAAAAACCTATTTTTTTTTCGCTGGGCTTGTTAAAGACTATACGATACTCGTAACTCGACTCGCAAATTTTAAAATAGCTTGCGACACTTGCCACGCCTCCCTTGACAAGGCATTTTCAGCACTAACGCGGGTATACAACACGTTTCTAAAGCACGGGGACAAACTACGGCAACGCATTCCTGACGAAAATACAACGCTGTGCGCCCTTGATAAATCCTCATTTAAATTGGCCTACTCTGTGTTGTGATTTGCCTACCTGGGATGCAACACACGTTTGTGTTTTGAATGTTCAACATTCACAAGCTGTTCACCTGAGTGTTCAGACAAGACGAGCATTTTTGTTAATTTAGACGTGCTGATCCACAGGTCGTCTTTAAAATTGCGCAGAACGCAGTGTTACAAAGTTTGATGCAAACATAGGGTGCCAACAGCCATTTTCAAAAGGAAGGGGGATGGTATTACCCATCGCGTTTTTAGAGATGCAAGCTCTCCTATTTACAAAACACCATTTCCCGAATTATGGCTTAATCATAAGTGGTTTCAACTAAGCGCATTTTAAAACTCAAATTTTGGGGGTGCATAGCTCCCTTAAAGCGAAGTGTAACCCCCTTATACATAAATTACTAGTTTTGGTGTTACAATAGACGTGCCAGGGTCGTCACTGGAAATGTTTCATTACGGAAGCAGCGCATTTCACGTTTCTGTACACATTTTTGTACCTGAATGTTGACATATTCCCCGGTCGCCATTAAAAGGCGAGAATGAAGAAATGTGTAAAATTTTGTATAAAGTTAATTGTTGCGTAAATATGCATTAGTATCTCATATATGTCTGTAATGACGGGTCAAGTAATTAGCTAAACTTGTACTGTCGCATTTTAAAATAAATCCTCCTAAATTTGAACTAGGGAGAAATAAATTTAAAGAAATGCAGTATGGTGGGTGACACGACCTCTTAATAATCACTTTAGGGAATGAGTTGTACATATATTTTAATCTCGTAATTTCGTAAGGAATCGCCTGCCGAAGTTGGTCCGCGTGTTCAAGAAACACGTGTGGCATGTAACGAAACCTCAGAGCAGGTCGCGGGGGGTGCCGTGGAAAGCCAATGGGATCGCTTTGCAGTAGGTGAGAGGGNCGTTTAAGAAACACGTGTGGTATGTAACGAAACCTCAGAGCAGGTCGCGGGGGGTGCCGTGGAAAGCCAATGGGATCGCTTTGCAGTAGGTGAGAGGGGCCTGGCATTCGATACGGACCGGAAACCAGCCGGCCGAGTCGATCTGCAAGTCAGCCGGGGATAAACACGTCACTGCTCGCCCGGGGCACCTTTTACTTTCGAGCCGTGACCCAGACTGGGGCGAGTCACGACCGCATAGCGCGGGCCGGCGTGTACCCCCGCGCGGCGTGGCGTGGGGACACCGCTCCGTACTGCGTACATGCCCCCGCCTGCACGCCACGCCCGAGGCATAGCGCTGTGTTGCCAGACAACTAGCAATGCCCATTAAATATAGAGTTTGTTTGAAAATCAATTAAGTCGGTCTGAAAAAAAATCGATTTTTAGATCGATATCGAAACTAGTTTTTTGGGCTTATGGAATTCGATACAAAAACTTAAATATGCGGTATGGCCAAAATTCCCGTTTTTGCCAGTTTTCTCCCTCTTTTCCGCCAACTACTACAAATTTCCTTAAAACCAAAAATTTCCCGCCATCTGGCAACACTGCATAGAAATGAAGTTTGCACGTACGATCTGCCCGAAAGATCGAAAATCGATTTCCAGTAAATCGATTTTTTTTTTCCCTGTCTGAGAGCGCGGCATGCCTACAGACGGGGGAAAATGTGAGTGAAGAAATTCCGGCGGCTCTAGAGGTGGCCGCCAACCGGTGTGCTGGATTAAAAAAACTGTCCAACGTGTCTGAGTGAGGTTTCCTTAAGAAAGCCATTTAAGAAACGTTACGCGTCTGTATGCGTTTTTCACTTCCTCCATTTCTCTCTAAAGCATGTTTTTTGTGATGGCGAGAATGGCTCAAACGGGTGTTTTCACGGTCATTTTTAGGTATGAACATATTGGTAAAACATTAAGAATGGAATAGGGGCATACATCAAACCTTTATTTCTATTATTACGTCATAAAATGGTAGGTTCTCCGCTGAAAGTCTCATAGAGGCGCGTTATCGACGGCACGGCAGTTCAGTGCTTTGGGCGTAGAGGCGACGAGAGAGTTGGTGCGCATGTCCCGGTCGCCCCTAGCGCTCCCAAGCTTTTAGGCCTCAGACGTGCAAAATTCCTTCAACCAGGCGGCCACCTTAACAACGAAGTCTTGAGATCCGATCCGATGAGGGTGATTGAGGTGAGTATGGAGCAGCGCCAGAATGAAAAGGCGGAGGAAAAGGGAGATCCCCGAAAGAACCCGCTGATCAGCGCCATCGTCAGGCACGATTCCCACATGCGAAAATACGGGAGTAACCCTGCCGGGGATTGAACCCGGTTCGCCTTGGTGGGATAGATGGTGAAAATGAAACTCTCGCACCATGCGCCCTCAAATTGTGATATTCTCAATAAAATTGTGTTACTCTAATAAAATGGAGTCTGCTACCCCTTCCCACCCTACAATTTTTTTTTTTTTTTACTGTAGTTACTTTACAGTAATTTTAAGTCTCACACAAAATCAGCATAATTTTCAAACGACAGCTAAAAATGTTATTTGGGATTTTGGATTGCTGTTGGTTAGATTTTATATCTATATATATTTTCAAGGCGCAAAGAGAATATTTACCAGTTCTCATTTTAAAACTTGGAAATATTAATTCACTTTAAACATATTTATTAAGAGACTAAAAAAAATGCACACATATTTTTTAACGTCTTTATGACAATATCGTCTGATTTAACACTGTGCAAAGCTACAAACTACAAGGACATTATAAAATAAAATACTCTTAAAGGTATTTTTATTTTAGTTTACAAAATAATTTAAATTAACATGTTACTTTCGCTACATCAATAAATTTTAGCAAAAGTTTGTGAACAAGAAAAAGGTGGTGTATATATGCGTACCAGAATGATAAAAGTCTGGTACCTGGTACCGACAGAGAAAATCTGGTAGAAATACCAGAATTCTGGTACGTATGGCAACACTGCCACCGCGGGCGAACTGCGGTCGCCACGGCGTCAACTCGTCCAGCACGCACAAACTTTCCTACAAGCTGTTCACGGTAAACTCTTCTGAAATCAACCTTCGGAAAAAAAAATCACTGCCCGTTACCTGCATACATGCTATCATACACACCGGCATGCACGCTCCCGCTTAAGTTGGCAGCAATATAAGTAAATCAGTTTCAAGTTTTGATGTTGCATTGAGACAAATCAAGTTGATACTTTTTTTTCTAACAATTTCACGTTTCCACTTGAGTGGAGAGATTTGGGCGGCTCTTAACATCGAGGTCTTGAGAGCCGATGAGGATGAAGTGAGGTGAGTATGGAGCAGCGCCGGAATGCAAGGGCGGGGGAAACGGGAGATCACCGATAAAACCCGCCGACCAACGGCATCGTCCGGCACGATTACCAATTGCGAAAATCCGGGAGCGTCCCCGCCGTGAATCGAACCCGCTTTGCCTAGGTGGGAGACCAGTAGTCTGACCACTACAACACCGCGGGTCCATTAACGTGCTCAATTAACCATGAACAGCTTGTGCCTATGTTCAATAGCTAATTTTTTCTTTTAGATTTTGCGATGAGAATTTAAAGTAATATTTAATCATACAAATTTTAAAAAAGTTATTCTACCACGAAGTTTGGTTCCAGTTTAAGTGTTTATTGATGTCGCACGAGTGGCATGTTGAAATTTATTTGAAATCCAACACTTGGTTCACCCCCGGTACAGGTTTAACTTCTATAGATTTTTACTTTAAATTTTAATTGAAAGGGAAAATTTGAAATACGAATAAACAGCATAACAAATTTTCACGAAATATTCTTCATGACATTTTAATAACATGAACAATTATTTTGAGCTGTGGCCTAACACATAAATTTTGATTAATTTTGATTTTAGTGCAGAAAAGATATAAATTTAAAATCTTGATAACTCGTGCCGTTATTTTTTTTAAGTAATTTTCTTTCACTGTTATACTTGTTTTAGACTAATTTTGTATCAAAACTAAAAAGCGTGTAATATCCTAAAAATATAGAAAATAATAATAGTCCATTGAAGGCCTTGCGAGCAGTGCACCGCACTATAGCACATGCACGCCTTGTTAAAACATTCTCAGCAAAGTACGATTTATGTTGCGCATGAAAGAGGAACATCTACATTTTGTAACATTGTTAAATATTTTACAATTTTCGTATTTTAATATGTAAGGAATGAGCAGTCTAATTGTAGTACAATTTTAAGCATATTTCCATTTCAGAAAGCTCATTAAGAAAAAGTTACGTCTACCAAATTTTTATTTACTAATCTACCACAACTCCAAACTGATAAATACACAGAAGCGAACTGGCATGTCCGTTCCTTTGATGAGCGCAATGCGCATACCCGTCCTCTGATTGGCTGCGCGAGGCTCTAAAACGGACCTTATGTCCGTTTGGCTACAGCATGCTNAGCGCAATGCGCATACCCGTCCTCTGATTGGCTGCGCGAGGCTCTAAAACGGACCTTATGTCCGTTTGGCTACAGCATGCTGCGAAAAAATTAGTGTTTGCCGGGCTCGCGGTTAGCCGGTGCTGATTGGCGAACGGCGTTCCAACATGTTGCTGGCCAGTGATGCTATTTCACTAGCATGCGCGGCGAGAGTATGCAGGATAAGCGACTATTTTACCTCTACTCTGATTTAAAAGGTTGGAGTATGGGGAGTGGGAGACAAAGTAAAAACAAGTAACGAAAATTAATTGGAGTGATTAGGGGAAAGCACATGAAACTAATGCATAAAATTGTAACGGCTTAGGAATTTAGTCATACTTGTGATACTGTATACGAAGGGGTAGAGTGATTAGTGTAGGAGTTATGAACTGTACATGCTCGTATGTATACAAACATACATATATGCATATAGATATAAAGAAGGTTGCAAAATGGCGCTATTAAAGTTTATAAGTTTGTATAGAGGAACTGTTGAACTTGGGGATGTATGTATATGCGTGTGCGTGTGTGTATATATATATTATATATATATATATATATATATACATACATACAGGGTGATTCTAAAATCATTGGAACAAACATATAGGGGTGGTAGAGCTCACTAAAACAAACAATTATTGTATAGGTATATATGGGCGCGAGTGACGCGTTGAGGCGTTGAGGGCGTGGTGGGCCAGTCCGATGGCCACCATGATCGCCAGATTTATCAGGTCTCGATTTTTTCCTATGGGGGCATTTGAAAGCCCTCATGTACGAGACTCCAGTTGATTCCATTGAAGACCTCGTCGCTGAACTATCCTGTGCGGCTGCACGCGTGCGTGAAATACCCGGCGTATTTGAATCTGTTCGCCAATCACTCCACCGA